>OX383930.1:30000-630000 GCA_947532085.1 Elegia similella | reverse complement strand
TGTGATCAATAAAGCATTCGCGCTGTGATACGATCTGGCGAAAGCTTTTACAGCCGACCTGAAGCCAACCCTCCTTGGGTATTAGACTAATGTGTGATATTCAGGTAGGAGGTCCACTGCCAATTTTTAAGTTTCAAACAAATACCGCTAGTAATCGGTTGGCGGCAGAAATAGGTGAGAGCGAGGTGAACAAGCCGCCGGTAAGCGATAATAAAACAAAGAAAATTCTTGTAAATGACATGTAATTTTTAAATACTGTAAACAAGAGATCTGATATTTAATTCCTTTATAATAAGTATAGGTATATTTAGTTACATTATAAAATTAAAAAACAAGTAAGAATAATACAAATAGATCTGCAATTTCGTAGTAACTACTAACATCGTCAAGAGAATTTTAAAACAATATTATTGCTAACAATATTGAGAGTAAAAAATATCAAAGAATTTGACCGCCTTATGGAGCTTGCATTACAATATTATGATTAAGGAAATTAAACTTTGTTGGTGTCTGTATTAACTCGTTCGCTGACACTGAACCAGACACAAAAGACATAACAATAGATTTACGTCTACAGGCGGGCAGTGTCAGCGAAAGTGTTAGTCACATTTAGTAAAAATATTTCCATAACACAAGATAACATATTTATAATATTGCATTTTGTTGTATTCGATCATTGGACTGAGTAATGTATGTCAAGCGGGACAATAAAAGATCTAATGCAATACGAATAAAACTGAGCCTAATTGTAAGCAATATAGAGTCCAAAAATAGCTACGTGAAGATATAGTCCTAGTCAGTTGTGTTGTGTCTGTAGCACGAAAGAAATAAATTCTGCAGATTTGTTTACAATATTGATGAAAATCCATTTTGTAAACGACTGTTAGTTATTTGTGTTTATGATGCAATCTCCATAATATCTCAAACTCCTTGAACAAAGACGAATATCAAAATCATAATTTACATCTGTAATAAAAACTATAAAGCAAATACAGATTTCTATGGATACGAGCTAAAACGACGAAGGCTCTGCGTAAAAAGGAACATCAGCAGTACAGTACCTAATGACACTTACACAACATTCGATTTATAGGCCCAATAGATTGAGAGGACTATTGTGAACGAAACCCCCGTAGTGCCACCTCGAACTACCGCTTGGCTCCCGGAAAGGTGTGACGCGGCAAATTCTCGTATTGAAAATCTAGGCTCATGTCTGACCAATTGTTGGATAATAACAAATACTGGCGAAAATATATACTTAGTAAACTAAAATAATAGATTTCTAAATGCGCAAGCAAGACACAGCGAAGCAGCCGGCTTTGCTGCTTTTATTTTTATATATTTAATTCTAATAAAAGAATAACAGGAGTTGAGCAAACTAAAAGATGTTATTCCTACCTTTCGCAGCTCTATAAATCGAATCAAACGTAAACATCCACAATTAAACACGTAGCTCAGTACTGTGCAATAAACTATCCCTATCTAAATTATACAAATCAAAAACTAATTTCACTTCGATATAGGAAATTATTTCTAAAATAGCAAGTCGAAAATATTCACAAACATTTGTCCCAAAATAAATGCAATAAACGATTACGATTTCAAAATAGCACGCTTAGTAAAGTACCGTAAACTATCATAACATAATCACATATATCCTTTAACATAACGTCAATACAACCTACACATGTCGTCTAAAAGAAGTTAATCTGTAGTCATGTTTGGGATAGGTACACGTTTTAATAAAAATAAGGCTCTCAATCATATTATACTGCTATCCTTCTCATCCTCCGTTAATGCGACGAAGACAGCAATACAAGATGGCGATTTGATAATCTTATTCTTAGTTGAAACGCCTTTACTCATGTTTGCGATGAGCACTGTGGCGGTAAAATGTAGTTAATAATGCGTAAGTGTCTTGCCATTTAGCGTGTCAATAGCGTTCATTGCCCCTTTTTATATGCGTCTCAGTTAATCGTGTTTATTGTCCTATATTGTATATCTCCGTGCAGGCCAATCATAGGAAAGTGTTACGCCGTGAAGACTCATACATTGCCCAATAAAATGGCCCGCGTGTGAAAATCCACGCTACTCACGAAAGAGCCCAGATTCTACACATCTAAGCAATAGAGAGAAACACGGATATATATAAGTTGATGAACCGCATTGACACTACGAATGGCAACCAGTATTAATACAAAATATTAGGTTCATACAAAATCAAGCACACATTGCTTAGCTCAAAATATAAATTAAAATATGTATAATTAGAAATATCTATAACTATTTACAATCAGAGTTTAATTATAATAGGATAAAAAACATAACATAAGGAATAAGAAAATAAAAACTACATCAAATAGAACCAAAACATTGCACAGACGGATAAAAACTTAAAGTAAACAGATTATATCCAAGCTGACTACAACCATATAAAATCTACACTATTTAGTTAACACTAAAGTCCCCTAGGCCAACCGCCCAGCATTGAAACGCTGATTAAAACGATAACCTATTGACGAAACATCTAATGTCGATTTGGAAATAAATTAACAGCATGACGGTCTCTTATGTCCTTACGATATCACTTAAATGACTATCGAGCCTTTTACTTTCTCGTGAATACCCACCTACAGTAGTAACTTATTTTTCCTGCAAAAATTACAACTATAAACTTTCCGAAACGTTAGGTGTAATGTAGTAAACGCGATAAAGCCTTTTTAAAATATGGAATTTCCTTTAATTAATGTCATTTAATTTGAATGTGTAACAATCATGACATTACATCACAGCTGTAATATAAACATGTGTGTTTGTTCGCTAGACAACTGTAAATATATATATGTTAAACATTATCTCTAAACCATTTTACATTCGTAATCTTATCAACCAGCGTTTCTATGTCAGACGGTTTGCCAAAGGGGCAGTTTCGAGATTGAAATGTTTGTCACATTGTAAAGGTACAAATGAACTACAACATGAAGTATTCGAGTGCGGTCTGGCAGTGATCGACTTCTTACGACAGTAGTGGAGACTGAGATCATTACATTGAACACGAGAAGGGCAGCTCAGATCAAAAAGAACATGTCGGAAAACCTTTAGATTTCATTTATAAAATTGATTCAACTACAACTTCCTAGAGCCTTATCTCATCGGGACGAGGCCATCTTAACAAAAGGGACAAGGGGGTGACGCAGGCTTCGGATGTTATGTGGCAAAAATTTACCTTGCCTTTTACCCCACTGGATACACCCCGCTCCCGCGGTAAAAATGCATGCGTTGGTAGCTATAGCTCCGGCCAAGCCAGTGTAAGGGGGGCCGGCACTGCTGCTCCGGCCCAGTCAGTCAATAATGCTTAGCCTGGGCGGAACCACAAGCTTAGTGCTTATGGACCCCACTTGGTGAAATCCCCTGGCGCCACTACGGTTTCCTAATGATGTAAAATATACCACATTATCAGATATATAAAACGCTCCTTCCTGTAGTACAAAAATGGAAAAATTGCATTATAGTTAAAAATTTACCAATAATTAATTTTAAACACTTTCGGAAAAACCTCTCTTCAGGCATTTACTTTTTGATCTGATCTGAACAGTCTACAAAGGGAATCTTATTGAATAGCATATCGTTTACAAATAAGATTCAAAAAATGAGCTATATAATTTAAAAATCCATGATCGATTGTATTTATTAAAATTGGCAACAATTAAAAATAGTGACGTACAAAATTTGTTCTCAATGTTACATCTAAATGCATCACGTTTGTTCATGCGTCAAAACACTATTAAAATACACAACCGTCAAAACCACACACTCGTTCACGCAGCATGCATCTTTAAATCCAGACGTTACTAAATTACTTGTCGGTTTAATCAGCAACATATAATATCCACACAACAAACCGTCCTGGTATAAAACGCGGACTAACGTTAGTACTTGTAACGCCGAGTCAGCAGGACTCGGGACAGCACACATATGCAACATCCGAGTCGACTCGACAAGTGCTTGACTTCAAGTTAAAAATCATTAGCCGACTATCACGAATTTACATTAAGACGAGGCCTCAAATGTTTGGTACCATCGCTCGGCAAAGGCGTACGCAGACTGATCAAGTGCGCGCAAGGGATAGCGCTTGGCGGTTTAGCCCGTGAATGATGAGATAGGAGATAGTCTCGAGTCGCTCAAAGAAAAAAACGTAAGCGACAAATTCGTTATTTCTATTTTATATAAAATCAGACCGGTTAATTGTATTTTCATATTTACATTTTGATGAATTACTAATAACCTATCTTTTAGTCTAAAAATCATTATTTCATTCGTCGCATTTGAGCTACAATAACAAAATCTATGCAAACGAAGACCATTTTTCAAAAAATATTTCTATTGAGAAAATTTTATCAAAACGTGTTTTCATCTTACACTTTTGGAGATGAAATAGTCAAAAATCATATTACTAAGATTTGAAACTCCTAATTTAAGTATTTTGCGAGATAAATAAGGTTCAGAACGACCTTATTTACAGTGGTATCGCCTTAATTGTGCTGTTTTTTAAATCTGTTGTTCGATTTTTGCAAAGGTATGTAACATGACAACAGATATCTCATGATGGCCGTCGGAGCCAAAGGACAAACATGCTTTCTGATTGATGGGTGAACTCGAGATACAATCACAGTAGCGGTGCTGGATCATGGTGGCGCCCTCAAACAAGGGCAAAGGGCGCGGGGCAAGGTGGTTTATTTGCATCCTCCCTCGCCACCAACCCAAAGGCAACTAACTCGAGATATCTTGTCATAACACTGGATTGAACTATCCAAGTGGCACCACGCCTTGATATCCTTAAAATGAGAACGTAGACCATAGAGCTCCTCAAAAATTTATAAAATATCATTAGATAGACCCAAGACAAAAATCTTGAAATATATCGATAGTGTTAATAAGTACTAATCTTAGTTCGTGTTTTATTACTAGAGGGAAAGTATGTCACTAATAGCAGCCATATTGTCAACAGCTACCATATTTGTTAACCTTACGGATCGCAATACGTATCCATTTTGTAGTAAAAATCTGGATGTTTACTGGAATTTTCAGTAGTCACCACAAGTTAAAATTATTTTTATATATCACTCAAATGTAAAAGTCTTGTATTGTCTAATTTAGACAAATACTTTTTAAAAATTAAACAATTTAAAGTAACAACTTAACAATATTTGAGCCTTACACGCACGCTTTACAACTAGCGTAACATCTGGATTCTCTCGTAATATACAACTGGAAAGTGACTGGATGCAAGGAATTGTGAAGTATCTTAAATTCAAAAGTAATTTAAACCTTTTGTCCAAAGCTGAAGCCCGAAAATACTGTGAAATCATACTGATAGAAAGAAATCAATTTGACTAGTGATATAGATTGATTTTGTCTCAATATCATTGATACACATCCCATAAACAGCATTTAAGCATTATATCTGTAACAGTGCCGGATTAGGCCATAAGCAAATTAAGCAATTGCTGAGGGCATGCCTGGGGCCTGAACCAGTGCCCGCTGGCACTGTTAGTGCGGTCCAGTACACAAGAACAATAAACTCTCCAAATTCGGGTTAGATGCGTTCCGAGTGTCGCGAATACAGAATCCGTGAATTCAGAATGGCATTTTAAATGAAAATAGTGACAAAGTTGTCAAAATATAGATTAATGACAAAAAAAAAAATGTTGAAAACGAATGGTTATCGGGCCACGCGCAGTGTAGGCTTAATATATCACTATCGGATCCCCAAATCGAAAAATGGTACAGACACCGACAATTTTTTTGAAAGACCTATTCATATCGGGGTTGCAACACAGTAAGGGATTGATGAGAAAATAAAACATATATCCCCACTTTACATGTATGGGAGGATCTAGCATCTTTTTGCCATTCACAATGGATCTTCTACTTTGACTTCTAATAAATAATTTGATAAATATGCATATATTTTTTAATATTATTATTAAGTTTTGGTCAAACCGCGGGATACGGGAACCGCGAATGAGGAGCTTTCACCGTAGTCATTTGTGCCTCGTGTGTACCATGTCTAGCCTAAGTGGGACCCGGGCTTATGGCGTAGGGCCCCAAGTGGTTTAATCCGGCACTGATCTTTAGGCTCGAAGACCGAAAACTGGTTGCCATAGTGACTGATTATGGCCATTTCAAATATACAAGAATGCATTTTGGCCTGATTTTTGACACGACGATGTTTTCAATATTTGAGCCTAATAATTGAACCAATCTAACGCCATACAAAATCTTTGTAAAAGCTTTATAATTACGAGCTTATTGAGCTGAGAGCACTTGATTTATTATCACATATTTTGTTATCAGTCGAATGCAGAACTAGCTTCTGCATTGGGTCTATAATTATTTTAGAATTGTCTTCGTTCCTAATGTCTTGGTCTTTGCTGGTTCTCTCTGGAGAAGACATCTCGTGCTCGGAGTCCGAGTCCGCGGTCTTATTGTCGAAAACTGGGAAGAAGTCGTAGTGAGACTTACCGTTACTAACTTTGTTTGACTTCTCGTTTTTTGAACACTTCTGTTTTTTGGCATCTGCTTCGCTGCTTATAGACGATATGTTTCTTTTGGAGAACTCATCCCAGCCTTCCGTTGTCTTTCCGTGAACAGGATTCCAGTCTTTCCTAAATGAGCTAGATGGTTTTGTTGTTTCATTCTGTGAGAATTTTTGTTGTATATCATTGATTTGATTGTGATTTTCCCTTGAGGATACTATTTGCCCATAGACAGGTGTGCAGTATGTTGTGTCAGCATTGGGAACACTTCTATTTTCTCTGCTCGGGCTCTGGTTGAGTTGGCAGTTGTTCATGCCGGAATCAAACTCTGACTTTTGTCCCGCATTGAGCAGGATCTGCTTTGAAGACTTGACTGTATTTTTCTTGTCGCTGGAGCCTTTGTGAGGGGATCCATTGTCGTGTCTTGAAATCTTGTCATCTTCGTTGATCTCTTCACCGCCAATGCCATCAATATCATAAACCTGAAATAAGGAAGTGTGCAATATAGTATCAACATTCATCACCACTGCCACTGTTGGACAATGGCCTCTCCCAAGGATTCTTCATTCCTTGGGGATATATTGACATACTCGTAACCCGAGAGGTAGAAAAAGCAGCTCGGTAGGCCGGGCGCGCGTACCCGATGCCATACATGCAAATACCGGCCAAGCAGTTGAGAATGATAGATACTCCTAATCTAATTAGTATTTATGAGTATTATTCTCACTGACATGTCTATTTTAGTCCAAAGCACAACAAAAAAAATATATATATACTCTATTGGCTTAAATATGACTAAGAAAGAAATACCTTAAATAAAAAAAAAAAACACTGAGATATAACTTGAAGTCACTTTATTTTGAAGTTATCGGAATCCTCTCAAACAATATGCGCGTGGCCAGCTGCCATCCCAAACCGCTAATTTGCGAGGGACGCGTCATAGCTTTGTTCCTCAACTATGTATATGGCAATGGCCGCATACATAACATAAATGTTGCTGAAAATTCTCTTCTAATCTTATGCCAATTTAAATTTTTAATATTATATACTATGGGCCTTAAAAGAACGCTCAAGGACCCTCAAAGAACTATGGAGAGAGAGGGCTATGCTTGGTGTTTTTTTGCTAGATCGAATCAAAAATGAGGATATTTGTTGAAGAACAGGTCACTGTCATAGCTCAGCGGATTCGGTCTTTGAAGTGGGAGATGATGATGACAGTGACCAATGATTAGTTATAGAAATTACATAAACATCTGCTTTCAATGAAAATACTTAGATAACTAGTTGAATATCTACCTCATCCTTTAAGGCTATATATTACATGTTACACTAGTACTAATATTACATGTTGTTTGACTAGCTCCGTGGCGCAGCGGTAAACACGCCAGCTTGCGACACGGAGTGACCGGGTTCGATCCCCAGCCAGGTCAAGATGCAAAATGATCTTTTTCAGATTGGCCTGGGTCTTGGATGTATATCTATATATGTATTTGTTATAAAATATAGTATCGTTGAGTAAGTATCCCATAACACAAGTCTCCAACTTACTTTGGGGCTAGCTCAATCTGTGTGATTTGTCCGTATATATTATTTATTTACCCAAAATTACCTTATACATAACATCCTGAGTCATCCCCTTCTCCCGTTCCCGTTTGTTCTGCACGGCGAGCCACACGTCTTTGAGTTCGCCAGCGAGGTCCCGGTCTTTCAGGATGACAGGGTTCCGCGTCAGCATGAGCCCCGGATTCATAGCTTCCACAAAATCGCATAGCAGACTGACTAGTGCCTCCCGATCCTGAATTTTCAGAAAATACAGATATGACATGTGCTATCTTAAATTGTGATTCTAAATAATTTTTCATTCATGTTAAAACAAATTTTACAGTCAATTTATATATGTGGTAACAATATAGAATTTTTGAAAAAATTAAGTAGCAAAATTGGTTCCGTCAGCATGCAGCGATGATGCAAGTAACATCACATTTATATATATACTAGCTGCCATCTGGTTGTCGTTAAAGGAACCACGTCAGAGGCCGAGAGGCGGTTCCGAAGAACTCTGACACCAGGGTGTGCATGGTCGATTGACCGTGACACCTACTAGAAATGATGATGATGATATACTAGCTTTCGCCCGTGGTTCCGCCCGCGTCAATGTCGATCCCCCGGGAATAGTACTTTTTTCCAGGATAAAAGGTAGCCTATGTCCTTCTCCGCACTCCAAAGAACTTGTATGCAAAATTTCATGATGATTGGTTCAGTAGTTACGGTGTGAAAGTGTAACAAACAAACAAACAAACTCACTTTCGCATTTATAATATTACTAGTTTTCGCCCGCGGCTCCGCCCGCGTCAATGTCGATCCCTCGGGAACAGTACTTTTTCCCGGGATGTAAGGTAGCCTATGTCCTTCTCGGAACTCCAGAGAACTTGTATGCAAAATTTCATGATGATCGGTTCAGTAGTTACGGCGTGAAAGCGTAACAAACAAACAAACAAACTCACTTTCGCATTTATAATATTAGTAAGGAAGTAAGGATAAGGATAATTACACATATATATATCTTTTACACATGGTGTTCATGGTATGGTTCAGAAATGCAACAATGAATTATATTCTACATATACAACTATATGGAATTAATTTAGGGCGCTACCTTGATTGACCATGACATTCAATATTTCTATGTAATTTTTATTATTCAATATGCCTATGTTATGGAACTAATCATCTAATGATAGTAACCAAGTGAAGTGCAAATTAATGTCGATTTTCTATTAACAAGTTAACTGCGATGTCCCATATGTGTTGGCAAACAATGCAAAAAGGATTCTATTTGCAATCTCAGAAATAAGTGGTAATTCTAGTTGTTTTTTTTTATTCCATGAGCCAATTTACAAATATTTTACTCTATGTAAGATATTTAGACTGTGACAATAAAATAATTTCAAATGTATATATGATGTCATAATAGCAGTCCCCAGGCTCCGCATTCTAGCTCAGGATATCACCCAGAAATTGCTCAAATGAGCAGAATTTGTTTCAATAGAATATATGTTTTCAAAAGGTACACTCACAGTGCCATTGGCAGCATTTTTTCCATTGGCTTTCAGAATGTCAGGGTTCACCATCACCGCAAACACCAGCAATGGAGGCTTGTTACTGTTGGGACCGCATCCTTGGGGGACCTGGCCAAATAGGTACATACAAAGTTAAACATGGAAGATAAAATACTTGTCTCAAAGAAGTTTGAAAAAATTTTACACAAATAAAGGATAACAAAACTGTTAATTAAAAACACTGCTGACATGATAAAAAGTATATTATCCTAACTTAAGTTTGTTTGTATGCTGCGGCAAACCTAGTAATTTAAAAGCCATACACAGAATGTAAGTGACACTGACAACTCTTGCTCTTAATAAGATATACTTCCTTAGTAACAACAACATACATACATACAGTATCATTTATACAACTACAAAATCTTCCTTTGTGGAAACAATTTGGCACACTTACCTATTAGATGAGTTAAAACTTTTAAAATTATAAGTAGGGACTAGTTATTAGTGAGCAGCAAAACTGTTTAGCAAAGTATGTACTTACTGTTATTTGTCTAGTTTTGCCTACCACTTGAGCTTTCACAACAAGGAACAGTGAAGATTTCATGACACAAAAATGTTTCTCTCACCTGCATGCCCCCGTACAACGGGATGGGATCCGAGTACTGTTTCGGATTCGCTATTTTCTGCCACCCGAGAACATTTATAAACAGTTTCTCGGTCGTATCCTTTAATGTATCTTGAATACACATATGTGGCTGTGGAGGATTCTTGAACTGGCGAAAGGCTCTCGATCCGCGAACATATTGTATTGGAGCCGTTCTCTCTTGAGGATTGTGGTTTTCCATAGCAATATAAACGATAAATAACAAAACACTGGATTTATAACATACAATAAAATCCTCCAATAACCATCAATGACATTTCTGAAAGGTTCGCCTGACGTTCCCAGTAATCCTAGTTTATTGAACTCGGCCAAGCCGCATCGAACCACGGTCGCTCGATTCCGACTGAAACTTATCTTTCAATACACATGCGGTTTATTTTAATCCTATGTTTATTTTAAAATAAGCTCTTACTTAGTTTAAATACCATAAATTCAGATAACGACGTAAAGAAATAAATAAATAAAACCAATGAGGAGTAGCGAGTAACAATAATCGTGCGGGCGAAAGAGATAGCAATAGAGTAGAGGCTGAGATTGACACATTTACTTGACATGGACATGGGGAAATTTTTTCATCCGTTTCATCCTCATCCCGCCCGCCCGCTTATAAAAAGAAATTTAACATTGCAATATTTGTAATTAATAAATTAATTTATCATTTAAATTGTGTATTATTTTTTTATTTATATCCCATTTACATTGCAAGAATTTTTAAAAATACGCATTCATTGCTGGCTGCATGAAAGCGACCACTTGTTAAAATAATAATGTCATTTTCCGGGAGATGGCGTTAGGTGTTCAACTTCAAACTACTTTTACCATAAAGCTAAGATATATGACTTTTACCAAACTTTTAAAAAGAAGGAAGTTTAACAATTTGTATATTATGTCTTGTGTTGTGTATCATCATAGCACAAAGATAAAATTATACTTAGGTACTTACGTTTTATTCATCACTTACCATCAGGTGAGATGGGAGACAAATGCCTACTTAATATCCAACATTTAGTAAAAAAAAATTTCTAATACTAGATAATATTATAAATGCGAAAGTGAGTTTATTAATTTGTTTGTTACGCCTTCACGCCCTATCTACTGAACCGATCGTTATGAAATTTTGCATAGGAACCCGTGGTCTGGGGTACGGAGAAGGACATACTGTACGTTTTATCCCAGGGAAAAGTACTGTTCCCGAAGGATCGATATTGATGCGGGCGAAGCCGTGAGTGAAAGCTAGTATTATAAATGCGAAAGTAGGTACTCTGTCTGACAGTCTATCTGTGACCTGGTGGAGAAGAAAGAAGTGGAAGAGAAGACTGGGGATCGGGGACACGCTCGACACGCAGGAGTATAACAAGCCAAGAACTGGCGAGCAGTACCCGCGTGTAATATTACTCGATCTAGGTATTTGGATATTTTAGTGTTTCTGGAGTCTATAAAACATGAACGCCAACTAGAAAATTTCAGAAACATAGTTGAAACGGTAATATTGATATTAACTCATAAGGCACACATTTTCCACTTTGGAAGTGTCTCTCGCCCACGGTTTTGCCCAAGTAGCAATCAAGCATAATATTAAATCTTACGGACTTCCATCGTTAATAAGAATTAGCTAATTTGAAAAAGATTTAAGTATTCAAGTCATTTTATTCTTTAATCCTTAATAGTTATAAGCTACTTAAACATGTTAAGAATACATAACACTCAGTTAAGTTGTTTAAAAACCTGTTAGTATTAACTGTGCCTAGAATTAATTCAAAAATATTGTTTTTCTACTCTACTCAGTAAATTTAAAGGTTCACTTAAGACGCAGTGGTATAATTAAAGTATTAGTTTAGAATGACAAGATAATAAAGCGTTGGTGTGATGATATACCTAACGAGCCATGAAGTGGCATAAAATAGGGATGTTTGGAAGGAAATGGGGGAGACCTTTGCCCAGCAGTGGGACAGTATAGGTTTATAAAAAACAGTTCTAAATGCTGTCTTTCTAAAGAATATTTCATTATTTTATCACTAAAGTCCCATTTAGCATAAAGTAAAACTACACTAATTCCGTGGGGGCCGTGACCGTAAACAAAGCTTATAAACATCTGTGATACCTCTCCAACCCGTCTGGCCAGCATGGAGAGTGTAGGCCAAGTCCTCTGGCTGCTCTGGCCAAGTATGGCTCTAGTAGATAGTACATAGAGGGTCGTGCTCCTGTAGTGGAGACTAAAAAGACCTGATGATGATGATGATGACACTAATTCAGTTTTTAGTATTAGGTTGTTAAGCATATTGTCTCTAAACCTATACTCGAAATGCACATTGTCTTTATTTTTCCTAAACTAACCCTACTAAATTGATTTCCTTATAATTCTTACTTGTTAAGTGAAATAAGAATTAACGCCATTTTCACTTTGGGTAAAGAAAAAAAAAAAAAAATTTCCGACGCCTAATTATGAAGATTGAAGTTAGATTTTTATAAAACCAATAATAAATGCATTTATATGCCAAGCATTTGAAGAAAAGCATTTTTTATTTTAATTAATTAAAATTTTATTGATATTTTCCAATATTTTTGGGGCCTGTCAGTTTTGTAGCATTTTCTATCAATTTTAAGTAATAAACAATTATCCGTTTTAGTTTTTGAATGCCAGAGACATATGACAACCTTTATTAAACAAAATGAATGTTAATCAATCGCCATTTTAATGAATCTTCAGTGCATTTTTGTATTAGTAAAAGAGTGCACCATATTTTCTAAATATACAATTACATTAGTAAAAACGTCTAAAATATTTATTTTTCAAGTGCTGATCGAATCCGCGCAATTCAATGTAGATAGTTTTAAGTAAGAATTGTAGTTATCTTTAAGTTTATTTCTTGGTTTAAACTTAAAGTCAACATACAAGATATCTTGAAATATAAGTTTACTAGCTTTTATTACCTACAAAACCCTAACTCATAAGTAGGTTTAAAGTTTGCCTAAATTGTAGAATTAACTCTTTTTTTTCAAATTCATAAATACTGTGCCCACTTTATCTTAACTGTGTCTTGAGGGATATCTACAAGATATCTTCAGAGACATAATTGTCTTAGTCAAGACAACGGCTAGAATTAGTCTAATTGCCTTCAAGGTATCTTAATTCTTTTTTAAGACATTCGATTGCCACACGGGCGCGCAAACTTTTTTGTTTAGAAAAAAAAATTATATTAGAAAAAGGTCTGAGTAGGTGAAATGGACAAAATTCCCCATAAAGGGGTAAAGTGGGGAGGTAAAGTTTGTATGGAAATTTTCATATGCCCTGATAACTAAAGTACCTACACTCGGACGTAGTCGCAGGCTCTGCTAGTAATGCTATATATTGCCACACCATACTTATAATATAACTTTGCTGGCATTTTCACATTTAGGTTTGGTGGGATCCTCTGTCTTCCCCGGCCTCTTTGTCGTTGTCACCTCTGTCTCTTCGGAAAGGTTGCAGATTTAAACAAAAACCAAGTTTTTCCAGCTTTGCACCGTTACAGATTCGCGTAGATTAGCTCAGTAAAAAATATAAAAGTTAACTACATCTTGCGCCGAGCAGTGCTGACTTTTTGCAATCGATTGCCTCGGAAACGTTACTAAATTATCTAATTAGGTAGGTTTCTTTTGGAAATGGTTGAGACGAATTGATATCAAAAGTGGTTAATAGCCTTTTTAACTTCTTGTTGCTTTCAGGTGTTGCTTAAATTTATGAAAGCAGAATCGGATTTCGCTCTAGGCCGACACATAAGACTAGCCCTAAGTAGTGTAAGTTTGACGCCCACTCTGTCACAGCTAGGTGAGCTGGTCAGTTTGTAAACTAGTAAAATGATTAATCATTTTAATATAATTTTATAAGTATTATTTAAAATGTGTATTGACGTGAACAAGTGCCTGTAAAGGACTATATATTTTCTGAATAAATGTTTGAAAGTGAATTAATTGGTAAAATAAATAAAATTATTATAATTAAATATATCATATATACCTACTTTGCCCAGCTGTTGGAAACGACAGGCTAATAAAAACAAATATCATTATCTTTCTAACCTATGTGTATGTCTTATGTTTGTATAACCAGAGCGCGAGATTATTTCTTGTTAAGCTGTACCAATTTTAAAATATTTTGTTAGTTGGTAAATTGAAATAAAGGTAAAGAAACAATGTAATATAAATAATATTTTCAGATTTTTCCTTTCCTAATTAAAAAAGCATGCATTAAATAAGTTCTTTAATTGTTTAATAAATAAAACTGGCCAGTGCAACTGTTTTTAAAATATGATTCGACCTTTTTGGTCATGAATATTTTCAGAACAATATTTAATATTTGTATTCAAAATCTTTTTGTTCCCTTGGGAATAAAAACGTATTTTAGACCACAACGGTTCTTTGTTTTTTAAATACGGGAGATGAAAAATATTTTTCATCCAACTGTTCGTTCCACTGTTCAACGCTGCAATTCTATCATAACTGCACTACATATCGAGCACAAAGCGGAACTTTGCTGCTCTAGAGCAGAAAAAATGTATTTAAATCTTTTACTGCACTCTTTAGTTTTTTTTTTAAATTAAGTATCACATTTCACAAAAAGGTCAGCCAACCTGACGGCCGTATGGACTGTGAAGGGACGTGTGTATGTATTGCATGACCTAAAAAAATACAGGCCATAAAGAAAAAAAAAAACGGGAATGTAAAATTTTCACTAAATGTAATTTATGTTCAGTTTTATTTTTCACATACCTGGTTGTAGTTGAAAGAAAAGTAGATTATGCGCCTCGCATAATCTACTACATAAAAGTACGAGGGCACTCCTGCTTTTTATATATATAAATAAGCATTCAGTGCAAAATAAATTACTTTCTGCTTGGTGCAACAATCTACTAAAATGTAATGGAGTTATATTACAGTTACGTACGGCCAGTCAAACTCTACAACAATATGATTGGTTTAAAATTTTTGGAAAAATATTTGTTGTTTATAATTAAATTTTTTTTAGTCCCGTTGGACCAAAGAAGTATTTTACACTTTTTGATTTTCCGTTTCATAATTTTTGGACAGATGTGATTATTTTTTTCTTTGACAGTATATAATTACGGAGTTGTGGATATGTACATAAAAATCGACTAATCTACTCCTTTTTTATAAACATAGGTATACTTCACTAGACATTATCATGGTGTAGTGTGAGTAGAATATAGGTACATACCTATATTCGTCTTCATCATCGGCATAATCTTATCTTAGTAATTACCTTATAATAAATACTTACCTACAAAGGTGGTGTTAAGGTGTAGCGATCGGCCAGTACATTAGTGGGTACGGTTTGTTCTGTTCGTATTGTTACGTAACTCCTAGTACTACTTCTGTGGTATTGTCAATACGTGATCAGGTGGCCTAATTGGGTATATGGGGAACTCAGTGAATGTTAAGAGGAAAAACTACGCTCAAGATATTTGAAAAATATTCGCGATGTGTGCCCAAACAACCCCCGCAGAGTGCGATGAAGACAACTGCAGCTCGAGCGAAAATACCTATAAAAATAATATCCCCTAATTTCTTCTCTAAAGCGTAACCAATTTAAATTACTTTTCGATAAAAATTAAAATAAGCTATGGCTTCGTTCTATGTTTTCTTTTTCCAATATAATTGCGTTAAATTTGTTTTCTTGATGATCAAACACAACGGAAATTCTTACTAATATTTCAGTTTTTTGAACGTATCTCTATAAATAATTCAATTATGGAAACAAAAAATATATAAGGACGTGCTGATAAAATCCATAGGTTTTTTTTTGTAAAAAAATATTTCTCTACTGTTACCTACTATCGGACGAGGATTCAGCGGACTACGATTACTATAGCACTCCGTTTTCCTCTTATCAAATTAAGCTCTAAGGAAAAAACTGTAGGTATGCTTGCCATATGCAATGTTAAGATTGAAACCAGCTGTAAACCGTTACTAAAAAAATATTTTGCCTTTGCATAGTTTGTCCATTAGAAACATCAATATTTATACTCATTCAGAATTTTGCTGAAAAGGTCTTCACCTTTATATCTAGATACACGTGTGCATGATTTCAAGTTATTAAACGGCACTTCTTTTAAGAAAAAATATCACGAGCGACTTGAGAATGATAAACTGAGTGATCGCGCGTGAACACGAGCGTCGGTACAGCTTGGACAAAAGTTTTTTCGTGTATCCGGCTACCCGGCTGAGACCGGTTGTCTGTCCGGCTGTTTTCATGTGAGTATACACATACAATTTATCAACTGATTCTCGTAAAATTTTGTGAATAGGTTCACATTTAAGTACATAAAGTTTGCTTGTCGAAATTTTTTTTGGAAAACTTATAAAACGGCAAAATTTGGCACAAATTACCTAAGGTGTATGCGGTTTAGGAGCGTTGTGACTTTGCTGTGATAAGAAGACTGGCGAGTTTTCCAGCTCGCGGCGATTTATTCACTGAAGGAATGAGTATATTTGGTAGGTATTGCAAATTACACAAAAGAAAAGAAAAGTAAGACACACTCATTTGATAATTTTTATTTATTTTTTATTAACATTGTTTTGACATAGATATTATATAATATTTGGATCCCGCTTAGGTACAGGTTTCTTATACACTTTACTTTACATATTAATATACTAATAAGACCTTTATTACTATATATTTATTAATAAAAGATCCATTTGCGAATACCGTTTGACCATAGACAACGTTAAATATATTATATACAAATGTAGCAAATTACTTTCGCAGCAACGTGTAGTAACTGTATGCTCCTTTGAGGATCTGAAAAAATAGAAAAGCTGTTACTATTTGACAAGATATATGTTCACTTTGTTGTACTAAGTACCGATATCTTTCTTTATTTACATTGTTTTGTCGAGAATTTACAGAGTAGTACAGAAGAAGTCAGGCTCTTCCGCTATGACAAAGACGCTTCAATGACTTCATTCGCTAGTCCACTGACAACCCTGGTGTCTACTCTGGTATTTCTTGCTTGATAGCCCAAGATACCACGCGGCGACGCCACCCCGTGTCCTAATGAGATAGGTTGTTGCTTAATAAATACTGGTACAAATGTGGCCAGTGAATGGCCCAGATCCATCTGTTCAACCAAAAGAAGAACGCTAGCTCTCAATAGAATAACATAAATACCGCTAGAAACGTGGGCAGCGTGAGGTTGGTGAACGGCCCCGCAGTGAATATGTGGCTCAGGTTCATCTGCCCCATGAGCAGGAGGAGGCTCTTCTGCTGGCGAACAGGTGCTGCCCACCACTGGCTCTCGAAGAGGCCTTGCATTAGGCGCTGATTCTAGAACAAAAACAAAAGTATGGTAGGAAAATATGGTATAGTCGGGGCTGATAAAACTGACCCCTCTAACTACAGATTTTATATTGTAGTACATCACGTTCATCTCACACTCACATTATGTCTCTATGGGCACATTAATCTAAGCTGACTGTACATTATATGGACGACATAGAGGACTCCTCTAAGTGGATGAAAGAAAGATGCATTTGATCGTGAAGCTTGGAAGCAGGTGTGGCATTTATTCATATACAAAATAGGCTGAACTAGCAACTAGTTCTTTTTCAGAAAAGTAAATAAATTTTTGCCTATGTCACTCGGGACGGTGTAAAG
This sequence comes from Elegia similella, assembly GCA_947532085.1. Taxonomy (NCBI): domain Eukaryota; kingdom Metazoa; phylum Arthropoda; class Insecta; order Lepidoptera; family Pyralidae; genus Elegia; species Elegia similella. The sequence continues at coordinate 612,078 of OX383930.1, read as the reverse complement.
ATTCTGACGATATCAATTTCATATTACCATTTCGAAATTAAAATGGAATGGAGAAATTCACATGAATTAATACATACTTGCATATTTAGACGCCTAAAAATACATGAACTTGAAAAACAATACACTACGTTTTTGGAAGTCGTGTAAACGCTACTATTTTGCTGCTTTATTAACTTGCAATGTATGTATGTATGTAATGTAACTATGTTTGTTCGGGTCAAATTGCAACTTGATTTTGTAGCAGATATCCTCCACCGATTGAGCTGAAATTTTGTATACTCAGAGTTTGGATGATAATGCATGGTAAGCTGTATAACGTTATTCTGAATCCAAAATGATGGAAGACCCATGATGGCGGAATAGCTATTAAGTTAAAGGACTCGCTGAATATAACTCGAAACGTAAAGTGATGAACATAAAAGCTTGATTTGTAATGTTTTTTTCTGAATCAAGGTGCGTACATTAACCGCTTTAACCATAATTATTGCTCCACAGATGTAAACTTGTATTTAAATGGATAATTATGTAGGACTTACTTTGAGGAGGACGTCGTTGCTGTGCCAGCAAAAATTGAACAGCTGAGCGATTCCAAACACCAGATATTCAACCATTGGCAGCATCTGCAGTGCATTCGTCGCGGTCTGCACACATTACCAAATAATTGTTAATGAACGTTTATGGATGTTAAACTACCTCAGGCGTGGTGTTCGTTCTGATGGGTGACCGCAAGTGGTATAAAAATATCTCGAGTTTTTCCATAATTTGGAAGGCACATTAAACCATTGGTCCCGGCTCTATGCATTAGGTGATAGATATAGATAGTTAAGCTATGCCAAATACCTTTAGGCAGGTTGAAAAAAACTGACAAAAGCACTTCTTGGGCTACCTCCTACTGCTGGGAAACGGCGGTGGAGGCATACGAGTAGACATTCATGACTTATGAAATTTTGTAGGTTTTCTAAGTAGATAAGTAGACGTTTTATGTCTGAATCTCGAGCCCTCGATCATCTCGAATCCTATGCAAAAAATTGTTGATAAGCCTCAAAGTAGTTACGAGTACTTAATGTTAGAAAATAAAACTCACTGTGAGCTGGTAAGTGGTAGCACACAGCATCAGCGAGCACATCACCACGTAAACAAACATGACTGGCGACAGCAATGAGTTCTGCAGCTTCATGTGCCTGAAACACATGATGGTTACTCAATTCTTTACCCTCAACATCCTTTTTTTACACACCCCTTAGCGCAGGTGTGGCTATGCTATGGTCGCCAGACTCAGTAGCAAATAAATGTTTCGATTCCAGCAGTGGCAGTGGGCGCAGGGTGCCGAGAGAAAGGTCAAAGTCTTTTTGGAAGGCAAGGAAAACACCCATGCTTTTTTGCCCCTGATCTAGTTTTGTAGTGATATAAGTAACTAAATCTACGACGGCATCCTTAGTGGATATACCTTCACAAAAACTGTACTCATTTTTTTGATATTGTTTTTTAAGTTTTTAAAGGAGCGAATTACAGAAGTTGCGATATCGCTTGTATGTAGTTTTGATGATTTGGTTATTAGAAAATTTTCTAAATTCAGTATGGAAATGATCCCTATTTCTGATACATCGTAATAACCCAGGTGTAATCCAGTGCAAAAGTAATCTGTTTTTGTTAGGAACCAGAATAAATTTTGTGTGTTTGGCAATGATGGCTGATGAGCGTGGCTCTACCAAAACTAAAAATGAGTAAAATATGATCATAGCATTCATTGTCTCGAGTAGGGAACACGTGAGTTGGTGAGATGAGTAGCATTAAGAATTAGATATTTATTGGAACAATCATCATTATTTTAAAGGTATATTATCAAAATTAAGATCGCCTACGAAGGTTATTTTGTTAAATGACTTCAATGTGGTTAAAAGGGTATTTAAACTGCTGAAAAAGCGATCAAATTGATCTCTCTTGTAGCTGGATAGGGATCTGTAGATTCCTACAATTGTTATTTTATTGTCAATAGTGCAAGTTAAACAGTGTGCATATTTTAAATTTGGTTCAGTCAGATATGAAGTGAGGTAAGCAGTATTTTACGTAAATAATGACACCAGAGTCTTGATTTGGGGGATGAGTTGGTGAATTGGAAGTGAATATTTCTGATAACGGTATGTTAGAGGACATTTTTGAAGCCAGCATTCTGTGAGTACTATGACGTCGCATTGAATTTTAATCATGGAGAGGAGAATTCTAGAAAAGTCACTTAAACATTATTAATATTTACCAATAATGATTTATTAATATACACCAAAAAGGAGCGACATAGGATATGGTAGGTGACAGATCAAAATGGAAGTAACTGACATACTGTGCCGACCCCACATAAAAAGCGGGATAAGGTAAAGGAAGAAGAAGTAGAGAAGAATTCAAGAAAAGTCACTTAAACATTATTAATATTCACCAATAATCTCTTTATCACATTTTATGGGAAGTCACTGTTGTTTTGATGTGTTTGGATTTCGGCCAGGAGCTGTTCCGATTTAACAATGATGTGCCTAGTGCTTTCTTCTTTACGTGGAAAGACTTTGCCATTTGCAATTCAACAGAAAGCGTACTTGTTTAGCTTAGCAAATTCTCTCGCCTGATAAAATAGCTTCTTTGTTGAGTGGAAGCAAGGTATTATCCTTCTATGTAGATAGGAGCCTTTCCTGGACATCCAATCAAACTTGTGTTTTATCTATCGTCACGTGCACGTGATTTGATATAATTTTTAGACGACGCGAGATTTTTCTCCTTTTATTGCACCGAGGTAAGTTCAATCATTATTGGCTTAGGGAATCCCTGACTTCCCAAGTTTCCCGGGATACGGTATATGTCCTGTACCCCGTCAATAGGAGTTCCAAGTATCTCACGCAGATTCCGCGCCACCTGAGTAGGTGATTTCGCGTTTGGAAGAAGGCACGTTGCGGATCTCGATGGTAGAGCCGCGGGAGCTTTGCTGTATGTCGAGAACGTTCTTTTCAAGTTCCTGTATGGTATACAACTTTTTTTCTTTTTGGCGACAATCAACCTGCCTTCTCACATCATCATATTGGTGGTTCAGGAAATTGAAGGACGTCTTTATTTAGAAGTTAGATTTTTGAATGGCCTTTCCATTCAAAAATCTAACTTCTCTTCTTTTGAATTTTTAGTTCAGCTAGGTCGGTAGAAAGTTTGGACATATAAAGACTTTGTTCATTCAATACACGGTTTAAGTTAGCGTCTTGTTCAATCTTCTAGGCGTTTTATATATGTTTATGTCCGTCCTGAGACCTTGAGATACGTCGTCCGAAGAGTCTTTGCGATATCTTTTAGCGGCACGATTTAGAATATTGATGTTATTTGTGTCAGACACTGGTGCTGACAGATTTGGTTCGGACTGGGCCTGATTAATAGCAGCCGGGGGCGAGCGCTGTACAGGCTGTACAGGCATATCTCAAAGTGATCAAGTTTTAGGCGAAGCACAGGAGGAGTTGACTTGATAGGGTTATAAGCACCGAAAATTTGTAGATTATTACAAACAAAGTTAAATAATAATTTGTTGATAAGCATTTGTAATAGTGGCAGTGCAGGTGGATATGCGTTGCGCGTGCGACAGGGGTTATACGCTATTTCACCTCTTATGGGCTAGCACTATGTGTGTAAGAAAGAGACACCGAAATAATGCACTTTGGATCTGCAGTGATTCCTTAAACCCATCGTGCGAGATACTGGCTGCATGTGTTAACGTTCATAAGAGGGGTCTATTGCATTGGACACTCCGAAGCGCCGTACGGCCAGTAACCGTAGACACGAGAGTTACACACAGCCGTTGTACGTAACGCGGAGGTCTAGATTGACTGGATTGACACACACGGCGATACGAATCGAACTCCCACATATTGTCCCACCATTAGCAATAACCGTAGCTATTCCTGCTGAAATCCCCGCTACTACCGTTGTCACAGGATTTGAATCGCTTCGACTCGATCAGTATTGGCTGTAGTGGAATTCTTGGAACTTCTGACTATACTGAAATTCCGAGGAATCAAAATTTCTCACCTTCGAAACTACATTAGTGTGATGAAACACCGTAATATATAAGACTCGGAAGGCATGCTAAGCCGTTGGTCCCGGCTGCCATCTCGTAGTCGTTAAAGGAACCACGTCCGAGGCTGAAAGACGGTTCCGAAGAACTCTGACACCAGGGTGTGCATAGTCGATTGACCGTGTCACCTACATATTCTTATATCATCATCATTTTGTGTACAAAGCCTTCGAGGAGACTGATTTAAAGCCCCACGATTACATGGCCTCGGTCACGGAACGTATTGACTTCTTGAGGCAGAAAGAGCAGATATGGAGGGTAGTCAATGTCAAAAAGTAATATATTAGTAAATATAAGATAATTACTCTACTATTTCTATATTACTACTATCACTATATTTACGGCGTGTTTCATCAGTTTCCTTAAAATATGCACTAAAATAAAAGTTTGAAATATCTTACTTCATATGAGCAACGTGCATCTGGTGCATCTCTCGAATGGCTTTCCCAGCTTCGTAATCCGAAATCTCTTGACCATCCGTCCCGAACATCTGCCGGCACCTCTTCTGCATAATATCTAGTTTCCCTCCAAAGAATACCATCATAACCATAATGTTCGAATCGTAGGAAGCCATGATAATTCCGCCCCAAGCAGTAAGCAAAATATGCCAGGCCACAGTGATCCAGCAGCCAGGGAAGCTGTTCTTATCATATGGCGTCCAAGCACTGAATATGTGGGGAAACAATTCCGTTCCGTTTCGCAACTTCTCTCTGTAAGTTTCTGACGATAAATAAATCATTAACGGATTTCCAATCGTTCCCCAAAAAGTCATGAATAATAAACCCCAGTACATGTATGTAACTCGGCGGCAATACTTTGTGTATTTATCCAGAATTTTTCCTTTTACTTCATCACGTGCATCTCTTTCAAATTTATCAGCTTCTGTTACGTAATTAAAAATTTGCAGCCACTCCTTTTGCCAAATCAAAAAAGAAAAGGCCTTAGCTACACATACTGCACTCACCATAGATATCCTCAGATTGGTCAAGACCTCATCAAGATCTGATCTGTTAAGGTACAGTTCCAGGTATTCAGTGAAGACGAAAATACCTACTATCGTAGGCAGGAATACGCAAACAGCTCTCCCAAGTCCATTTTTGGGTAAAATTAGACCAGATTTATAAAGTAGCCAGTAATTTGGGGCTATAAGGGGCCGCTTAGGGTTTTCCAGACTATCAAGAAATGATGTTAACATTTTGACCGAGAATATCGATGAAAATGCTGAAAAGGCAGGTGTGAAGTATTTATAACCTCTTACATGGTGGCCACAGTACATAATTTATATTACAAAACACATATTTTACCACTATTGTGTTGGATAGTGGTAAATTTTTAAAACATCACAGCACCTGGCGCAGTACGGATTTACTGTATTTACTAGCGGCCCGCCCGGGCTTCGCTCGGGTAGATTATACTAAATTAACAGAAAAAATATTTTTTTTTCTTTTTTATTTATTTTCAACTCACAACTATCATAACAGGAATAACCTAATGCAATAGTTGCGCAAAATTATCCAAAATACACATATAATTTAATTTTTGTAACAGATATTTTTTTAACACACTCTTGGCAGACTTTCCATGCTTAGCGCACTCGATCAAGTCTGTTCAATAACCTACAAATAGATTCACATACAGATACATAAAACACTTAAAACTTATAAAACCCTCTGTTTTTGCCGAAGCTTCATCTATACATATAATAAAACAGTAAAAATATTTTGTCTGTACATTTAGAATTTTTGACTGAAATGGATAGAGGGACACTTAAAAAGAATAATAGAAAGCAAAAAATTTTTTTTAGAATTTTTTGTCTGTCTGTCTGTCTGTATGTATGATCACGATTATCTCCGAAAATACTGAACTGATTTACTTCAAACTTTCACCAATTGCTTTAATTTAACTCAGATTAACATTTAAAGTTTGTTTCATAAAAATCGGTTAGTTAAAAAAAAAAATATCGTCATTTGAATGAATTTAAGCTATGAGTTTGCCTTGCCTGCAAATATATAGCGCTTACTTATATATTATAAGTGACATAGGAAAATTACATGCTAAACGTGGCCTTCAGGTGTTATAGACCTAGGCTCTGTCTACCCCGTAAGGAAAAAAGACGTGATACTATGTATGTATGTATAGTCTTCTTTTCACCACTTTTCACCCGGGGAAGGTCATAGGGTATCTTTTATTCCGGGAAATTCTACAGTTCCTGAGGGATGGACACTAACGGCGGCGACGTAGCCGCGGGCAAATCTGACTTATATATCAACGCAACCGAAACTGCTGCGCCTAGAAACTTGAAATTTGGTACAGGGGTTTTTATAATTATGTGAGTGAGCGCTAATAAAAGGAGCGTCTGTTGTCTTTTTACGCTTCAACCATTGAACTGATTTGGATGAAATTTGGTACGGAGGTAGTTTGAGGCCCAGGAAAGGACATAGGGTATGTTTGATTCCGGGAAATTCTCCTGTTCCCGAGGGATCGACCCTAACGCGGGCGGAGCCGTGGGCAACAGCTAGTCTATATATATATATATATATATATATATAGATATCCCCATGGGCACTTCCTGGCTCAACCGTGCCGTACGAGCAGCACTTAATTGCTCCGTTTACATTTCTGACTCCGGTTTGATTTTCTGACTCCATTGCCGTTTGCCCGTAAAAATATGACTCCGATTGGAGCCATAAATGTCGACGAGAGTAATAATAAGAATTAGGCAATTTTTATACAAATCCACCTTTTTGGCTTTCAAGCACTTCTTGCTCCGATTCAAATGGGCCAATCAGAGCACACCATACCTGTCGGTATCTATGATTGGCTTCTGCCGGCTACTCACTATGTAGGTTAGAGTTTTGCTTCGTAACCATTTAAGTTGGTGTTCATTAGTTGTGTCTTGGCAAGAAAGGGGAGATGGAACCGGAAGGTGAAAGAAACTTCTAGCTAAACTAAACAAGATAACCGTTGTTGCATCGTTAAAAAAACACGCATCCCGTTTCTTCGGTGACAAGATCATGTAGCTGGTTTGATGATGGAGTCAGAAGGTGACCGGAGGAACTCCTCAACTAAATAAGATACGTTCGTCGTGTTTCGTCTCATTTGATTTGTATTAGCAAGCACTTCCGTGCTACATGATATTCAGGGCCTGGAGATGGAGCCGGGAGGTGGTAATAAGAACTTCTGATAAAACCTTACAAAACAGAGCCGTCTCGGGTATGAAGTTGTTAATAAAACAACTAACCCCTAATCTCCGCGTCCATTTCCTTCCAAACATCCCTATTTTTTGCCACTTCAGAACATTTCTTTTCATGGCTCGTGATGTGTTTGTTAATGGAAAAAAATATATTCTTTATAATATTTACTTGCCCAAATGTTTTTTAAATCTTTTGGTATCTGTAGTTTTGTAAAAGTCTATTTCACATGTATTATTTATTTGTTTAAGTTGTATTTTGCTTAAAATAAATATTTCTATTTGACTTTGATTTTATCTGTGGTTGTATTTAACGATGAATCAACAAACACTATGCGTGTTACATCAGGCTGGCCTATCACGGTATGTGCACTGAAACCAGACTGCCTGTTGTGACATTGGCGGTTTTTGTTGAGCGGGATCCTCAAGATGTTATTTTTTTGTCTAAAGACAACACACACGACACCAGTTGCAAGAAGCAGCCCACTTATACCTATAATTCTGCGCCAGCCATGCGTTTTGTTGACTGAGGACGATATTCAGTTCTAATGTGACATATAAATACGGGTTCATGTGTCATTTTATAAAATAAAAACCGGCCAAGTGCGAGTCGGAATCGCGCACGAAGGGTTCCGTACGTATGGTCTAAAAACGAGCCAAATTCTAGTCAGAAAGTAGATAGTACTTTAAGAAAAAAAAAAATATTTCACAATTCAGATAGGAACGTAATTTGGAAAATCACGTTATTAAATTGTAATAACGGAATAGTGTATTTAGTTATAAATACAGACAACACGCCTCGAATTTTTAAAATAGCTACAAGCAAACTTTTGGAATTATTAATCAGGCTTGATAAAAACATTACATAAAATAATTATCAAAATTGGTTAACTGACGAAGTTTTAAATAAACGAATTGTTACATAATTCCCCAGGAAAAATATAATATTAATTATTTAGTTTTTTTTGTTATTATTCATCATCATCATCAGGTCTTTTTAGTCTCCACTGCAGGAGCATGACTCTCTCTGTACTGCCGGAGCCATACTTGGCCAGAGCAGACAGATGATTTGGCCTTCACTCTCCTCGCTGGCCAGACGGGTTGGAGAGGTCTCATTGATGTTTATGAGCTCTGTTTAGCTTGTATTTCCTAAGTCCTCTTACGACATCCATGGGAAGTCTAGGAGTGGTCCTATTCTACTCTACCGGAAACCTCAATGCTTGTTATTAATACTGTAAAAAAATAAGTAGTCTTTTCTAGATTTGTCATTAACTGCTCAGAGATAATTAGATACTTTCTAGATTGTCACATTTGTAGGTCACATTAGTGTTACGATTTCAGGGTTGCGTTTTAATAAAGATAATTTTATGAGAGACACTTATAATTTTTGTTTTTTTCTGTTTATGTTTTCCTTTTTCTTCACAAGATTGATCACTCTCAGTATTTGATACTAATCTATGCCCTATTTTTTACTCTTATTAATTTCATAGAACCAAAAGTATTTGTTTTAACTATTTCATTTTGTTTGTAGTCACTTGCATTATATTTTTCTGATGATTTTTCTCTTTTTGTATATCTCTATATAGATTTGTGCAATTTGTTTACAGACAGGTCTGTTTCAGTTTGTTGACTGTTCTCACTCTAGTTGCTGTTATTCTTGATGTCACTCTCATTCACTTTTTCATTTTCTTTGCAACTGGTTCTGTCTGGGTATCTATTATTTTTATCATCATCATCATATCCGCAAGAAGTCCACGGCTGGACATAGGCCTCCCCCAAGGATTTCCAATACGACTGGTAGAAAGCCGCGTGCTTCCAGCATCTTCCTGCGACCTTAGTCAGGTCGTCCGACCTTCCGGTCGGTGGGTGTTCGACGCTGCGCTTGCCGGTACGTGGTTACCACTCGAGAACCTTTCTGCCCCACCGGCGCTTTGTTATTTTTATCAGTACTTTATTATTAGTCAATGTTTTCCCCGCCTTTGTATACATACGGAAGTGGATCTAATAAGTCACAATCTTTACGAATATAAAATTAGCCGAGCAAATTCCTTATATGAAATGGAGTCAACAAAGTACAAGTTTTGAATAAAACGCGTAGACAGAATGTGCTGACGAGTTGAAAAGATATATACGTTACGGATCAAATAAGTTTTAAAATTTAGGTAAGTATATAAGTCAGTGAGTATAAAACGGAGGCAACAATGTTCAAGTGTTGAATAAAACGTGGAGTCATAAAGTGATAACGAGATTAAAAAATGGAAGTAGATCTAATACGTTACAATCTTTACGAATATAAAATTAGCCGGGCAAATTCCTTATATGAAATGGAGTCAACAGAGTACAAGTTTTGAATAAAACGTGGAAACAGAATGTGCTGACGAGTTAAAAAGATATATACGTTACGGATCAAATAAGTTTTGAAATTTAGGTAAGTATATAAGCCAGTGAGTATAAAACTGAGGCAACAATGTTCAAGTGTTGAATAAAACGTGGAGTCATAAAGTGATAAGGAGATTAAAAAAATTGTTCGTTACGGATCAAATTTGTTTCGAAAGTTGAGCAAAAATTTTCTCGAGTATAAAGGTATATTAACGAATATGTCGGTCAGAAATTATTGTAAGATGCAACGTATTCGACTCCGAGCGAAATACCTACAACTGGAGCCAAGTTATTCCTGGTTAAAGGTGGAGTCAATAATGTTCCAGCTCACTGCTGGATGCGGTAAGTGCCCAAAGTAGTGTTTATATATATAAATATATATATATATATATAGCGTGATTTTGAACCCCCTAGCTTTATTGAAATCTGGGAATCAGAATCCCTAATGGAATACAGAATTGTAAGAAAAAAAGGTAAAAAACGCAAAAATAAATTCAACCTTTCATAGAAATTCGTCCAGCTGATCGGCGACTTTGTATGGGAAACCTAATTTTCTTTTTCGTTATTTACCTTTTTTTTTGCAATTCTGTGTTCCATTAGGGATTCTGATTCCCAGACTTCAATATAGCTAGGGGGTTCAAAATCACGTTGTATATACATATAATAAAACAGTAAAAATATTTTGTCTGTACATTTAGAATTTTTGACTGAAATAGATAGAGGCACACTTAAAAAGAATAATAGAAAGCAAAAAAATTTTTTTGAATTTTTTGTCTGTCTGTCTGTATGTATGATCACGATTATCTCCCAAAATACTGAATCGATTTACTTCAAACTTTTAACCAATTGCTTTGTTTTAACTCAGCAAAACATTTAAAGTTAGTTTCGTCAAAATCGGTTCATAAAAAAAAAAATATCGTCATTTGAATGAACTCAAGGTATGAGTTTGCCTGCAAATATACCTACAAAAAATCGATCTCAGACAACTTTTGGGCAAATTGCCGACTATAAACACGTTCAAGTTTATCATATAAAAAAGTTGAAAAACTGGCACGACAAAAAAATTCTATATATTTACCAAACCTGCTTACAAAATTTCATGACAATCGGTTAAGAAATGCGACCTGTAGGCGAGAACAGACAGACAGACAGACAGACGGACAAAAGAATTTTGGGCCATTGGAATCTGAGACGCTTCGCTCGCTTCGCTCGCTCGGTCAATAACTATTTTTCCTCCGGCCAACTATACGTGGCTTGCTCACGGGTCAGTAGTACGGAGCATCTATTTTATTAGTCCCTGAAGATAAAGCTAATAATGTCATATACTATATAAAGAAATTATTTGAGTTTACTTTACTTCATAGAATTGCTTTATGGACCAGAAATATTTTATTCGGTAAGGAGACTAATATAATTTAAGTATTTCATATATGAATATGATTTGTTATTGATTTATTTCACATAATTATACATTCAACTCGAAAATTACGCGGACGAAGTCGCGGGCAACAGCTAGTGTGTACTATGTACTATTTTCTAGGATTGCAGATGGTATGTATTTGTAATAGGGTGTGCGCTGATCTTGAATAAGTCCATGTTGGTAAGCAAGTGTTTGATGAATTGACCATATGACAAAAAAGTATGTTGCTGAAACAAAAAAAACCGTTTCTAGATTTGCCCTTATATAGTTCGAGAAAAATAGTTTTAAATTTTTTAAATGTATATTTAGGGAGAAAAAAAATAAAATCTACAAAACCTTTCGTGACGTCACAGATTAACCGTACTCAAGAGTATGCCTTTGCTCGCGACAGCTCTTACAAAAAAAACTAACATGGCAAGCATGTCACTTTGTTTGACAGCTAGATGACAGTGTCAGGTACTCGGTCCTGACGGTTTGATCGCTACTGGTTTTATTTTGTTTTGTTGTTTGTTTGGTTGGATCATTGGTTTGGATAATACTTGCTTGAATTTGAAGGTAAGCACGGACTATCTGATAATTATTATTGAATGTAAATAGTCGTAAAGTCGTATTTTTTGTTTGGCACAATTTGGCGATGGCATTGACATTGACATTAACATTTTTTTAAATGATAACCGGATATGTGAAGTTCAAGCATCACTGTACATACAGCCTTACGGGTACGTCACTTCCGGCAAATTAATTATTTTTTTTAAACATTTTTATTTTAATAATTACGCAATATTTAAAAAATCTAAAATATACGGGTCCTCCCTTTTTTCGCTGTCTATTTGAAAAACAAATAAAAAAGGTCATCAAAATTTTTGTCATATGGTCAATTATATTTGCTAGTTGGTTGTGTCTGTGAGTGTAGTCTGTTTGAGTGAGTGTAGGGCAAGCTCCTGTGATATGTTGTATCGTTTCAGAATGTCCAACCGTCATTTATCATTAGAGGCAGATGGGTCTTTGATTATATGTTTTCTGTAGTTTTTAGTGTTTATGACCTGTTCCTGTATCGATATTATAAAACCTTCGGTTTCGGGGAACAGCGAGCCAATTTGTAACCCTTCATTTGAAGCTTCTATGTCGATATGTGGTTGCTCCAAATCGTGTGGATGTCTACATCAGTATGTATAGGTGTTTCAAAATGTTTATTTACTAAGTTAAGGGGTGTACAATTGATGTCGTTATTAATTACTGCTACGTGTATGTTGCTTTTTTGACTTTTACTATAAAGAAACTTGAATATTGATTAAGCCTCTGCCTCCGTTTTGCCTTTTGAACCTTTCTATTGCTGATTTAGGGTGTACATTTTTGTGTTTAGTGGTCCGCACGCTTCTTTCTATGTTAATCATATCGGTCTTAGTCCATTTAACTATTCCGAATGAATAAGTCAAAATTGGGATTGCATAAGTATTGATAACTTTAATAAGTCTTCTTTGCATAAGTAATTTTTGATTTTTGAGCATTTGTGATATCGGATTGAGGGCTGGGCAGAATCATAAAAGACTAAGTGAGTCACCCTGTTAGATGCCTCTCTTTATTGCAATCGGTTCAGTAGTTATTGACGTGTCATTTGTATTTAGTTATAAGTTTTCCATAAAGACATTGTATTTTCCAGGAAGTTTACTATTGTTGGGTTTATTCTATATATTTTTAGTGCATACTACACATACTACTGGAAGGTCAACATGTTTTCCTTTCAGTTATGAATTGGGGTTATTTTGGGGATATTTTGTTTACCTCATATTATTTATGACTGAAAGATTTGGCTATGAATTTATGAAGAGAATATTTTTTTTATACCAAAAGTTATGATGTTTGCACCTGCTCGATGTAAGCATTGTTACTCCGGGAAATAACGATTATATTAATAGAGTGTCTGTCGAGGTGGATCAGTGGGCATATTTTTTTATTATTAGGAGATAGAGAAAAGTGGTCAAATTAACTATGACATCGATTTTTGAGACTTATCCATCTCAATGACATACCTGTATAGTCAGTAGTGAATTCTTATACTACATATTAGATTAGTCATTCAAATACATTCTATAGGCTATTAAAAACGAAATCTTTTATAATACCAGTTAGGCTCTTGTTAGTACCGGAAAATGAAATCATCACATATTGTTGTACAAAATGTAAAGAAAACCCTATCGGATCCTTGAAGGAGTGATTCAGCCCGTCGATATAAACAAATTTTTCTACCGGATCTGAGCTGGGAACTCAAAAGTTTTTCTGGGGATGAAAAGCGAAATGTCTTCTCAGGCCCAAAAAGCTTTGCACCATGCTTTGAATCCCTATTTTCACCTTAGAAGTCTACTTTGCTTATGCTCGATTCCTTCGTTGCACTTTGGATTCAAAGTATTGCCCTCACCTAAAAAGTATTATATTAGACCATTGCGTCAAAATCTACTATTTTTTATTTGGAAGGGTATGTACCTCCCTATAGATAAAGGTATATATAAAAGCGAAAATCACTCACTTAGTCATCACAAAATTTCGAGAACTACTTAGCCAATGAAGATAGAATTAAGCAGGAAGGTAGATTGTGACTAGGAGATGTTCGCTATGAAAGAATTTTTTCAGAAACTCCATCTTGAAGGAGGTGAAATAGGGGTTGCTATTTTGTATGAATCTTCGTAATTTTTAAAGTGAGACACGTGAAATTTAATTTTTTTTTGAAGTTGAAAATAATAATGCATTTATTAGATTTTAAAAATGACACCAGTGAAATAGGGGTTGCAAGTTTGTATGAATCTTCGTCATTTTTGAAGCGAGACATGACATTTTTTAATTAGTTGTTAGTAAAAAATAATAATCAATTAATTGGATTTTAAAAAATAGTACTCCCGATAGTGCTTTAGGTGTTGCAAATTTATATTATTATGAAGCTTCGTAATTTTTTGAGTTCCTACGCTACATAAATTAAGTTTTAAAAAATCTGATTTGTGTAGTCTACGCGGGCGAAGCCGCGGGCAAACTTCTTTCAAGAAAAAAAAATCACGAGTGACTCGAGAAGAGTTGAGAATGATTAACGGAGCAATCGTGCGTGAACACGAGCGAGGCGTCTCCGTTAAAGCTTGGACAAAAGATTTTCCGTATCTTCGGCTATCCGGCTGAGACCGGTTGTCTGTCCGGCTGTTCTCATGTGAGTATACTCAAAACATTTATCACCTGATTCTCGTAAACTTTTGTGAATTGGTTGACATTTACATACATAGACTTTTCTTGTCGATAACTTTTCTGTAAAAGTTTTAAAAAGGCGAAATTGGGCACAAATAACTTTTCTGTAAAAGTTTTAAAAAGGCGAAATTGGGCACAAATTACCTATGGTGTATGCGGTTTAAAGCTTATAAACATTTGTGAAACCTCTCCAACCCGTCTGGCCAGCGTGGAGAGTGTAGGCCAAGTCCTCTGGCTGCTCTGGCCAAGTATGGCTCTAGTAGTACAGAGAGGGTCGTGCTCCTGTAGTGGAGACTAAAAAGGACCTGATGATGATGATGATGATGATGCGGTTTAGGAGCGTTGTGAGTAGACTGGCGAGGTCTGCAGCTCACGGCGATTGATTCACGGGAGGAAATAGGAATAGGTATATTAAAGTATTGCAAATTACACAGAAATAAAAATCTTATACATTTAAACGAGCAATTCTTGTATATTCATGTATATATATAAATTTATTTCTTTGATCTCGGAAATGGCTCTAACGATTTCGCTGAAATTTGGTATATGGGGGTTTTCGGGGGTAAACAATCGATCTAAATTAACCTTATGTTTGGAAAAATGCGCGTTTTCGAGTTTTGTTTTTCTTTCCACGCAGAATATAGTCGCTACTTTCGTTATGCTGGCCACTGTCCATCTGGTCCAAGACGCGGACGAAGAAACGAGTTTTACGCTTACGAGTTTGAATCCCGCTCGGTAACTTATTTTTTTTTTATATGTTCAAATTTATAATTATTTTTTAACTTTTTAGACAACTTTAAAAATGTAGTTAATGTTTGAAATATATATTACTCACTACGATCACTGAAATCAAACACCTGATCTACACAGAAATCAATTGTAAATACCTAATAATAATTTGCTTTTTTAAGTTCACCTAAACACCACTATATTACAATAAATAGTAATAACCGAGCAAAGCTCGGTCACCCAGGTCAAAGACAGTATAATACTACCAGGTCTATATCTAATTTACAATGACGTAAGACACACTCATTTGATAATTTTTATTTATTTCTTATTAACATTTTTTTGACATATTATTAATAATATTTTTAATAGCATTCCGCTTACAGGTTTCGTTTACACTTTACATAATAAATAATATACTAATAAGACCTTTATTACTGTATATTTATTAATAAATGATCCATTTGCGAATACAATTTGACCGTAGACAACGTTAAATATATATATACAAATGTAGCAAGTTACTTTCGCAGCAACGTGTAGTAACTGTATGCTCCTTTGAGGATCTGAAAAAATAGAAAATCTGTTACTATTTGACAAATAAATGTTCACTTTGTTGTACTACGTCTCGATATTCTTCTTAATTTATATGGTGTTGTCCGTAAAAAAATTAGCGAATGGGCTACAACTGGTATTTACGTTAGTAGAAACAGGTTATACGAATTATTAGCTATGAAAGCTTACAATAAAAATTCTGAATTTATGAATTATGTTAGAACTTACTCTAAGGTTTTTAAAAAGGCGTGCCTGTGCGCAAAATCTTTATATACAAGAAAAGCTATTCTAGATTCTCATGATAAGATAAAGACCACTTGGAAAATTATTAACACGGAAACCGGGAAAACTAAAAATCGTGACAACAAAATAGAATTAAATGTAGATAATAAGATCCTCAGTACTAATGAAGACGTCGCAAAATATTTCGAAGATTTCTCTACTAACATTCCCGTAAATACTACTGCCTCCTTACGTTCATCATCTGAGTAATCTAAAAAACTATTAATAAGCTGTATACCAGAATGTAACAATCATTTTATATTTCAACATGTAACACCTCAAATAATCATTGATACATTTAAGAGTTTGAACAATAAGAAAACTGGAGATTTGTGGGATATCTCTGTAGCTGTCATTAGTAATATCATTGAAGCAATTGCACCATATTTAGCTTCTATATTTAATAAGTGTGTAGATACTGGGAAATTTTCTGACTTGATGAAGTTAAGTAAAGTCATTCCTTTGTACAAATCTGGCGATAAAAATGATCCCACTAATTACCGTCCCATTTCTATTCTGCCAGCGCTTAGTAAAATATTTGAAAAAATGATTTTTAATCAGTTATTAGCTTTTTTTAACTTAAATAGCCTTTTCCATCGTGAACAGTATGGATTTACAAAGGGTCGGTCAACTACAGACGCGGGTGTAGCTCTGTTGAAATACATATATGAGGCTTGGGAGGGAAAACAAAATGCTATTGGTGTTTTTTGTGATCTTTCCAAAGCCTTTGATTGCGTAGATCACAATACCCTTCTCTCCAAGCTAGAGCACTATGGAATAAAAGGTAAATCTCGCGATTTACTTGAATCTTATTTAAGTGGCCGAACTCAAAAAGTTAGTTTAGATAGGGTACAATCCTCCGGATCATAGGTTAAGATGGGCGTACCCCAGGGCTCTATCCTAGGGCCTCTGTTATTCCTCATTTACATCAATGACCTACCTTACTGTGTCAATACATGTAAGGCTGTACTATTTTCCGATGACACTTCTCTTGTCTTCAAAATTGATAGACAAACTAATTATTTTGACGTGGTTAATAGTACTTTAGCTCAAGTGTTGGATTGGTTCACAGCGAACAATCTATTGTTGAACGCTAAGAAAACGAAATGTATTAAATTTTGCTTACCAAATGTTACAAAAATTCCAACACAAATAGTAATGGATAATGAACCACTAGATTTAACTGATAAAACAACATTTCTTGGAATAACTCTTGATGCCGGGCTTCAATGGGGTGCCCATATTACTACGTTAGCGGGTAAACTTAGTTCTGCAGCTTATGCTGTCAGGAGAATTAGACAACTGACTGATGTTGATACTGCGTGTTTGGTATATTTTAGTTACTTTCATAGTGTTATGTCTTATGCGATTTTACTATGGGGTAACGCTGCAGAAGTAAACACCAAATTTGTCCTGCAGAAACGCGCTATTAGATCTATATATAAACTTGGTGCTAGAGAATCTCTTAGAGAATTGTTTAAAGATATAAATATTTTAACTTTACCTTCTCAGTACATATTTGCGAATATTATGTTTGTGCGCTATAATCTTGATTTATATAAGAAAAATAGTGATATCCATGACCGAAACACGAGAAATAAAAATAAATTAGCTACACCAGTATTGCGATTGCAGAAACCTATGGATTCATTTCTGGGTCTAGGAGTACGCTTCTATAATAAAATTCCTGCAGAAATATTAGGTCTGCCTTTACTTAAGTTCAAAACGATTGTAAAAAACCAGTTAATAAAAAAGGCTTATTACTGCATTGATGATTATAAAACTGATAAAAATGCGTGGAAATTTATATAAATTTATTTAATGTTAACAATTTAATCTATATTATTTATATGTGAATTACGGGTTACTCACGTAGGAAGTCAGCTACAGGCCGACATCTTTCAACCTCATCCGGAGGTCTTCCTCAGGGCGAATGTGAACCGAGACGCGCGCACGGAGTCGTCCCGATTCGCACTGACACTAGTGACGAGCGACGCGGCATGCGTGGGCGGCGCGGGCAGCGCGGTCCGCGGCTCGCTGAGCTCTCTGTGACAGTGCTGGGGTTGATGGGGGTTGCTGATGTTCTGCATTGATGATTCCCGTAGCTTTTCTGGGAACCCCATTTCCGTCTTCATCATCATCATCAGTGGCTGACATTGCGCGTACGTGAAAAGAGCTCACTGTGTCAAGTTCTGCTGGCTAAACATGGCTTCTACTGTCCGTTTCCTGAAGCAATGGTTTCCAGGTGACGGGTAAGCTCCAACCTCCATCGCGATTGAAATTCGGGCGTTTACTAATCTCTATAGCTTCTCGTATTTTACGAGGGACAAAGCTTTTCTCTCTCGCTAAGACTTTAGCTTTGTCAAAGCGGATGTAATGCGTAACATCCGATTCTATCGCGTGCTCGGCGATGGCTGACCCGGTGCTGTCCAATTTCTTCAGACTCCGTATATGCTCATGCAGCCTTGTTGACACATTTCGTCCTGTCTCTCCCACATAGCTCTTTCCACAGTCGCAAGGGACTTCATACACACCAGGCACATTAAGTGGATCTCTGTCCTTTGGGGAACGTACAAGCTGCCTGATTTTTGTAAGGGGTCTGAATATGGTCTTGATGTCAAATTTCCGACGTAAGAATTGACCAATTTTGTCCGTCACTCCCTTAACAAACGGTAAGTACAATAGCGCTCTCTCAGCTGATGTCGAATGTACGCTCCCATTGGTACTAATTCTGAGACTCTGTCTCCACTTATACCCGTTGCTTTCCAACACTGTCTTTACGTGTGCTAGCTCTGACTCAATGTATTGCGGGTCGCACAGTCGTAGAGCTCTGTTTATGAGTGATCGCGGAACCGATGCTAGATGGGCTGGGTGATGGTGTGAATCAGCTCTCAGATAGCGGTCTGTATGCGTCGGTTTCCGATACACTGTCTGTGACAGTGTTCCATCGGGTTGCCTCATAACCAAAACGTCGAGGAAAGCAAGGGCACCATCCTTTTCTTGCTCGCTCGTGAATTTTATTCTTGGGTGTAGCGCGTTTAGATGTTCAAGAAAAGGTGTCACGTGAGCTCTATTCAGAATAGCAAAAACATCGTCCACGAATCTCCACCAATGTCTAGGCTTGTTATCCACGCTATTAAATGCTCTATCCTCAAACCATTCCATAAAATTGTTGGCCACCACTGGAGCAATAGGCGAGCCCATTGCCACTCCGTCAGTTTGAATGTAATATTCGCCCCTCCAGATAAAGAAACCACTCTTTAGGCAAAAATCCATGACACTTAAGTATTCAGTAGGTATGTCTGTGTTATTTATAATCTCTGTTGCGTCTTCCTGAAAGAGTCACTGCACTCTCTGATCAACCCCAGAATCACAGCAAGGCAAACTTTAGTAAACACTCACCTGGATTCGTTTGTGAACAGGATTCGAAAGGATTCGCCTTCCACGGGACTAGGTCGACCGGCCGACGACCCTTGTGCTTGAACTTTATTATTTTCTTGCTGTCTACACTTTTGGTATACCATCACACACTCGCGGATGAGATTCAAGGTTGTTTTCAGCCAGCGAAGCTCTTAGGAGACGTTATTTTTAGTTATTTTTTCAGCGCAAGCGACGCGCTAACATAACTCGAACGCCATATTTTTTACGGTCATTTCGGCCAATCACAGGCCGTCTCGGCGAAATAGGAGGGATGTATGGAAGGGGAAACGGAAATATAGATAGGTAATTTTATTTAGGTTTTAAAGTTAATGTTTACACATTTTCCCCCACCTGAAATCCACAAGGGTTTCACAGAGAATGCAAATTGAAAGATAAAAAACAGAAGCAATAGCTACGCACTATTGCAAGAATATCTAGAAATATTATTTTCGAACGATAAAGTAATAAATAAGTTTTAACTAGCCTAAGGATTGGATAGTGTGTATTTATGTTTTAGTAATTTATGAAAAATATCTTAATTAATTGGTAAGGGACAAACCTTTACTACCGGCCTACGAAAGGTCTTTCCGTTAGCAGTTCGGAAAGTAACTACGCTGATTACTTGATCCGAACCAGCATGCACTTGCACAATACGTGCCAACTTCCAAAACATCGGCAGAAGATTAGGTTCGTTAACTATGACTAAGTTATCTATTTTAATATTTGGTTCATGTACGAACCTTTTGTTCTTTCGTTGTAATGTATGAAGATAATCACGCTGCCATACGCGCCAAAATCTCTGGGTAATTTTCTTAAGCATGACCCAACGAGAGCGCGGACACGAAATAAAACATCTAACACACTTTGATAGCACGGTGCGTATCAGAAGTCTCAATCCAATTATCCAAAACTGGCGTTGAATAAGAGATTGTAAGGTTCGAGGTCCACAATGCAAAGATTTTTTATGAAAATGTTTTACTATAATTTTAGATATTGGACATTGTTTATGTAACAAAAAAGGGTGTAACGCAGATGGTGACAGATTAGCCTCATCGATGCGTTCCCCCACCCGCACGATCCCATCATCGTCCAGGAAAGGTGAAAGTTTTTGAATGGATTTTACACATGGTTCATTATCTCGCACTCGACTGACTTCGGAAGACATATAATGATACGGACTCAATTTAAATAATACTTGAGTTGACTTCTCGAGTTCAGTACTACTGAGAAATGAAAGAATTCGATTTTGCCTTGCAACCCTCGAATTTGAAATAAATGTAATACACCATGCTACATTTCTTACAATTTTTGTAAAAGAGGAATGTCTGGCAATTAAGTCCAGAAGTGGGTTTCTCACATTAATCACGTGAAGACTTTTAGTTTCTAGTGATTTAAACTCGGGTAAGTATTCTTTTGGAAGTAGAACCCGTTTGTTAGGCCATTGACTAGGCAAATCCTGTAGCCAAGAAGGACCTTTCCACCTCAGAGGGTGGTCTATAAGCTCTGGACAGGACACTCCGCGACTACAACAGTCGGCCGGGTTATCCTTAGAAGAAACATGATACCAATGATCGGTACTAATCAAATCAGTTGCTTGAATGACACGATCGGCTACATAAATTTTTAACAAATGAGGGGCTGTATTAAGCCATGACAAGGTAGTGCTGCTGTCTGAATAAGCTCGAATAGAATTAATAGTTATATAGTCTTTAAGCGAATTATACATGTGCGATAGAACTTTTGCCAGAAGGACCGCCGCGCTTAGCTCGAATCTATTTACCGTGATAGGTTTTAACGGAGCTACTCTAGATTTTCCAATCAGTAAACTAGTCGCAGTAGAAATTCTGGGCTCATTAGTAACCACACAAATATACACACAACAACCATAGCCTTTCAGAGAACCATCACAGAAACCTACTAAGTGTACTTCCATCGGATTGGAAGGTATAACTAGCCGCGGAAGAGAAATTTTTTGTAAATCAGACAAATTGGCCGCTATTAAATGCCATTGTTTGGTTAAATGTTTTGGAACAGTCTCATCCCACGACAAATTTAACCGCCATATTTCTTGCAACAGCGATTTTGCTGCAAAGACTACTGGGCATATCCAACCGAGTGGATCGAAAATGCGGGCTACTAAAGAGAGTATGGATCTTTTAGTAAATTTGACTTCGAACGAGTCTGAAAAGGCATATGAAAAAGAATCATTAATGGGATTCCATCGTATCCCTAATATTTTGACAAACTCATTTCCCGATTCATCGAAGGATTTGGAACTTTGACAAAATTCAGGAGGAACATCCTTAAGAAGACGAGGAGCGTTAGTAGTCCATTTCTCGGGTCTTATCAATATTTGCCGATACATACGACGGATGTCGGCAGTAAAAACTATTTTGTGAAGTCTAAATTTTGTCACTAAATCGACAATATCCACTTGCAGCTTAGGACCCACATGAACAATATTCTTGAGTGACAGATTATTCGAGGTCCGACTACTGGCATCGAAGACTACTCGTAAACGTGTCGTTGTACTATCGGGTCGTATTACACAATGGTGAGGAATAATATGACGGTCAGTAGACAAAGATTCAGCAGGCTGCATATGTCCCAGCTCTTCGTACTGATGCATAAATTCCTTATATTCCGTTTTCAACTCAGTCTGGCTGGCAAGACGCTTTTCCAAGTTGAGAAAACGGTTAAGAGCCTGATGATATGATTCTCCTAAGGCTGGAGTATCATCTTTAAGCATAATTGGTACAACATAACGACCTTCGGAGGTACGATATGTGCCATTTTTATATTTTTGTTTACATATTTCATCCTCAGGACCGGAAATTTTACATTTCGGCGGTTCTTCGGATTCCCAAAACCGTTGAACGATCTCATCGAGCGCACAAGAAGACGCGATGAGTGACGTAACGGGTGTGGCTGGAGTTTGAGCCACTTCACATATTTCATCCTTAGGACCGGAAATTTTACATTTCGGCGGTTCTTCGGATTCCCTGAAACGTTGAACGATCTCATCGAGCGCACCAGAAGACGCGATGAGTGACGTAACGGGTGTGGCTGGAGTTTGAGCCACCACGTTTTGAAGAAACTGACCACTTATCACCCAGCCGAATACACTAGACAGTGCACATGGAAAACCAGGACCTGGGCTATAACGTGAACCAGTATATATCTGGTCAAAACAGTCTACTCCTAACAACAGATCGATCGGACCCGATTTATCAAAATCTTGGTCGGCGAGATCCAGATGTTTAAACTTTTCCTTGACAACAGACGGTAACGAAGTTGAAGGAATCATTGAAGTGATTTTAGGCAAAACCACTAATGGTATATCAAATTGGGGCGAGTCATTTGACCTAGGCACAATAGAGCTAAAAGTATAACCTTTAATATTACATACATAATTTTGACCGAGACCGGTTACATTTAAATTACATTTTTTTATCTGTAAACCTAACTGTCGCGCACAGCTACTTGTAATGAAAGAGTCCATCGAACCACTATCTATGATTATACGAGCATGCTGCAATGAACCATCCACTCTTCTCAACCGAACCACTGCTGAACCAATAATTTTGGTACTTATAGGTGACTTTGATATGTTTGGCTGAGTTGTACAAGTTAGGGAAGTGCTCATATGGGAATTCTCAGAAACCGTTAGGTCAATGGTATTAGCTAATAAACTTTTATGTTCTTCATGTAATAATGTGTTATGTTTTGAGTTACAAATGAAACACATGGACTTATACTTGCAGTCTGTACTAGTGTGACCGGGCCTTAAGCAGTTTTGACATAATTGTAACTCTTTAACTATTTTTTGTCGCTGTCCTAAATTCATAGAATGTAATTTACCACAGCGATATATTGAATGATTTTCATGACAATACGCACAGACAGCCTGATTAGGTTTATTATTATTTGAGTTCGAAGATGTAATTAAGGAAGAATTTGATTGCCGAGAAATATTATCTTTCTTTGTATTATTGTGGTTTTGTTTATTTGTAGAATTGAATGACTGTAAATTACTAGGTTGACTAACCTCTAATACCTTTATATAATTCTGTAAATAAACAATCAAATTATTAAATTTAGGAATTTCTTCGGTATTTTGTAATTCAAACCTTTTCCTAGTTTCTGTATCAAGCGGCCGAGATGCTATGTAAAATAAAAGAAATTCACTTAAATCATCAATATTTAACCCGCGCAAGGCCCTAACACATTCATAAAGTGTGTTGGTTAATTGTGATAAGTTTGATAATGATGGCCGTTGGATCGGATTTAATTTTATTACTTTTTCTAAATAAGCGGTAGCTAAAATACGTTTATTATCATATCTGTCTAGCAACGCTGCATAAACAACAGAATAATTAGCTGATGTTATAGGAACACCCTTAGCTAGTGTCAGGGCATACCCGGACAGACATGACAACAAATAGTAAAATTTTTCTGTGTCCGACAACGAAACATTATTATGCACAAGCGACGTATAACTGTCTTTAAACATCTGCCAGTTCTCTATATTACCATCAAACTTAGCTATTTGCAATTTAGGTAATTTTACTTGAGAGTTGGAATGCGCATGACCTTGACACAGTTCCGAGCGCGAACTGACGTCGAGAGAGTCAGCAAACTCAATTACAAAATAGTATAACTCGTCAAATGACAACAAAGCATTATTATCGATAACAAATTGAGGATTTAGTTTAAGTTGCAACCGGTTTACACAATCGTTGCATTCCAAGAAATTATCACGAATTATATCAATTCTTTTATACCTAGCTCGAAAGGATGCCAATTTAGTTTTATTTTCTTTCGTAATTTTTGCTAAGTCATAAAGTATTTGCATATTTTTAAACTCATATTCACGTTTTTTAATGGTTGACATTAATTCTCCTTCTGCCATGTTTTCGCTAAGCGCCAATTGTGAAAGTACGAGTAAGGTAGGTAGGTAGCAAAAGTTTAAATGGAAACTGAGTAATGGAACAGATATTCACAAAACACGTAGAATTTAAAACTACGGACTATTACTTATAATCATAAATACACACCTCGCTGCTATTAATTAACCTTAGGTAGGTATCTAGGCTATCCAAAATAGTTCGAAAGCCTGAGTAACAAGATAGTACCTTATGGCATACAAATCGAACGATTAAGGGATTATTACAAGGGAATTAACGAGATAAGAAGTATGTACTCGTAAGCAATAGGTATTTACTATGGTATGGCACAGGTATGGAATTTCCTGTTTGATCCGAGATTGTTAGACAAATAGACAAATGCTAGGTGGGTAAGTACCTAGTTAATTTGAATCTACAATAAGTCTATTTATGAATAAATTAGTTATCCATATTTGGAAATAACTTTAATTGAAAATATTGAAATTAAGTGGGTAAATTTGAAATAAGTACGTGAGGAATGTCCTCACAGGAGGCACCATAAATTAATGTTGCGTCTTCCTGAAAGAGTCACTGCACTCTCTGATCAACCCCAGAATCACAGCAAGGCAAACTTTAGTAAACACTCACCTGGATTCGTTTGTGAACAGGATTCGAAAGGATTCGCCTTCCACGGGACTAGGTCGACCGGCCGACGACCCTTGTGCTTGAACTTTATTATTTTCTTGCTGTCTACACTTTTGGTATACCATCACACACTCGCGGATGAGATTCAAGGTTGTTTTCAGCCAGCGAAGGTCTTAGGAGACGTTATTTTTAGTTATTTTTTTAGCGCAAGCGACGCGCTAACATGACTCGAACGCCATATTTTTTACGACTGTCATTTCGGCCAATCACAGGCCGTCTCGGCGAAATAGGAGGGATGTATGGAAGGGGAAACGGAAATATAGATAGGTAATTTTATTTAGGTTTTAAAGTTAATGTTTACACAATCTCACTTATAATATTAATAGTGTCCTCTACTGGTACATTTGTGAATAGGGACGTTACGTCAAAACTCACCATGATTTCTTCATCTGTTAGCCTGACATCCTTTATTAGACTGACAAAATGTGTTGAATCTTTTACATAGCTGCTCGTTTTTCCCGTCATCGGCTGTAATATGTCTGCCATGAAACGTGATATTTTATATGTCGGAGCATCTATCTGGCTTACGATCGGTCTCAATGGCCAGTTTTCTCTATGGATTTTGGGCAGTCCATAGATTTTAGGAGTGGTGGGATTAAGCGGACGTAGGCGCTTCCTTAAACTGTCATCAGGCAGTGTCCGCAATGGTTTTTCGAGTTTCGATGTGGTTCGTGAGGTAGGATTATAGTTTACTTTTTTATAGGTGTTAGTATCACTCACTAAACTCGTCATCTTACTCTCATAACTGTCCGTATCTACTATGACTGTTGCGTTGCCTTTATCCGCTGGCAACACTAGGAGGTCTGAATTTTGACGCAACTCTTTAAGGGCTTTGATCTCTCCTCGAGTGATGTTCGACTTTGGCAGTTTGGCTTTACGCAATATACATGAAACTCGAAAAACTATTGCGGACACTGCCTGATGACAGTTTAAGGAAGCGCCTACGTCCGCTTAATCCCACCACTCCTAAAATCTATGGACTGCCCAAAATCCATAAAGAAAACTGGCCATTGAGACCGATCGTAAGCCAGATAGATGCTCCGACATATAAAATATCACGTTTCATGGCAGACATATTACAGCCGATGACGGGAAAAACGAGCAGCTATGTAAAAGATTCAACCCATTTTGTCAGTCTAATAAAGGATGTCAGGCTAACAGATGAAGAAATCATGGTGAGTTTTGACGTAACGTCCCTATTCACAAATGTACCAGTAGAGGACACTATTAATATTATAAGTGAGATTATAAATAACACAGACATACCTACTGAATACTTAAGTGTCATGGATTTTTGCCTAAAGAGTGGTTTCTTTATCTGGAGGGGGGAAAATTACATTCAAACTGACGGAGTGGCAATGGGCTCGCCTATTGCTCCAGTGGTGGCCAACATTTTTATGGAATGGTTTGAGGATAGAGCATTTAATAGCGTGGATAACAAGCCTAGACATTGGTGGAGATTCGTGGACGATGTTTTTGCTATTCTGAATAGAGCTCACGTGACACCTTTTCTTGAACATCTAAACGCGCTACACCCAAGAATAAAATTCACGAGCGAGCAAGAAAAGGATGGTGCCCTTGCTTTCCTCGACGTTTTGGTTATGAGGCAACCCGATGGAACACTGTCACAGACAGTGTATCGGAAACCGACGCATACAGACCGCTATCTGAGAGCTGATTCACACCATCACCCAGCCCATCTAGCATCGGTTCCGCGATCACTCATAAACAGAGCTCTACGACTGTGCGACCCGCAATACATTGAGTCAGAGCTAGCACACGTAAAGACAGTGTTGGAAAGCAACGGGTATAAGTGGAGACAGAGTCTCAGAATTAGTACCAATGGGAGCGTACATTCGACATCAGCTGAGAGAGCGCTATTGTACTTACCGTTTGTTAAGGGAGTGACGGACAAAATTGGTCAATTCTTACGTCGGAAATTTGACATCAAGACCATATTCAGACCCCTTACAAAAATCAGGCAGCTTGTACATTCCCCAAAGGACAGAGATCCACTTAATGTGCCTGGTGTGTATGAAGTCCCTTGCGACTGTGGAAAGAGCTATGTGGGAGAGACAGGACGAAATGTGTCAACAAGGCTGCATGAGCATATACGGAGTCTGAAGAAATTGGACAGCACCGGGTCAGCCATCGCCGAGCACGCGATAGAATCGGATGTTACGCATTACATCCGCTTTGACAAAGCTAAAGTCTTAGCGAGAGAGAAAAGCTTTGTCCCTCGTAAAATACGAGAAGCTATAGAGATTAGTAAACGCCCGAATTTTAATCGCGATGGAGGTTGGAGCTTACCCGTCACCTGGAAACCATTGCTTCAGGAAACGGACAGTAGAAGCCATGTTTAGCCAGCAGAACTTGACACAGTGAGCTCTTTTCACGTACGCGCAATGTCAGCCACTGATGATGATGATGAAGACGGAAATGGGGTTCCCAGAAAAGCTACGGGAATCATCAATGCAGAACATCAGCAACCCCCATCAACCCCAGCACTGTCACAGAGAGCTCAGCGAGCCGCGGACCGCGCTGCCCGCGCCGCCCACGCATGCCGCGTCGCTCGTCACTAGTGTCAGTGCGAATCGGGACGACTCCGTGCGCGCGTCTCGGTTCACATTCGCCCTGAGGAAGACCTCCGGATGAGGTTGAAACATGTCGGCCTGTAGCTGACTTCGTACGTGAGTAACCCGTAATTCACATATAAATAATGTTATTATCTCGCGTTAGTTTTAATCAAAAAATTTAATCTATAGTATGAAAAATTGTGTTTAATGTTAACCAGGGCTTGGTAACGATACCAATTCACATTAAAAATACCGTTAAATAACGTTATTTTCGTTTCGATACCTTTGATATCGTTAAAATGTTTAACGTTAATTAGGTAACGGAACAGTATTAGAACGTTACTTTTTAACAGTAATTTACCATTAAAAAGTATTTTATCGATATTATAACGTTACTTTTTAAGTAACGGAACTGCATTATAACGTTTCCAGGTAACAATTCTATTTAACGATACTTTTATGATACCTCTCCGACGTTGCCGCTCCGTACAAGTTTCTCGACTCGACGGCTGACGCGCCGCGCGAGTTTCGAGGTGCGGGGGGGCGGGAATCGGTAAGAGCGGCAACAATGCGCGCACATCGTCTTACCATCCCACGCGTCACGGCTAACTTAGATCGAAACGCGAGAGTAGTACATGTGTGAGGCCATTTTTAGCAGATAGCGCTTAGTAGCCGGACACGAAATTATTTTGATTAGGGTTGAGACGACTCTGTAGCAGTATGGGGCGAAGATGAAAGAACGCGGTATACCGTTTTTCAATCAAAAGAATCTTCATTACAAATGAAGAAAATAGGTCTTCCACATGCAATCTATGTGGTTAAATATTGAATTTAACCATATAGATTGCATAGCAGCTTAATGCTTGGTTAAAGCTTTTTACACGTATAGGTGGACATATGATTTAACGATTATTTAAAATACAAATTCGTTTTACATGGATTTCATTTTTCTAGAAACACCAATTAGTGTTCTGGTATAATGTAAGAGCAACGAGTACGTACATATTTTGTTTTCATTTTTAAGACGCACGATTTGTGATCTATAATAAATAAATAGCTGTCTGAATTTCTATGATCATATCATGAATACGTGTATGGCAGCTTCTAAAGCCCTTAGTTTTATACTGAGAGTGTCTTCTGACTTCTGACCCCGCTTGGTAATGACCAAGCGGGGTCAGAAGTCAGAAGTTTTGCGCGTATTCAGTGCGGACGGCAGGAGGAATGCCTGCTGCCGTCCGCACTGAATACGCGCAAAATGCCCCAACGCCGATAGCCCTGAGACTGCTCAGTGACATCCTCGTCAATAACAGTGACATTGATGTATTTTATGACTCGTTTAATGTATTTCTAAACAAGACAGTTGATTATTTCAATTCTATATAATTTACAAGGACGTTCTAGGAAAAAACACTTACTATATAGATGCTATTACTTGACATTGACATAAAACAGCTAACATAGGTATAGATATATTTTTGACATTTGTTTATAATTGTAATTTTTGTTTTAGTAATATTTTCCTTTTGCTTTGTAATAATTTTATATAAACCTAACATTGTGACTGACTAGCATGCAGATGATTTTGTGTAAAGCTGTTAATCTGTATGTGATTTCTATAATAATAAACAAATAAAAAAATGTTTGTTAACTAACATTAGAAATTAAAGAATTACTTACTACTAATAAAATGGCATTGCCTGTTAAAATCAGTGATATATATTCTTACGCCTCGTTCACAAGTACCTACGCGAGGAAGGTGCACGCGTCAGAGGCAGGCGCCTGCGTTTCCGCACAAAGTCATACAAATGGTAGAAGATGTTCACGAAAAAAAATATAGAGCGGCACGGATGCGCACAAACACAGCGCGGCAGCTTTGCGCCGAAATAGTAAGAGACGACATGCTGTGCCAGACCTTATGTTCTAACATAAGATCTGCCGCCCTATTTGCTAACTCAGTGACCAACGATTTTATAGTCATTTCAAAATACATTGCGGGTTTCCTATGATTGACTATTTTTATGAAAGATATATAAAACGTAATGTACTTTGAAATGACTATCAAATCGTTGTACACTGAGTTAGCAAATAGGCCTGCTGGTCACAAGAGCGGTAGTGAGTCTGTGGCAGTGGACGTATTTAGGAGAATAATTCTAGGTATAAAATGATTCTGTTTTCTGATGTAGGTACGGTACTTGATATTTGAGATTTTGCTAGTTTTCAACCGACTTATAAAAAAAGGCGTTTATCAATTCGATTGTTTTTTTTTAAATATTTGTTACCTACCTTAGAACTCCGTCACTTATGAACCGATTTTAAAATTTTTTTTTTGTTTGATTTGGTATGCTTTAAAGTTGGTTCCATTTGAATTTCATCACAATCGGTTCAGTTGTTTGATTAGAGTCGACTTTTGTTACCTATATGAAAAATGATCTATTTTTACACTACCTCCAAAAAAAGGAGTGTGGACGGTTTAGACCTCGAAAATGACGTCAGTTTTGGAATCCAAGAGCGCGGATACGACGTTTCATGAAAAATTTACATGTGTGGCGCTTTCTGAGTTTTTGGGGTAAGGATCTCAAAAATGACATCCGTGTTGGAATCCAAGCTAATGGCGGACGTGACTTGTCATGAAAAATTCCCCAAAAATCCTTGACAACGCTACCCATGTGGTAGCGTTGTCAAGGATTTTTGGGGAATAGATCGCGAAAATGATGTTGGGACCAAGATGGCGGACGCGAGTTACTATTAAAAATTTACATAGGTGTCGCTTTCTGGGTTTTTTAAGGTGAGGATCTCAAAAATGACGTCTGCTTTGGAATCAAAGACGGCTGACGCGAGTTTTCATGAAAATTCGACATGGGTATCATTTTCTGGGTTTTCGGCGGTGAAGATCTCGAAAATGACGTCAGTTTTGGAATTCAAGATGGCGGACGCGAGTTGTCGTAAAAAATCGACATGGGTGTCGTTTTTTAGGTTTTCTTGGGTGTAGATCTCAAAAATGACGTCAATTTTGGAATCCAAGACGGCGGACGCGACTTGTCGTGAAAGTCGACATGAATGTCGCATTTACAATATTAGTAAGGATGAAACTCGAATTAAAACTGACATCATTTTCGAGATCTACACTCCAAAAAACCTATAAAATTACACCCATGTCGATTTTCGATGAAAACTCGCGTCAGCCATCTTTGATTCCAAAGCAGACGTCATTTTTGAGATCCTTACCCTAAAAAACCCAGAAAGCGACACCTATGTAAATTTTTAATAGTAACTCGCGTCCGCCATCTTGGTCCCAACATCATTTTCGCGATCTATTCCCCAAAAATCCTTGACAACGCTACCACATGGGTAGCGTTGTCAAGGATTTTTGGGGAATTTTTCATGACAAGTCACGTCCGCCATCTTGGATTCTAAAATTGGCGTCATTTTCGAGATCTAGACCCCAAAAAACCTAGAAAACGACACCCATGTCGATTTTCATGAAAACTCGCGTCCGCCATTTTGGAATTCGTAACTGACGTCATTTTCGAGGTCTACACCCTAAATAACCTAGAAAACAACACCCATGTCGAATTTTTATAATAAGTCGCGATTGCCATCTTGGATATTTTGGAATCCATGATGGCGGACGTGTGCTCGTGCGCAACGCGCAGATTCTAAAACTGATGTCATTTTAGATATCTAGAC
The DNA here is from genome assembly GCA_947532085.1 of Elegia similella. Lineage (NCBI taxonomy): Eukaryota > Metazoa > Arthropoda > Insecta > Lepidoptera > Pyralidae > Elegia > Elegia similella. The sequence continues at coordinate 580,928 of OX383930.1, read as the reverse complement.
CCCAAACACCTAGAAAACGACACCCATGTCAATTTTTAGTGACAAGTCGCGTCTGCAATCTTGAATTTCAAAACTGACGTCATTTTCGACAGCCCTAAATTCCCTACGTAAAAGCTACCGACAATATTTGAATAAATATTCAGTCAGTTCGTCTTAGACCAAACTATAATTTATCTTTATGTCTTCAGAAATCGGGTTTGGCCGGTTTGGTTATTCATATAATATACGTTTAATAAAACACATTTTTTGACATAAATAAATTATGAGAAGAGAATTTTGAAAATCAGTCCACTGAGAAACCGGAGAACGTTCACAAAAAAAGCATTCATACTGTCGAACATGGAACATTTTCCATTTTTGAAGTCGGTCAAAAAGCACGTATCGTTATAATGGCATCCTTCAAAACACGTTTGAAACAATAAGTTATTGTATTATCCAAAAATTACTGTATTATTCTTTGATCTAAATACGTCCACTTTTCTTGCCGCCCGAGCGCACCGCCCGTTCTCGTGAACACCTGGCGCTGGCGCTTACCTTTGCCCTGCGCCTGCCTCTGAAGCCCGTTGCAGCCGTGCAACGCGCGTACTCGTGGCATTGCGGGATAGTTTTTTTAGCCCATCACTATAGCAAACAGGCGTGACTTTATATGTATGTATTTTCGGTTTTGCTTTGCGTTTCGTTTGTGTAAGTGGCAACTATTGGTGTCAAGATATTTCAAGCTGCCTGAAGATATATGACATAGGTGGTTTAACGACCGCCGGACCGACCAACGGATTAACGTGCCTTCCAAAGCACGAACGAGCGAGAAATTTTTCTCCACTTGTGGTCACCCATCCCAGTGGAGACCACGCGGAGATTTGTTTACATGTGTAAGCGCTAACTAAGTTATTACCCGTTTGCCTCAATTTGGCCGTTACTTCCCGCCCGGCTACCCCCTACTTATTTATTAAGTACTTACTACTTTTATTTTATATAATAAATAAAATTGTTTATGAGACAACACGATATCGTGTTTAATTTTGCATAAACAATGTCAAACAATGCAGTAAGTAAAGCCCCCCCTAAATGTGTATGGGAAAAGTATCGACTCGTTCAACCTTAAGCGCCAACCTTCACAAGGTTCATTTACCAGTGAAACGCCACAATAATTCTAATACTTAACAATGTAACATTTATTACATTTAAAAACTCACCCAGTGCCGCCGTCAGCATTATTGGCGCCCTGGGCGATATTTCTACGAGCACCCCCTCTTATTGGGGAGGGGGGGGGGTGTGATGGGATTGAATCACACTGCCCTGCGTTCTCTGCCCTAGCTTGGTTGTTTGTTTTTCGTGTGTGTAAGTGGCCAACACTGGTGTTAGATTTTTCAAGCTGCCTAAAGGCATCCGACATAGCTTAACGAATGCCATCAATGATGACAGCTGGGACCTTTCTGCCGCATCGGCCTAACGGCTTAACGTGCCTTCCTTGATTGGTGGAGGCGCCCTACCCTAACGCTGCTACTCACCCATTCTCAAAACAACCAATCTTTAGACAAAGGTATCAAAGAAAAAGTAGAATTTTCAAATCGTATTGACCTACTATTATATGTAGTACATTAGGTAACTAGCTGCGCGTACGACCGGGATTAGTCAGACTGGCGAAATAAAGTCAAAATAATGGGGCCTTCTTAGGCCGCGCGCGCGGTATATTGGGTGGGAGGGAAATATCCTTAACAATACCTTTTACGCAATCGAGTTTATCGCTAAATGGATGGAAAAATAACGTTATCCACCACAGGTATCGTTATTTGCTGATAACATTAACTACGTTTGATAGAAGTAACGTTACCAAATATTAACGGTATAGACATGTAGCGTTAATACATAACGTTAAAATTAATTTTAACGGTATCAATTTTACCGGTATAATGGCACCAAAGTAACGATACTTATAGGTATCGTTATTTTATAAGTATCGTTACCTTTGCCGAGCCAAATTACCGTTACCAAATTTTTAACGGTATTCCAAGCCCTGATGTTAACAATGTATCCAGAGCCCTTTAGGCACTTAGGGACCAAGTCTGGATTGAGTTTCTTTGGCGTATTCTTCTCACCAGTGGTCGTTCCGAAACGGTAGTAGTATTTCAATTTTGCATAAATTAAAAAATATATAAGAAATAAAAATATGACGTTCAAAAAGAGATACATGTATCCAATTTTGAATAAAAAACTTTGACTTTTTTTTTTTACTTTTGTCGAGAATTTACAGAGTATTACAGAAGAAGTTAGGCTCTTCCCCTATGACAAAGACGCTTCAATGACGTCATTTGCCAGTTCACTGACGACCCTGGTGTCTACTCTGGTATTTCTGTCTTGGTAGCCCAAGATACCATGCGGCGACGCCACCTTGATGTCCTAATGGGATAGGTTGTTGCTTTATAAATACCGGTACAAATGTGGCCAGTGAATGGCCCAGATCCATCTGTTCAACCAAAAGAAGAACGCTGGCTCTCAATAGAATAACATAAATACCGCTAGAAACGAGGGCAGCGTGAGGTTGGTGAACGGCCCCGCAGTGAATATGTGGCTCAGGTTCATCTGCCCCATGAGCAGGAGGAGGCTCTTCTGCTGGCGAACAGGTGCTGCCCACCATTGGCTCTCGAAAAGACCTTGCATTAGACGCTGATTCTAGAACAACATCAAAAGTATGGTAGGATTATATAGTATATTTTGATAAAGGAGACCTCTTACAACAATGTATGTATGTAGCTATATCTTTCACCGATTGACCTGAAATTTTCTATACTCGTTTAGTGTGGCTGACAATGCATGGAAAGCTGTATAACGGCAACATGAGGGATCCAAGATGGCGGAATGTTTGATGCACTTCGACAATATCAAATTAAAAGGCTTGCTGAAAATAACTGGAAACGCAAAGTGATGAACATAAAAGCTTGTTTTTAAAAATTTCTAAATCAATGCACAGCTGTAAACTTGTATTTAAATGGATAATGATTACTTACTTTGAGGAGGACGTCGTTGCTGTGCCAGCAAAAATTGAACAGCTGAGCGATTCCAAACACCAGATATTCAACCATCGGCAGCATCTGCAGTGCATTCGTCGCGGTCTGCACACATTACCAAATAATTGTTAACGCTTACGGATGTTAAACTACCTCCGGCGTGGTGTTCATTCTAATGGGCTCAAGTGACATTAAAATATCTCGAGTTTCTCCATAATTTCGAAGGCACATTAAACCATTGGTCTCGACTGTATACATTAGGTGTATATCACCTTTGCCATTAAGCTATGCCAATACCATTAGGCAGGTTGAAAAAACTGACTGTATGACGTAGCACAAAATTTCATGAGAAAGGAAATATTAGCTATAGGATACGTATAGTCTGTTATGGATTATTTTCAGCGCAGCCTAATGTCTATCACGTCCGCTTTCCGGGATTTTATTGTATACTTGCACCCTTGGTTGTAATACGTGTGCTCCATTGGCACACTTATCAACTTTAACAACATCAAGCTAGCACCAAAGCACTTCCTGGGCTTTCCCCTCCTTCTGGGGCGCGGCGGAGGCGGTATAGACATTCGTAAGTTATGAAATTTTGTAGATTTGTTCAATACCTAGGTAACTAGACGTTATTTGTCTGAATCTCGAGCCCTCGATCATGTTTGAAGGTCACATTTGACCAAAATCTGAATTCTATGCAAACAATTGTTTATAAGCCTCAAAGTTCGTAGTTAATGTTAGAAAATAAAACTCACTGTGAGCTGGTAAGTGGTAGCACACAGCATCAGCGAGCACGTCACCACGTAAAGAAACATGACTGGCGACAGCAATGAGTTCTGCAGCTTCATGTGCCTGAAACACATGATAGTTACTCAATTTTTGCCCACAACATCATTATTTTTACACACGCCTTAGCGCAGGTATAGCTATTCTATGGGGGCCGGAGTCGGTAGCGAATAAATGTTTGAATTCCAGTAGTAAGCAGGGTGCCGAGAGAAAAGTTTGTCCCACCATTATCAAGAACCGACGCTGTTCCTGTTGAAATTCCCGCAACTACCGTTGTCACAGGATTTGATTGAATCCCTTGGACTGGATCTGTATTGGCTGTTTCGAGCGTTGCACTAACGTTCGGAACTTCAGACTATATTGAAAATTGAAGTTCCGATAAAAAAAAATTCTCACCTTTGAGACTACTCTAGTGTGATGAATTACACCGTAATATATAAGACTCTATTATCTTATATTTACGGCGTGTTTTATCAGTTTTCTTAGAATACGCACTAAAATAAAAGTTTGAAATATCTTACTTCATATGAGCAACGTGCATCTGGTGCATCTCCCGAATGGCTTTCCCAGCTTCGTAATCCGAAATCTCTTGACCATCCGTCCCGAACATCTGCCGGCAGCTCTCTTGCATAATATCTAGTTTCCCTCCAAAGAATACCATCATAACCATAATATTCGAATCGTAGGAAGCCATGATGAATCCGCCCCAAACAGTAAGCAAAATATGAAAGGCCACAGTGATCCAGCAGCCAGGGGAGCTGTTCTTATCATATGGCGTCCAAGCGCTGAATATGTGCGGAAACAATTCCGTTCCGTTTCGCAACTTCTCTCTGTAAGTTTCTGACGATAAATAAATCATTAACGGATTTCCAATCGTTCCCCAAAAAGTCATGATTATTAAACCCCAATACAAGTATGTAACTCGGCGGCAATACTTTGTGTATTTATCCAGAATTTTCCCTTTTGCTTCATCGCGAGCATCTCTTTCAAATTTATCAGCTTCGGTTACGTAATTAAAAATTTGCAGCCACTCCTTTTGCCAAATTATAAAAGAGAAAGCCTTAGCTACACATACTGCACTCAGCATAGATATCCTCAGATTGGTCAAGACCTCATCAAGATCTGACCTCGTTAGGTACAGTTCCAGGTACTGGGTGACGAGGAAAAAACCTACTGTCGTAGGTAGGAATATGCAAACGGCTCTCCCAAGTCCATTTTTGGGTAAAATTAGACCGGATTTATAAAGAAGCCAGTAATTCGGGGCTATAAGGGGCCTCTCAGGGTTTTCCAAGCTATCAAGAAATGATTTAAACATTACGTCTAGAAATTTCCACTGTAATGGCGACAAAAAAGGTGTGAAGTCTTTTATATCCGCCGCCATGCTTGATATTTTAATACACATAAATTATGCAAAACAGTTTTAAAATTATAATCATGAAATAGCGCTGTACGGACTACATTAAATATACTCGTTATGTACAGTAAGTATATTAAACCGCAAAGAAATTTGAGAATCGACTACTAAAATAATTAAACGATAGAAATATTGGATGATTGTGATGGGTTGTTAATGTTGTTGTGGGTGTATGGGCGTAACGTTATTTGCATAAGCATGATCACGGCCACGTTTTATGTCTAATTGATACGTAATTGTTCTTCCGAGTTATCTTGTCCAAGTAGATTAGCAATTGCTATTTGAAATGTGTTAAATAAAAATAGAAGATGATGGTAAAAAAGAAGAAATTATTTTTTAAAGGGACCATCCACATTCTTCACATAAAATGTCTACTTTTTGAACCACCCCTCTTCCCCCAAGACGGGTAGTCACAAGGGCAAAATGAAAAAAAATAGAATATAGAATGAACAAATTTTAATGATTTTGTTACGGAATTCTTTGTTACTGCAGGATACTTGTGATTTATTTATTTCCGGACTTACATATGTTTATTATAGTTAGGAAAAATAATTTAAGAAATCTATGTGTTACGGAAAAGCTGTAAAATGGTGCTTTATAAGGGGAAGGCTACTAATATGGTACCTACTACTGTTTTTTGGGTGATTATTGAACTTCGTAGATATTTAAGTCTAAGGGTATTTCGTATAAAATTAGTCATTTCAGGTAATAAAAATAAATTAAAATATAAAATTATTTTATTTAGGTCATCATCATTTCGAGTAGGTGTCACGGTCAATCGACCATGCACACCCTGGTGTCAGAGTTCTTCGGAACCGCCTCTCGGCCTCTGACGTGGTTCCTTTAACGACTACTAGATGGTAGCCGGGACCACCGGCTTAACGTGCCTTCCGAAGCACGGAATCATCTTTATTATCAGACAATCAGGTGATTCAAGCCTGCAATGTTTATTTAGGTCATTCTACAGATTGTCGTACTTCACCTAATTGCCACGTTGCCTTTTGTTACTAGTTTTTTTGGGAAAACTACCACCCAATATAAAAACATATTGATTTAAAAATAAGTACATTTAATAGCACTTATTTAAATGACGCAGTTCCTGAAATATATAGTTTTTAGTTTTTTGCGCGACGTGGTAATTAGAAATCAACGTAGTAATTAGTTTTTTTTTAAACTATGTTTATTATTTAATTTTATTTGTATTGTGAAAGCAAATATTATTAAATGAGTAATTAGAATTAAAATCATATCTTTTCAGTATAAGGTACGGCCTGTGTCTTAATAGTGGGAATGCTTATGGGCTGACGCAGATGATAGTGATAATAAATAAGAAGAAACGGATTTTAAGTAAGTAGCATTTAAAATTGAGAGTTAATGAAATAAATAAAATTGTGGTTAATTTAAAAGGATAAATCAGTGAGAAAATTACTGTTTTACACTCTTGCACAAATCACCTTCCACAAAACTTTAATGACAATTATTTGAAAACCACTACATTCAAATTATTCCTTCAAACTATGGATATATATGTGAACAAAGCATACTAAATCTTGTGATACTTTCAAAAAACATTTGACTTCAGCGGGTGTCGCGCGAATGAGAAACGTCGCAACTGCGCATGTCATCAGGCTGCGTAGGCGATTATGTAAAAAGATGAAATGTCTTAATATTTTCATATTTATATTTTTGCGACCAGCCCCGGCTTCGCACGGGTACAATGCTGATACTAAATATACCTACCTACTACAGAATGTCCTTATAAACAACGTTTACAGCTTTTTTGTCATTAGACAATACAAATATGTTTTGTTGAAAGCGCTACTGAGTGAAAGAGGTTACTCTTGAAAGATTGACATATAATTGACCATGAGAAAAACACTCAACGCTTAAATTAAAGCCCGCAACGTTAAAAGTTTGACCCTGCAATTTATTAATGGGCATAGCATAAGATGTCTTTACTGGAAATTGTAGGCGTTTCAATTGGAATGGTAAATTTATGACGTCAACAATTGTTGAGAAGTAAAATATGACAATTAATAAGTGTTCAAAAAAACCTATATTAAATAAATATTTAGAATTTTGAATTTTTGGTAAATCTAGTGCCATTGCAAAGTTTAGGTGGATTCAGGTTTCACAATAAAATAACAGAACAACCTACTTTAAGCACAATTTTATAAGGAGGTTCTCCAGACGTGTTCAAAGAATTAAGAAAATCCGTAGGGAAATGAACAGCTTCTTCCAAATCGACCGAGTAGTATATTTGCGTCGGCGCGTCAATCTTTGAAACCTTATCTACTTGTTCGTTAGTTGGTGACAGAATTGCTCTTTCTTTAAACCAAGATATAGCCTTACAACTTATGTTATCAATGTCAGGATAGACATTGTTGATCAACTCTTGGATATTGTCTGTCAAAACATAGAGGTTTTCTATATTATTCCTTCCATCACTTTGTGTTAACACTCCATTGCCAACTTTAAGCAACATCTCTGAAAAAAGCCTATTGTCACGTGAAGACAATGAAACCTTCATGTTAGTTTTAAGCTCTACCTTATTGACGTGTAGCCAAGGGTTGGATCTTTTGAGTCAAACATTTATTTCGTCAGGACGTGTTCCTCGAGTCACAACTGGTAGGATTTGAAGAAAATCTTCTAAGAACAGAATTGTGCATCCACCCTTAAGTGAATTTTTGCTACGCAAATCGCATTGTCATATCCAGTGCTTCCACACGTCTTGTTTGACATGGTGGCTTCGTCCCAGACAAGTAATGAGCAGTCACGCATCAATTTTCCTGTTTTGCTCGGTTTAGAAACACTACAGATGCTATTATCATCGGTGGCGATTTTCAGCGGGAGCTTGAATGTAGGTTATGCAGTTTGGCCTCATTCTAAAAGTGTAGCGGCAATGCCGGATGACGCGACAGCTAATGCAATTTTTCCGGTAGATGTGACTTTTGTTAAAAGCAAATTGATTAAAATTGTTTTTCCTGTACCTTCTAAGGCGTCAACACATAATATTTTTCCTTCATTGTTATCAATTGACTACGTCCCTGCATTTTTAAATCTGTAATATCTTCGGAAATATTTATTTAAATTACATGCTCTATAGGGCCATATTGATTTATATTAAATGGACAATGTATTTAAAGTACCTAATTGCTTAGGGATTAATGCTGTGTTGTTTAAAATCACTTCGTAAATTATCCATTTTTTCCATAAAATGTAAAGGGTAAAAATCGTTATTGTGGGTTATCCTAAAGAGATAGACATAGACCATCGCGGACATTTTTGTTGATCTGTTTAAGGTGTACAATTAAAAAAATAATATTTCGATTTATGTCGAGGGATTCAACCAGCGTTTGCAATGTAAGCGCAAAAAAATTATTTATTTACGATATCACATTAGAAACCTGTAAATTATCAGTGGTTCTCTATAATATTATGCATGTATTATACTATACACCTATCTCTTAAATCACTCTACCTATTTAAAAAAAACCGCTTTAAAATCCGTTGCGTAGTTTTAAAGATTTAAACATACATAGGGACGAACAGACAGCGACAGCGACTTTCTTTTATATTATGTAGTGATAGTGATAATAAATAAAGCTAAAGCTGGTGCTCCAGCTTCGAGAGAAGGGTATCTAAAACATATAGAATAAAAGAGAAATCTCGTGATTTAATTGAATCTTATTTAAGTGGGCGAACTCAAAAAGTTAGTTTAGATAGGGTTCAATCCTCCGGATCATCGGTTAAGATGGGCGTACCCCAGGGCTCTATACTAGGGCGTCTGTTATTCCTCATTTACATCTATGACCTACCTTACTATGTCAATACATGTAAGGCTGTACTATTTGCCGATGATACTTCTCTTTTCTTCAAAATTGATAGACAAACTGATTCTTTTGACGTAGTTAATAGTACTTTAGCTTCGGTGTTGGATTGGTTTAAAGCGAACAATCTATTGTTAAACGCTAATAAAGCGAAATGTATTATTAGGATTTATTTTAACATTTGGTAAGCCAAATTTATTAGCTTACAAAATGTTAAAAAAAATCCTACACGAATAATAATGGATAATGAACCACTAGATTTAACAGAAATAACAACGTTTCCTCGAATAACTCTTCATGCTCTTGATGCTTCAATGGGGTGCCCATGTTACTACGTTTAGTTCTGCAGCTAATGGTGTTAGGAGAATTAGACAACTGACCGATGTTGATACTGTGCGTTTGGTACATTTCAGTAACTTTCATAGTGTTATGTCTTACGGGATTTTACGGATAACGCTGCAGAAGTAAACACCATATTTGTCCTGTAGAAACGCGCTATCAGATCTATATATAACCTTGGTGCTAGAGAATCTCTTAGAGACTTGTTTAAAGATATAAATATTTTAACATTACCTTCTCAGTATATATTTGCGAATATTATGTTTGTGCGCTATAATCTTGATTTATATAAGAAAAATAGTGATATTCATGATCGAAACACGAGAAATAAAAATAAATTAGCTACACCAGTTTTGCGATTGCAGAAAACTATGGACTCATTTCTGGGTCGAGAAGTACGCCTCTAAAATAAAATTCCTGCAAAAATATTAAGTCTGCCTATACTCAAGTTTTACTAACTGTTTTTTACAGTCGCTTTAAGCGACTGTAAAAAACAGTTAGTAAAAAAGGCTTATTACTGCATTGCTGATTATATAATTGATAAAAATGCTTGGCAATTAATATAAATTTATTTAATAATATAATACAGTCATGTAAACACACAAAATAGGGACCAAGTCTGGATTGAGTTTCTTTCGGAAAATCTTTGACTTTGACTTTGAGACCTAAAATTTACAAATTTTTCGAAGAAGATGTTTTCGGATTCATAACATATAACATTCAGATCACGCTCTGAATGTACTCGGAAAAATAAAATTTCATACAAATTGAATTGAAAATTAGTTAAGACAGGTGTTACTTACGTTAAACAACTACTGAATATAAATTAATGAACTAAGTAAAGTTATAAAAATATAAAATCATAGTAGCTTTAATAATAACAATACCTAAATGAATAGCAATGTGTTTACATTTGACACCGCGCGGCGCTTGGCAGAACGATACGTTGGTGCCTACACACTGTGCTAGGGAGTCAAAATAATAAACCAACGAAATCTTGTAGGTACCAGCGCTTGTCTGTACACGCGGTGGTACTCAAATGCATAATATTTTTTTCTAATTTCCCTTGAGAAGTAGGATTTTGCAACTCTTTCTTCAGTTTCCACCAACCGTCCTATGTGGCCTCGTTTTAAGACGCGTGAACTCAAAGTTGGCATTCGCAACTACGGAACCCTACTATGCGCGTGCCCGACACGCACTTGGCCGGTTTTTCCTTCTGCCTGCGCAGACAGGGGAGGTAAATATCATGGGAAACACTAGCTTTTGCCCACAAATTCGTCTGCTTAAGATGAGTCTTTAACTGACTAAAACTAAAAGGTGGAAATACTCAGTTTGGTTGTTTTTTATTTATCTATTAATATTTCTCATAACTACGTTATCAATGAATCGATTTAAAAAAACCTTTTATTATTTCGAAGGGTATACTTTTGTTTTCGTCCTATTTCAATTTCACTAAAATTCGTTTTGTAATTTACTTAAAGTCGGATTTTTATTTGAAAGATAATATATCCTTTACTTAAGAAATTATTGAATCCTGTCCCAGACTATCTCTGAACCAAATTTCATATAAATCGGGCCAGCCGTTTATGCGTACAAAGGAAATTTTGTGTTAAGGTGATACCACTGTAAATAAGGTCGTTCTGAACCTTATTTATCTCGCAAAATACTTAAATTAGAGGTTTCAAATCTAAGTAATATGATTTTTGACTATTTCATCTCCAAAAATTGAAGATGAAAACACGTTTTGATAAAATTTTCTCGATAGAAATATTTTTTGAAAAATGGTCTTCGTTCGCAGAGTTTTTGTTATTGTATTGATTTGAAAGCTTCGTAACAGGGTCTTATTTTTGAGAGAGAAAAGTTTGCGATGTCATGCCGCAATTTTTTTACATTTGTTTTCACCTCTTGAAAAACGAGAAAAATAATCAGCACACCTTTTTGCCCCAATTTAGAATTTTCAGAGAAAGCCTATTGTTGAGCATATGGGTCAAATGATCAATTTGGAGACGGGCGTGGTCAAATTACTGTTTTGCCCAGAAAACAGGCAGTAAGCTTGTGTAGAGCGGCGCCTTACGTTACTTTGCTCCGCTGGACATGTGTCGATAAAATGTGTAAAACATTTATTGAGTTCTAGCTTCAATGAAAACTTCGACTTTATTTTTATCATAACAATTTAATGCTTTTTGGGACAAATCTCGCAACTATAATTTGAGGTCGCCAACCAATGAACCTGGACTTTTGCATACTTTATGAAATTTTGCTTGATTTAATACAATATCACGAGTTGTTGAACTAGTCTGATGAAGAGATAGAAAAAAAAAATTGCTCATTTACAAATTATTAAAATTGTTAAATGTTCATTGACATGATTAAACTTTGATCCTTGAAGGTAAAATGTTTTGTACTGTCGCAGAGAAAGTCTTATGCAATATGCAGCATAGTAACAGAAATAAAATTCTCAACATATAAAGCTTTGTTCTAGCTTGGCATTGAAATCTTTTTTATAACTTTAAAGTTATGAAAAACATTTCAATATATAAGAATTATAGTTCAAAGTAAGACATACAAACTTGGTGAATGAAGGCTTACAATAATCGTTAATTACTTATGGACTTATCTTACACTAATTATCTTTATTCTTATTTGACGATCTCTGAGGGTCAGTGGACAAATCCTCTGTCTGCTCTGGCCAAGTATGGCTCCGGTAGTACAGAGAGGGTCATGCTCTTGCAGTGGAGACTGAAAAGACCTGATGATGATGATGTTGAGAGTCAGTGGTATCTCAAATGCTTTTGAATCGCAGCATCCCTGGTCACACCAAGATGGGATTTTTTTAGATTGACTTGGCGATTTCTCTTGGAGTGTATTAGTAATGGGTTACTTGCCGTATCGCGGTTATCGCCCACTGACATGATTCCTTAGATTTCCCCCATTCTCACAGCCGGATTTTACCATCTGCACAGGAATGAAGCAGCTGGTATATTTAATGTCCTTTTCCTGTCTCCAAGACCAGAATGGAAGATCCAATACATGCTCAATAACACGGTAAACGTGGCCTGTGGGTCTGGTGGCCTTAGGCTCTATCTGCCCCGTAAAGGATAAATATGTCATACTTGATATGTATTGGATGCTAATTATTTAGTTAGACTGTTGATATTGAATCTTCTAAACTAAATTAGTACTATTGTCATATATCTAAGAGAGTCGCGACGGCATTCCTTTACTCCCCCTGGTAAGAATGTGTAAAACTTATATATGTAGGATAAGCCATACACCGAATTATTTCCTATAATGGGACTAGATTTAGCCAGGAAAGTGTTCAGATTGATGTCTCTAATAGGTGTTTACTTAGTAAGTGTAGTTTCAGTCTGCGGTTCTTTCTGTATTATTTTATTGTGTATAAGAAGATATCTATTAAACCTAAATTGTGTTAAAATCATTAATTTACATCTCTTCGGAAGGCATGCTTACCGGATGGTCTCGTGTACCATCGTCAGATAAGATGCCTTTAAACAGCTTGAAAGCCGTATGGTTTCCGGCGACTTAGGAAATACAAGCTAAACAAAGTCGTCTGGCCAGCGAGGACAGTGTAGACCAAATCCTCTGTCTGTTCTGGCCAAGTATGGCTTCAGTAGTACAGAGAGGGTCATGCTCCTGCAGTGGAGACTAAAAAGACCTGATGATGATGATGATGAAACAGCTTGAAAACTCACACACATAAAAACCAACCTAACTATCTAAATAGCTAAAAAATAGCAAACTAAAATGTTAAGTTTATTGAATGCTTCCGATTTGATCGTCGAAATATAGTATTGATGTTTTAATCAAATATAGGCGATTAAGAGTTGAAGGAGAAGATTTTTTTAATGATTTTTTTGTCTATTTTGCCTACCCGATAACCAAGAGAAAATTATGAATGTTTATAATTTATTTTAATATGAGAGGGCCGAAAACGAAGTTAACCTTTATAATAATTTTAATCATTTACCTCATGCCTGTAAACAGCATCCGTTCGAAGATTTCTTGTAATAGATATCTCAACCACACATCCACAGCTGTTATGATCTCCTTGTACTCAAATGTCGACCAAATCCATATCAACAGCTCTTGTAGCACAGTTCTCCGTGTGTTGAAGGAATATTCCGCATTGATTTGAATGCAAGAACCATAGATGTCCGGAATTAGAATTATTGAGTTTGCTTCATCTCTGACGAACGTTATCGTTATTTTTAGTACAAATTTGTTGATTGTCAATAAACTATACAAATTCCAGATATTATTCGTGGTTTCAAATTCCCATATTTTGTGTGCAGAATAGCCTCGTTTCTCTAATTCATATATCTCTAATAAATTATTCAGTTCCTTACAATTCTTGTAGTTACAATAATATATTTCAGATTCGGTGAGCCGATATATTGCTTTTTCTTTAAAGCAATAATCGTTTTCATTTCTTTTTCTCCATAGCGTCTTACATGTGGATTCTTCGATGCTTGTATCCCCGAGCAAGGAACTCGTCACAGGTTTAACATTTGCTCTCAACACGTAAAACTCAATACAAACAGATACAAAAATCGTCGCTATGGTTTCACTTCTCACAAGATTGATAAGTCCGCTTTCTTGTGATATCAATGCCATTTCCATTAGTGCATAAATATGATTAAATCAATCAGAGGATATCGTAGCTTGTTATAAATAATTTCACGAAAATGGTGACAGTAAAAAATATGCCACGTCTATTTATACCCCCAATAATACCAGGGGAGAGGGCTCTCCTATCCCCGCCACTAAAACAATCAACCTTTGTTTCTATGTTTTAATATCCCGTAGTTTCCCCATGTCCTTTAAATTAGGCGCTTATTTGCTTATCTTGTCTAAATGCACTTATTTAACGTAGGTTGAAAATAAACATCTCGGTGTAATGGAGATTTACGACATGTTTCTGCAATAGGTACTTATTTAATTAGATATCTTTTGTGTAGGTAATCTACGTATCCAGGATGTTTATGGCCAAATTATCGGGTATTCTCAATTTTAGCTGAAGCCTTTTCTGATATAGTCATGTTGCAGCTAAATATACCTAGTTTGTGAAAGCATGCAAGTAGATAACCATGCTTGATATATGGACCGTAGGTATGGTGGACTTGGTAAGAAAAACTGATAGCTACGTTCCTTTTGCATTCAAAGTGGCTGCGTTTCCGGGTGGGATGCTTCAGATCTCGGGTCTAATTTCTGTTTTATTAAGAGTTATTTATCGCCACTACCATTTAATTTGGCATACAAGATGCCCATTTTGACATTTTACGTTAACATGTTAGACTATTTATTTATACTGTATTACGAATTGGCAAAGTTTTTAAAGTGGGCGGTCTGATGTCAAACCTACTCGGGAAGTAAGAGAACGGAGTAAGTATAAGGTAGCTCGCTTTGGGAACTCAACTCGATCCTCTTGATTACCGAACTATAGTGTTCACCTTGTGTATGTTTATATGACATGTATATCTTAGTAAGTTTAAGTGTTAGTTAAAGCTTACCTAACAAAGTAGAAATTTGTTAGGTAAGCTTTAACTCAGTATATTGGAAGGATTTTGCTGAAATATTAAGTTTTCAAGATTAAACATCTACATAAAATTGACTAACACGTACATAAAATAAAAAATATACTTACGCGAACGAAATCCCGTACCTGAACTAGTTACTTACGTTTTATTATTTTAACATTTTGTCACTAGCTTTCATATTGTTGATTGTTTGTGACCTAGCTGTCCAGTGTAGTGTACTACGTCGGCAGACCAGTTTGAGTCTAATATATTGCATTGTAATTGCTTTACATAACATTTAAATTTCAGCTCAATAGGCTTACGAAAAATACCTAACTTCAAATTTAGTTGCACATTTGAAATATGTTTTAACTAGCTCGGATCTAACCAGGCTGATCTCCTCCTCATTTAATTTAGTTGCACATTTGAAATATGTTTTAACTAGCTCGGATCTAACCAGGCTGATCTCCTCCTCATTTAATTTAGTTGCACATTTGAAATATGTTTTAACTAGCTCGGATCTAACCAGGCTGATCTCCTCCTCATTTAATTTAGTTGCACATTTGAAATATGTTTTAACTAGCTCGGATCTAACCAGGCTGATCTCCTCCTCATTTAATTTAGTTGCACATTTGAAATATGTTTTAACTAGCTCGGATCTAACCAGGCTGATCTCCTCCTCATTTAATTTAGTTGCACATTTGAAATATGTTTTAACTAGCTCGGATCTAACCAGGCTGATCTCCTCCTCATTTAATTTAGTTGCACATTTGAAATATGTTTTAACTAGCTCGGATCTAACCAGGCTGATCTCCTCCTCATTTAATTTAGTTGCACATTTGAAATATGTTTTAACTAGCTCGGATCTAACCAGGCTGATCTCCTCCTCATTTAATTTAGTTGCACATTTGAAATATGTTTTAACTAGCTCGGATCTAACCAAGCTGATCTCCTCCTCATTTAATTTTGTTGCACATTTGAAATATGTTTTAACTAGCTCGGATCTAACCAGGCTGATCTCCTCCTCATTTAATTTAGTTGCACATTTGAAATATGTTTTAACTAGCTCGGATCTAACCAGGCTGATCTCCTCCTCATTTAATTTAGTTGCACATTTGAAATATGTTTTAACTAGCTCGGATCTAACCAGGCTGATCTCCTCCTCATTTAATTTAGTTGCACATTTGAAATATGTTTTAACTAGCTCGGATCTAACCAGGCTGATCTCCTCCTCATTTAATTTAGTTGCACATTTGAAATATGTTTTAACTAGCTCGGATCTAACCAGGCTGATCTCCTCCTCATTTAATTTAGTTGCACATTTGAAATATGTTTTAACTAGCTCGGATCTAACCAAGCTGATCTCCTCCTCATTTAATTTAGTTGCACATTTGAAATATGTTTTAACTAGCTCGGATCTAACCAGGCTGATCTCCTCCTCATTTAATTTAGTTGCACATTTGAAATATGTTTTAACTAGCTCGGATCTAACCAGGCTGATCTCCTCCTCATTTAATTTAGTTGCACATTTGAAATATGTTTTAACTAGCTCGGATCTAACCAGGCTGATCTCCTCCTCATTTAATTTAGTTGCACATTTGAAATATGTTTTAACTAGCTCGGATCTAACCAGGCTGATCTCCTCCTCATTTAATTTAGTTGCACATTTGAAATATGTTTTAACTAGCTCGGATCTAACCAGGCTGATCTCCTCCTCATTTAATTTAGTTGCACATTTGAAATATGTTTTAACTAGCTCGGATCTAACCAGGCTGATCTCCTCCTCATTTAATTTGCTTCGTTAATACCAATTAGAAGGCGATCAGCGTGCTGCAGGATACAGGAGCATTGTCTAAGTACTGAATCACTACATAGTATAAAACAAAGTCGCTTACCGCTGTCGGTCTGTCTGTCCCTATATATGCTTAGAACTTAAATCTTACGCAACGGATTTGATGCGGTTTTTTTAATAGATAGAGTGATTCAAGGGAAAGGTTTATATATATAATTTCGGTTATATCAGGGCGGGTCGCTAGTTAACAGATGAAATAAAAGCTTAGAACATAAGAGAATGTTCCAAGTTATCGACAGGATAAATTCTCGTATACACATCTCTATTCGAAAAACATGAAACAGTCATATCATTACACGACACTGTACCCGTCAATTTGGACGTCTCTATCAGCCGTGCGCGGGGCGGAGCGGACACCCCACGCGGTAAAAAAATAATGAAGCCATCACTCGAAATAGGTGGGACAGGTAATTACCTGTGAAATAACAGGGACGACGTTAAAATGTATGCAGCTCAAATTGTGGGGTTTATACCTGATCGGCGACAGGTCTTGATCGAAGGTAGTACTTACCTAGTACCTAGATATTCTTTGATTTTAAGGTTTTGCGGTCACGGTCACTATTTGCTAACACTTTGAGACTTACTTGCTAATTTGGTTTTGGACTTAATTTTTTGGTTGGTCCCAGACAGACTGCCTGGAGCCAAAGACAATATAGTAGATATATGCGTACACTGAAAGTTTTGCGTAACTTAACATTACTTTATGTAATATATTTTTTACTACTTTTCAAAGTAGTAGAGTGATTTATCATATATATTCATCTACAATGGAGTAGAAGTATTTTAAAAACTTTTAAGGGCGATTAAACCATTTGTGGAAACGAGAACCATTGCTCTAAGGGCATGTTTTTCACGTGCTGGTTGAAAGTTATCTTCTCGGTTTCTTCCGGCCCGTAAATATTACACCTCTCATCAAATCTCAGATTTTTAGTAAAATTAAGGAAATGACGTGGTGCCCGGTCTGGACTATGGATGTATGCATGATAGATCACTAGCTCTACTTTTTCAAAAGCCAAAGATGACTTTGTCATGTTACCGGTGTGTGCCTTGGTCGTTTTTCCTTAACTTTTTCAAAGACACTGGGCAAACAAAAGTCAACACTCAGCATTAACTATCTTTTGTGCTCAAAATGACATCGTTCAGACAGGGCCCTACCAATTTTGTAGCAATATATCCATGTTTCATTTATCCTGTAACCATATCATGCACATCTTTTTTTTACACCAATAACACGAGTCCGTTTTTGTTATGAAGTGATGAGTTCATTAGGAATCAAGCAGCAACAAAGTTTTCCATTTTTTAAATATGCAAATCTCCGCATAGGTAATACGCCGGTTTTCTACAATTAATTGCCAGACAGTAGCTACATTTTCCTCAGTGATCGCAGAAGAGGGCCAACCTTCACAAACATGGAGAGAAACCAGATCACGATCAGATTTTGCGTACCAATCGGACCTTGAACGTCTCGTGGCAAGGAGTACTAATCTTCCACTATGCCTTTATCCTAAATACCTCGGGACGGCTTTGGACAGATTTTTCTTTTAAAAAAAGCAACTGCAGCAGCATCAACCAGCAGGTCTGTTTCAGAAATAACATGCTTCGTCGTCTAACGACTACCAGATGGCAGCCGGGACTACCGGCTTAACGTGCCTTCCGAAGCACGGACGCCGCCGGGGCACGCTGAGCGTGATAGTAAGTGTGTCATGGTCAGGGAAGATACACCACAGTTGCAGGTATTATTAATGGATTCTATAAAGCCCGACCTGACCAGGTTATCTTTGCTACCGCCGACTAGGGTTCTCGATTTAAACATTACCATTCCGGCTATATATTGACCAGTGCTTTGCCACCATAATTGCCCGTTCGTTTGCCTCATTCAGATCCCGCTGGGAGCAAGAAGCTGGGCTTTCTGGGCACACCAAGAGGTGATCCATAGATTGAATAGCACCGCAGTCGCACTCACTATTGTTGGAGAAGCCCCACCTGACTCTGTTTTCGTGGCATCTGCCAACACCAGCCCGCAGTCTATTTAAAGACTTCCAGATTGGCCAGGGCAAGTTGCTACCCGGTGGTAATTTCTCAGCCGAATCCGATGTAAAAGGAGTAATAAATAACATCCAGAAAAAAACGTAACGTAAACGTGTATGTCGAACCACGTCAGAGGCCGAGAGGCGGTTCCGAAGAACTCTGACACCAGGGTGTGTGTGGTCGACTGACCGTGACACCTACTCGAAAAAAAAAAGCGTGCCCCGAGAGCTACTCGCTGAACGACCTGTACAATGTACATGGCTACAGAAAATGCAGTACAACTTGTAAAGTATTGGGCGAAAAAGGGAATTTCACCATCGATTCTATAAGAAGACCACACATTTAAAACGAATTTAGGGGACTTTTCTGGAAATCTGTAATTACTCGGTTTTCGAATTTTTGACCAGAAATTAACTTATATTTCTTTTAGTCTCACAACATGAATTATTTTCGTCTTTATTTAATTAACTCAGTATTAACTCCGCTATAAAAGCTTCAAGTATAAACATGAACTTTAATAGAGCTTTTGTATAGTTTATCGTGCTGTTAGGCCCCTCTAACAGCATAGAGGAGGAAAGACCCTAAAAACTATTCTATCTTTTAAGTGGGTCCAAACTACAGACAGTTACGAAGTTTGATTAAAATCGGTTCTGTAGTTTCAGAATTTATTCCGAACATACATCGTGACACGAGATTTTATATTATAATAATATATATAGTTAATCCTGCTATTCGGGGTGATGACCAAACCAACAAATCAAAGGTTATAATAGGTTTACCCGTTCATAAGTTATAAGTGTTCGAACAAATCCGACTTCATTTTATATATGGGGCAGTATATTAAACATATACCTAAACCTTCCTCTTGAATCACTCTATCTATTGCTGAAAACTGCATTTAAAATCCGTTCTAAGCGAACTGTTAGCGGAAGAAACTTTATTTTATACTAAGTAGGTTTGTATTCAAATCGGAATTTTATTGTTTAGTTGATTTTATTTGATTCGAATACAATGTACCTTGATTTTATGAATAAATGAATTGAGCGTGGCTTTTAGGTTTTATCAAAGGTCTTATAGACCTAGGCTCAAGCTCGCAAGGGAAATAGACTTGATAGTATGTATTGTATATATTGAATTAATTAAATTGAACCATAGGACGGACTTTCAGAGATAATTTGTTGCTTTCTCTAAGTCTAGTTTTAAAGTCAGTAGGTAGTAAGATAGGTGATCCATGGCTAGGTTGATTGTTTAAAATTCCAAGGAATCAGAGATATCTACTACGCGTAGCGTATAAGAGTTCTACTGAACTTGCACTTCTATTAAGTTGCGCCATGGAGATGTACTCGTAGTTAAGTACCTATACGCAATCAATTCTGTTCTGCTGCGATTTGAACCCCTTTCGTCAGATCTATTAAATTTATTGTCATTGTCTCCCAGCAGCTGTACCTAGGCGTATACTAATCGTAATCAGTACCTAGCGATGTTATGTAAAAATAGGAGACTTACCACCGTACCGCCACCGCTTAGATTAAGTAACTAAATATTTTACATTTTCGGCCAATACTTAAACCAAAGGATAAAAAATTACATTACATTCGAATAAATCTGTAATAGGTAGATACAATAAAAACATAAATATACTTGAATGGAAAAGATAGCATTATCCACCCTTTGAGTAGTCGGCTAAAATATTTGAATTTGGCTGTGTGGGGCTTGAATTTGAGTTTAAGAAAACAAAATGTCACTTGTCAAAACAGTGACAGTGATAGGTTCGATGTTATGTTTATTTATTTTTGTTTGCAATTGCATTCTATCTATTGCATTGCAGGTGCACAAAATAATCCTATTTGCCGATATTTCTATTTACTAGTTAGCTAAAGAAATAATAAAAACGTTTATAAATGAATTTGTGTGAACTAATATAGGTAATTATGGTCAGTTGTGCAGTGGCCAGCTGTAAAAACACATCGGCGAAAATATCGAAAAATAAAGATGGAATTACTTTTCACAGGCAAGTGCACTCATTTGTTCGTATACCTAATAAATTAATGTAGCTAGTTACCTGATCATTCGCTGAATAAACGAAGTAACTTAAGCCCTAGATGTGACGTGAAGTATCTTGAAAGTTGATGGAAAGAAAAGTAGTCGTCTCTTACAAAATTCATTCTATGCTGTACAATAATAAAGATGTAAGGTATGAAATACATATCCGCTGCCTTTTGCCAGACCAGACAAGAGAATGGACAAAAACAATAAAAAAATAAGAGTGATCTCTTAGGACTTCATATCTTTATTCATTCAATCATTTATTTATAGGAAACTTATCAAAGATTTAATTACAATATTTTCTTTATCAGATTTCCGCGAGACACAGAAAGACGTCGCCAGTGGGAGGTGGCAGTGAATCGAGAAGAAGAATGGGCTTCTACAACATCTAGTGCAGTTTGTTCGGAACATTTCCTGGCCACAGACTTCTATCTCACGGACAGCGGACTGCGGAGGCTCTCGGTCAATGCTGTGCCTGCTATTAACATTTCTGTAAGTTGGGATTGGTTTTTTTTTTTTTTTTTTTTAATCATAAATTTGAGTGCGTTTGACCTCCATCGTGCCTGATGGGAAACAACGATGAGGTCTAGGGTGGTACACGCAAACTCAAATAATGCCTATTCACTCTTGCCTTGAAAATCCCTAAATTGTACGAGTCGGGAAACAGCGACGCGGGAAGGGAATTCCATTCCTTCGCGGTTCGCAAAATGAAGGAGGAGGCGAATCTAGAGGTGCGATGAGCAGGAATATCGACCACATATGGATGGAATCCCTGTCCACGCCGTGTCGTCCGAAGATGGAATGGTGCAGGGGGAATTAGATCGTGCAGTTCCTGTGCGCACTCACCGAAATGCAGTCTGTAAAAGACACTCAGACTAGCTACTAATCGGCGGTGTTTAAGGCTCTGGAGTCGCTTTACCGTAAGCATTTCATCATCGACGAGTCTTCTGGCACGTCTGTCGATAGCTTCCAGGGCTTCGAGCTGGTAGCGGGCGGATCCATCCCACAGATGGGAACAATACTCCATACAGGAGCGGACTTGAGCTGTGTAAAGGCTCAATAGCTGGCCTGAAGAAAAATACTGTTGGACCTTGGAGAGGATGCCCAGTTTTTTTGAAGCAGTCTTAGCCCTGGATTCGATATAGCTACCGAAGTTAAGGTTGGAGGATAGTTCAATACCAAGAAGTTCGAGATGATTTGCGACGGGAACAGGAACATTACGAAAAGTAGGAGCCAAGTTGAACGGGCTCTTCTTTGCGGTGAAAAGACATGCCTGTGTCTTCGAGGCATTAAATCTTACAAGATTGGCATCGCCCCAATCGGAGACAGCCTGCAGAGTACGATTGGTGCGGTTGGTTGGTTGTGGTTGTTTGTTATATTAAATGTGGAAGATCTTGTTTTTTAAAACTAGGAAAATTGTTTTTTTTTTACGAAATGTTGAATTAGATATTTGTCTCCCATCTCACGTGATGGTAAGTGACGAAGAAGAAGAGGATGTTACATGCCTTTCCAAGAGATACCCATTTATATTTATTCTGTCTGGGAATATAGACACAGGCAGTTCATCCCACACCTTAGCTAATCAAACCGAAAAGGAACTGCCAACGCGTTTAGTTCGACTCTTTGGTGTTCCAAGGACATAAGGTCTTTGACTGACATACCTGTAACAAGTACACATAATATGGACTATAAAAACAAAAGTCTGAAATAAAGATTTTTATTTTATTTTATTTATTTATAAGGGTGAAATTTCTGTCTGTGTCTCGGACGGTTTCAGATTCAAATGGCAAAAAGTGGTAAATTATTTCTTCAATTCTGTAAGTAGTTTTGCTGTACTGTTTACTCTGGAAATCTTTCATTCTAGGCTTGCCAAGCACCAGAACCTACTATATCAAAGCTCCAGCCAGTAGACATCAAATCTACAGACACAGAGGAAGTCATCAAGCTCAAACACAAAGTACGAAGGTTGGAAGTGATTGCGGAGAACAGGAAACGAAGACTGAACATCATGTGGCAGCGGAAGCGAAGGTTACGGGAGAAACTGGAGCGAATGAAGAGTCTCGTCAAACATTTAATTAAGTTTAAAAGAGATAAGGATGCTGGGAGATGATTAATAAATGTCGGTTTCTAGTGTCTAGAGGTCTCCCCATCAAAAGAGTCATTCTGTCAATCAAATCAAATAATTTATTTCACATAAGTACATAAATAAGGCACTTAGCTGTTTCCAGCATGCAAAATTATAAAGTCATATACAACGTGATTTTGAACCCCCTAGCTATATTGAAATCTGGGAATCAGAATCCCTAATGGAACACAGAATTGCAAGAAAATAAGATAAAAAACGAAAAAGAAAATTAGGTTTCCCATACAAAGTTGCCGATCACCTGGACGAATTTCTATGAAAGGTTAAATTATTTTTTTCGTTTTTTACCTTTTTTTCTTGCAATTCTGTGTTCCATTAGGGATTCTGATTCCCAGATTTCAATATAGCTAGGGGGTTCAAAATCACGTTGTATACAATAATTCAATAATATAAAATTTGTAATAAACAATTAATAACAAAAAAGTACGAAATATCATGTCCAAAGATTAAAATATATATTAATTCATTATAAATGTTTGGCCTCTTGCCGTGAGGATGGCAATGACACCAGGTTTTTGGGTTTTAAAACAGCTGGCACACAAATAGTGACAAGAACCCGGTGAATGAGCCTGCCGTCACTGATATTCAGGTGCATGATATGAATTAATGAAATAGTATAAATTCTGGAAATTAAAAAACTAAAATGGAAGTGGACAGGTCACATGATGAGAGAGAGAACCGATAAGTAGACTAAAAAAATAACCAACTGGTACCCAAGAAACAGACATAGAAAGAAAGGCAGACCGTTTAAAAGATGGGAGGATGGCATAAGGGAAGTAGCAGGACCGATGTGGAGAAAGATAGCAAGGAATAGGGAGGAATGGAAGTTGCTGGGGGAGGCCTATGTCAAAGGACAAGTTATATAATAGTGATACAGTAAAAAAAGACACTGTGAAGTGATATAATTAAGTTTTGTATGTAGCGAAAAGGCTAAAATAAATTAAAAATATCCATATTTTATGTATAATACAGCTGAAAAATAATTATATAATATAAAGCAATATCTAAATACTTTTTGTTTAACATTTTGCATGTCTTATATTTATACTTATGTACCATTAATATTCTCTCAATACAGTATGTTTGGTGCACCTTGGCCTACAATCTGCGAGGATAGTCTTGTCCAGCCGTACCCAACTCGTTGCTCTCTAGCCTTTTTCTATGCGGCCCGGAGGCATTATCCTTCTAAGGGTTCCATGCCCAAAGGGTAAAAATGGGACTGTTTTAATATGGCTCCAGTGTCCATCTGTTAGTCTGTTTGAGTCTAGCTGGTAACGCAGATTGGCTGATCCTCTCATCACCAAAACTGTTACTATTATATAGCTATCTTGACTCGTAAAAAAAAAGATTTATATTTTTAAAGGAATAATTGTAATTTTGACTGAAAATACCTATTCTTATGGGACCAACACTGGGTTTTGAAATGAAACCTGCCAAGTGTGAGTCAAAGTCGCGCACGGAGGGTTCCAGACAAAAAATGTTGTTTTTCGATCTACTTAAACAATTTTCGGACATTTATTTGTGCTATTAGACCTTGCTTCGTAACAAATTCCATGTTTCTTGATCAACGGGAGCTACCTACCCCGTAGCTTGATTCCTTTGCGAGTGTGAGAAATTTGCAAATTATACGACATAAACGGCCAAATCTTTTGAATGCGTTAACTTAGAAGTTTGATAGGGACCGCAGCTCTGCATATCTATACATATAATAAAACAGTAAAAATATTTTGTCTGTACATTTAGAATTTTTGACTGAAATGGATAGAGGGACACTTAAAAAGAATAATAGAAAGCAAAAAAAATTTTTTCGAATTTCTTGTCTGTCTGTCTGTCTGTCTGTCTGTCTGTCTGTATGTATGATCACGATTATCTCCGAAAATACTGAACCGATTTACTTCAAACTTTCACCAATTGCTTTGTTTTAACTCAGCAAAACATCTAAAGTTTGTTTCATCAAAATCGGTTCATTAAAAAAAAAGTTTTCGCCATGTGAATGAACTCAAGGCATTAGTTTGCCTGCAAATATACACGGTGATTTTTTTATCGTTTTGGACCCTTAAAGGGGTGACTCAGACCATCAAAATGAACAACTTTTCCAATGGGAAAAATGCTGGAAAACTCAAAAAAAATTCGACATTCCCATACTAACTGGCCGGGCGGCGGGACTCTTTTGTACGGAAATGACGAATGTTTTTTTAGTTCCCAGCATTGGTCCCATAGAAAAAGTTGTTCATATTGATGACCTGAGTCACCCCTTTAAGGGTCCAAATTGTTCCTGAGGGATGTACACTAACGGCGGCGGCGTAGCCGCGGGCAAACGGCAAATCAACCGAAACTGCTGCGCCTAGAAACTTGAAATTTGGTACAGGGGTTCTTTTAATGATGTGAGTGAGCGCTAAGAAAGGATTTTTAAGAAATTTAACTTCTAAAGGGGTAAAATTTATATGGAATTTTCTCATTTCTGGACTTAGAAGTATGAAAGTAGATATATAAGTTCTCGATTAAAATTAAAAAAGATGTGTGTAGGTAGATGAAATTTGCAAAATTCCCCCTTAAGGGGTAAAATGGGGGTGGGTGGGTAGTATAAACTTTGTATGGAAATTTTCTCATTTCTGGACTTAGACATATGAAAATAAGTATATAAGTTCTAGGTTACAATTAAAAATATCTGTGTAGGTAAAATGGACGATATTTTCCCCTGAAGGGGTAAAATAGCGGGGTAAAGATTGTATAGGAATTTACTCATTTCTAGAAATCTAAGTCTAGACTTATAGGTATGAAAATAGGTAATTAAATTCACGATTACAATTGAAAAAGATCTGTGTAGGTCAACTGAAAAAAAAATCCCCTAGAAGGGGTAAAGTTTGTTTGGAATTTTTCTCATTTCTGGACTATGAAGTATGAAAATAAATAGGTATGTAAGTTCTCGATTACAATTAAAAAAGATATATGTGGAAATGGAGAAAATTCACTCCTAAATGGGTAAAATGGGAGGGTAAAGGTTTTATGGAAATTTTCTCATTTCTGGACTTAGAAGTATAAATAATATCCATACTTCCATACTCATATTAATATTATAAATGCGAAAGTAACTCTGTCTGTCGTTTTTTTACGCTTCAACCATTGAACTGATTTGGATGAAATTTGGTATAGAGGTGTGAGGCCCGAGGAAGGACATAGAGTATGTTTGATTCCGGAAAATTCTACTGTTTCCGAGTGATCGACACTAACGCGGGCGGAGCCGCGGGCAACAGCTAGTTTGGTATACATTTCATAGAGAACTCACTTTCCTCTTGATCACAACACCATTATTAAAGCGCATATTTTTGTTTCTTGGTTTCGCATGGTTTTCTTGTGACCAAAACAGCGAGTGAGCGAGCATCCCCAACTTGGGGCGAAACCCCAAATACTAATCTAAAATTATACCATTTAAGCCCAATTTTTTTATGAAATTATGTTTTTTTTAATACTAAAATGAAATTAGGAATGTCGTCCTCGCGCTTTAAAAATCGTATTGTGAAGTCTTCTTTCTTTGCTCTTGCAAAGCGAGTTCTATTAGATCCACTGAAATTACAAACTCATCCAATCTACATTCTCATACTCGCACTGTTGTATCACTATACAATCGGCTGAGTACTCGTATGAGATTTTTTCCAGACCCCACATATTTCCATTGGAAAAGTTGTTCGACTGGCTCAAGTTACCCCTACAGGCATGTGATGGACGACTATACATTTATTTAATATCCGGAATATTGTATAATCGTCACTATTTTAGACGAAGTATCGCAATGACGAATCAATATCTTATTGTACTTAATCAAAAATTGTTTATCACAAGTGCTATTAATTCCGACCACAGTTTTTCCGATAAGAAAGCCTTATCTGCAGGCTCGGTGTGTTATTGCCGGTTTGATGCAGTCCATTGATCGAAAGCTACGTTTACACTGACTTCACATTAAAACTAACATATCTGCTAAGTGAGTGTCCATTGCGCACCTAAAATCTCTAAACTAATCTTAATAGGAACAGCTCGCGCGATGTATACGCGTTGATACGATAGCTACGAAGTCAGAAGAAGTGTTAAGCATGATTGCGCGCGCGCACCGGAGGGGCACAACATTCTCCCACCACCAGGCACCTTCAGTACCTTCGCTATCGACCGACCGCGGCGCGCGTGTCCACGTTCTATTTACAAATCCAAATATCGAAGTCGAAATCTATTAAATTCTCGAAATATTTCATCTACCGCTAATTATTTGTCGAAAATTTGAATAATACTTGTGTTAACTTGTGATTTAGTATATATTTTAGGGCGTAAATAGTGAACGTATGCGTTTTCTAAACTATGTTGATGTGCATGTATGTCATTGAATGAAACGTTCGCGGGTTGCAATCGGCGAAAATGTGACTGTTAAGTTTTAGTACACGGTTTTACTCGAAATGGCTGTTGCTAACGTTTCGTGAAATGTCTAAAATGCGGCAGTTCGTAAGGATAACATTTGTGGTATTGTGCGCTTTTCTCCTGGCCAGGGTCAGGTGTGACGATGTGGATGTGTCGGAGAGCCTGGAGGAGGCGGCCAGGAACGAGGAGGCTGACCAGAGGGCAACCAAGCCCAGTATTTTATCAGGTAAGTCTTTGAACTACACAAATAACATTTCTAGGTGATAATAGCCTCATGTAAAGCATCTGGAACCGAAGGTCTGAGATGTAGGTACTGGACAGTCAGAAAGGTTCACAATTCTATCATCAAAATGGCTCTACAGACTTACAACTTCAGCTGAGAAGTATATCTTCTGTTTTTCAATGCCAACGTGTTAAAAGTCAAAGAACACTTGCAAAATACTTCTATCGTATCCTTCAGATGGTTATAAAGCTTTTATGAAGAACCTATTACAACGTAGAATAAAATATATATATATATATATGTGCGGTAGGTAATACCTATGCGCATTGAAATTTTACTTCCAGAAATATCAACTCATTTCTTTAATAGCAAGAGTTGGCACGTTAACCAGGTGGGCCATAGCGACGAGTTTCTCTCGAATTCCCTGCTATATGGATATAACGCAAGTATTTAGAAGGTAACTCCGTTTACCGCAGAAAGGTCAGCGCAACAGGTAGAATATGAAACAGAATTTAATTAATTAGTATTCACTAGATTACCTACTGTTTGAAACTCCATACCGCCTGTTTGCTAAAATTGCTGAAGCCCAATGAAATTTTAGCTAGGTATACTTATTTTATTTCGTTTTCCATAATCCCTAAAAGCTAGATTGTTGGGCGTATATGTATACTATACGCCCAACAATCTATTTCTGTCTACGCCGCAAGTGATAAAGACGTGATAAGTACTATATATCTTTGTCGGCCTTGCTGTCCCACCTGCTGTATCCATTATATCATCAGATAATGTTAAATTCTACTAACAATACTATAACACAAATGCAGAAGAGATGCTCAAGAAATTCTGCATACGCCATATCGTATGCGTCTTATCTGGAATACGGAGAAGGATATAGGATACCTTTCATCTCGTTAAAACGCTGTTTACGAGGGATTATTGCGAGTAAAGCCGGAGGCGAAAGCTTGTTAATGAAACATGAGCAATATGTATCGGGTTTGTGATATGAGACTCAATCCGACACGGTTTTTAAAACAGAGGTTTGTTTTCAAACATTCGCGAGTATATCGTGATGATCGCCGCCGGCAGTTACGTTAGCCAGCCAGCATCATACAGAATCTTAAATAAACGTATACTGAAGGCTCTTGTAATACCTACTTATTCCATTCAAACAATCCTCAAAAACATGTGATATTTGAGACGCGCCGGTCCGCCTGGGTTTTTAAAGCAGTGGGTTGTTTTCAAACACTCTTATCGTGATGATCGCCGCCTACAGCCGCGTGAGCCTGCGACCAATAAAAACTAATGGCGTCATGTTTTGACGATTCATATTTTAATATTGATTCAACGTAGCAGCTATTCCAATTAACAGCCTCCGTAGTCCAGTGGTTAAGGCGTTTGCCTGTTGACCCGGGGGTCGTGAGCCGTCGAATATTATATAGGATGGACATCAGTAGCAATAGTGTTCCGTTTTTACCCTTTAGGCACGGAACCCTAAAGAATCTCTCATTCTACGTCAAATTTAAAAAGGCAAACAAGAAAATTGATTATTTAGGTACGTGCTTCAAATTTTGTTTTTATTCGGAAAACTATTTTAACACCCATCATTCGTACTTTTTGTTGTCATTGTTTGTATCTTCGAACCTTAGCAGATTTAACATAATTTATCAAACTTGCGTTGTAAGATATTCAAATGAGGTCTGTTGTTTTGTTTTTGTCAGTCCAAACTGTGGTCACACAGGTCTGTACGGCCACAATAAGGAACGAGATCTGCATCATCATGTTTTGACCCTGAGTCAGATGGGATGACAAGGATTCGCCGACTTTCATTTATAACATTAAAGCTTTTATAGCTTTTATTCCTTTAATTAAATCTTTTTCAGCGGTAAAGACCTTTTTTTATCCAAAGGTGGCTTCTTATTCAGTTATAAGATTTCTCAGCCCTTGTAGCTCTTTGTTAATCTTATTGTTAATGCAGTAAATATTATATGGTTAATTTACTTTATTGACAACAAGTAATTTGACAAAAACTCTCCGTGCATTTACCATCTATGGTGTCATACATAATCTGCTATGTACAATTTCCACGCTCTTGGGATAAGTCCGCCTTTGTAAATTTATTATGTCTGATCTTTGTAGTTGACTTCTATCATGGTACGATAACGATATTACACTATTTTAAAATTCATAAGTATGAGAAAAGGGCTTCTAATAATAATGACATATACACGCCATTTGCCATTTTTGGTTCCACTTGAAGGGACAGCTTCGTTGCGTCATTCTTTAAAATGTGTGTTGAAGCATTTTAAATACATGGCCCACTCACAGTTCTAAGAAATAAGTCTTCATTGTGGTGATTAAGTAATTGGAGATTTACTTATTACTTCATTTCTCAGCTGTTCTTACTACTTCTAGCATTAAGTAGTTATCTATGAGTATTATCAAGAAATCATGAATTAATAATTATAAGTTTTATTCGATTTATTACTTCATCGAAATCATGTGTTTACCCTACGGATCCTACGGGTCAAATTTTTGACCCGTTTACTTGCTAAAAGTTTGCTCGCAGCACAAATTATTTTTAATTTTCTTTTATTTATATAATTAATCATTAATTGACTTTTCCATAAATAAGTATTTATTTCTAGACAAAGTACTTATAATCAATAAATTTCTGCCTAACTTTAGCCTAACTTGTTTTTTATAACATATAGGTGTTCGTCAGAAAAGTCGTCCTTGCTTAAACTTTAACTATTATTTTACATTGTTTATTGAATAATGCGTTTATTATTTACACATATATTCATTAAGTAATCATTTTTATATTTGTAGGAGTCATAGGAACCGCCGACCTTCCGTCCAAGCCTAGCTGCGTTGCGCAACAAACATTACTGCACAAATATGGCAAAAACAACGAGCTTATGTTGAGTAGGTACTATTAATATGGCCTATGCTAGTGTTATGTGAACTTTGCTTATGGTTGAAGTGATGTCTTCAAACAGGCATAATTGCCTTTATTATTCAAGAAGGTAAGTACCGGCAGGTCTGTAGGAATTCAGTTTGCCTTTTTATATCTGAAACATGAAGGTATTTTTGAGAAGAAATGGCATAAATTTCTTCTTAAAAATTTCCAATGTTGTCTATCAAATACATATTAAACTCGTAGTAGGTAGCCCATTAAATTCCACTGCTGGGTAATAAAGTGTTCTTCCATTTCTTTCTGCTTTGTGCTTTGGTTGGCAAATCCTATACTGTCTGTTTTGGGGTTCTTTAGTTTTTAATGTCTTTCTGACAAATGACAAAAAAATATAGTTGGTTGGTTGGTTGTGTTTGTTGTTGTTGTTTGTTGCTGATTTAGTCTGTGAAGATGACAAATCGCAAAAATAATCGCGATAAGTCCCGTAGTGACAATAATACTGATTGTGCCCGCGAAATCTTAAAATCCTTGTGTTCTGTTTAGGCCAAAATCTTCCTAGGCCACAAAGCACTTTCTTTCCTTTAGAATATACTCTCTTCCGGTCTTATCGGTCCAGTTAATCATGTTAGAAACCTAAAATACCTGCCCAACAATCTTATACTCAAGTCAAATGACGCGCTACTAATTTGCAACGATTTGCATCTCTATTTACTAACGAATAGCCGTAATGGGGAGAAACCCTTTGAATGGCTGCAGCGAACACAATGGAGGAAACAAAGGGATCAAACTCAGAATTTCACACATGTTGGCGTTCACAAACAGCCGCGAACAACAATGAACAACCACGTATTGTTAACGCATTTCCATCGAGATTTCGCAACGCGTTAGCCACGGTGAGCCGGAGGTTTGTGGCCATCGTACAATAAAAATCTGTTCCTTCATTTCCATTCACACTGCGACATTTAAATTAGTTATGGTTACACCTACTAATGCAATTTTGATAATAAAGGTCTCAGGAAGGTCCAACCTTGTACTATGTCGGTATATTTTCATCGTCCATCGTCGGCCTATCAAGTTTTGGCAACACAATAGGATGTCGTAATTCGATAATCAATCAAGTATTGTTGATGGAATTGATACGTTAGTTACATGAATGGGAAAATAACCTCTACACGTCCGAAACATCAATAATGCTATTCCGTTTAGAGATGTTTCAACATCTAGTTTCCTTACATCAGGCACCCTTGGTGTCTATTCTCGTCTCGTGCGTTCACGACTGTATAGGTCAATAACTATTTCTTTGAATTGTTGCTCAATAATTGACTATTTGTACCCAAAAAATGGGATGACTCTCAACATGGACATGAATGAATACCGTTTCGTAAACTTAGTTTTGTTATTGTTGATTGAAGTGGTCCTATCAAAATTTGTTTGTATAAGATAGAGATACGATAATATTGACTGAGTGCAAAGCATCAAAAATAGCTGCTCATGTTTTGGTGTGGAACGTCAACAGCTGAAATTATCATAACAATAGTTTAGGAGTCAGAGGTTGCGTACTAGGAACCGTTAAGGCATTGTTATAATTCCTAAAGTGTACGTCATCTTTTGGGAAAGCGTTACTGCAATGCATTGTATATGCGTTTCTTCAGAAATATGACTACGGTACTGTATGTTATGTTGACACTTGAGTTCCTTTCTGCAAACAGTCAATCTCCCACGTTAAATCAATTTATCGTTAAAAATATATGACATTCGGATTGTTTTGTGTTTTATATGTATTCTTGATGTTTAGTCGTTTGTCATTTACTGCCATAATTGTTTTTCGTATACATACTTACTTCATATTATTTGACGTCGTAATATGAATATATATAAAAGAATATATGTCTTTTTTAGTTCAAACAGTCAATATTTATAACATATGACTAATATATCAGTGCTAATATTATAAATATTAATAATCTATGAGAATGTATAGAAGCAGTTATGTTGTACAACGTAAGTAGGCTACGCATCAGAATAACAAATAATTTAACGCTTTTCATTACATCGCATTCAAAGCATTCATCCTGTAGCCGCCGAGGCTCACAATGCGTTTCCTGCAGACAATGGACGCATGGGAGCGTTTTCACTGGCCTTTGCCAACGTTGTATTTGTACAGGCTTTGTGCTTATCGTCGGTAAACCTTTGTTTTTCTGCGTTTCTGCGCTCCTAATTTATCGCTGGATCTGGCAGTGTTCGGCTTGCCCTGTCATATTTTCTAGGTTACGGTAATGTTCTATTTCCAATGACAAACGCCTGTTATTTATTTCGGCTGCAATGAAGGTTCGTTATTTTTTATAGGTATCTACTCCTTAAGACGTAAACACAGATGACGACCTAATTTAAAGACATGACGCCCGTTACCGTTGTGTAACTGAAAGATTATCTTCATTCTTTTTTATGATCATATAATTATCATCTTCAAAGCGTATTGCCATGTTTGTGTTTTACTGAAGTACTGACAAGTTTTTATCGATGATGTCCCATGTAGTTCCAGTAAAAGCCCGAGAACACACCAGATGGTGAGAGATACCTTAGGTATTTGTCGCTAGAATGTGCAGTATTTTGATATCCAGGCACAGTATGCAGTAGTAGTATGCAGTATGCAGTATGTATGTAGTAATTTCAACCATCCTACGGCTTGCGGTCTCTACGCACAGTGCCGGTTTAAAACACTATTGCGTAAACACAAACACAGTGTAAACCCAATCTTCTCCGCTACACTTAAAGTTCATATTACGTCACAGTGATACCAATCCAGTAGCTCAACCGTTCGTAAACCTTCAACATGCGTCAGTTATACGCCAGTCGATTATGTGTTTTATTACGCGTATGTAAAGTTTAAAACGTAATGCTTCATGCATGTTACATGAGCATTGCTGCAATTAAGTCGGTAATGTTGAACGGTTTCAGTTACAATTTGGTAATATCCTTCTACAAAGTGGAGTGGATGAAGTAAAGTTGTATTTTTAGACGACTTCCATCAACAAATGCGTTGCCATTTTGTTATTTCTAAATAAGCATATGAGTTTCGCAATACCTTCTTAATCCGGGGTGCACGCGGGCGACGGGTATCAGGGGGCGAGGGGTATTAGGGGGCGACGAGTATCAGGGGGCGACGAGTATCAGGGGGCGCCGGGTATTAGAGGGCGCTATAAAGGTCGAATATTTACTAGTTAATTATTTTGAAATAGCCATCTGTAGGTAATGGCCAAAATATCATAATTTTGTGTAGGTAATGATGATGATGGCCATATCTGTAGAAAATTAACAGAAATTGAAAAAGAGAGCTAAGCTAAAGATAACGTGGTACCTAATAGAGAAAGAGGTCATTAGAATAATAGACTTACATATAAGTCAACTTAACTAAATTTAATCAAATTAGTACTTATAAATTGATTGTTCTCAAAAAAATCAAAAGTGGTTCTCAAGGCTTGAATATCCTGGGATCTAAGTAATTCCCTAACTGTCCGCAGGAATGCCGTCTAGTGACAAATCAATTACGAGGAGTCGAAGGCATTCCAGCCGCCGCACTCGAGTATTGTCTTCGTATGCTCTGTTAGGCCGTGCACATATTGCACTACATCCAGTCAATTCACATTTTAAATAATACTTATTGAATTTTATTCAAATTATTAATATTGTTCAAAAGTTACGTACTACTAGTGTTTCGGAACCGAACACTGCAGAGAAGTAGACGCCGAAAGAAACACTTTTCAACAGTTATTGGTCGCCTACTTGCCTGAAGGGCTTTGTGTGATTTTTTATTTTTAACTTTTTTTTTAATTCCATGTTATATGCTATTTCAATTTACATAATTTTGTGGAACATGGTATGCTAGCGAGATCGATCGAGCGTGCAACAAGAACAGATGACATAAAAGATAGAAGTTAAAGAGGCCGAGCTGATTTGTCTCGCTTGCATGAGCTCAACGATATTAGAGAGAACTCAACGACTCTCGACACCCTACGCCGCCACCAGTTTGAACATTTTAGTGAGCATGACTTACTCGAACTCGAAAGCACAAAACATAAAAGCTAATTGTCGACACTCACTGAGCGCAATCATTATATGTTTTACAATTGAGGGTTGATTTTAGATAATTATACAAAATAAAATAGAAGCAACAAAAATGAAAACAAACAAAAATTTAAATAAAAGCGTTTAGAGAAGTCCTGCATTTCACACGAGATCTCGACTCTAAGCATTCTTATTAACTAAATAATCATTAGTAACTAAAGTAACTAACGCCATATTAAGCTTATTAATTGTTTTAAGCTCGTATTATATTGAATGGCAGTTGTCGGTTGAAGAGACTCATACGAGGGAACATGTTTTCTCAATCTGTGATAATTGTCTTCCGCTATACGATTATGGTGACTTCAGTAGAACTCTCATTTAGTACTGTTAGAAATGACTGTTACTCGTTTAGTCATAAATGAACAGTAGAGAATTAAACCTTGATAGTCATAGTTCTTATTTCAGATGCAAGAAGTCCACTGACCGTTGGTTGCCCCTCATGGTCACCAAACAGACTGGTCGGTTTGCAACCGGTCTTTTTGGCTTGCATCCTAGTGATATCATGTGAAGGTGATCTTTTTTTTATGTCTGTGGGCATGTATTTTTTATGCTGATTTGGAAGAAAAGAAAACAGAATTTATCAACTACATTTCATCCCGCATCGACCGTAGAAGCTGTTTGAGGGAATTGGCGAAAATCTACGGAATCATGTAATTTTGTTTTATTATACCAACCACCAACACGCTCAACGTGGCCTTTGGCTTTGATGGCGTTATGCTCTGTCTATCCGTAAGAGATAAATATGTGCTTACTACGTGTGTATAATGTACTTGTTTTGTCACTGTACGTTATTTTTGTGGAGTTATAAATTAAAATAAAATTACGATAAACTTTCTACCGAAGTTATCTACTTACCAGTAAAGTGTAAAAGCAGGTCACAATATCAGGAAAACAGCAAAATCGCGTGCGCCACGAGCGATACGGAATCGAGCATTACAAGTAATTGAAATCGAAATTTATGCCAACTTAACGGCTTATTTGTTCATTAATTAATTAAATTAATGCTGTGACCGCAAAAACTAGTACTGTAGTATTTTTTTATTGACTTTTGAGCAAAACAAAATGTAGCGACGAGGAAATATTTTAATTTCTGGCAAGCTACATAGTTCAATTTCCTTTGATTGCTGTTATGTACTTGCTTTATTACAGAAATGTCATTTTTCACTTTTTTAGTCTTTTTACGTTTCATTAACACTTTTTTGTTTTATTGACTTGACTTGAGTTTTTGGATTGACGGGCTTTTAGATTGCCTGATGTTATAAAAAATAAAAATGAATTTGTTTTAATTAAAACTACTTAACGGAAAGCTATAATTGACGGGAATTAAGATTTTGTGTGAACTCTGGTTCATTCCACGGAACGTTTAGAAACGCTTCCTACGCGTACATAATCCACTCAGCCTTGCTTAATTTTTTATTATTGTTCGGTGGGCGACGAACTTGAGGCCCTCTTGAGCGTCTTTTATTAGCTCAGTGAGTACACTCACATCTGATTGCTTGCATAAATATTATTTTCAGAAGTGGTTCCAAAGTTTGTATAAAATTACAAGGTCGGGGGCGAAAAGTCGACGGTGCAAGTTTGCACCAATTTTCATTTCCACAAATTCGTGATTCGGAAGGCACGTTAGCCGTTGCTCTCGGCAGTCATTAAGCTATATCAGAAGCCTTTTGCAGTTTGAAAAATCTGACACCAGTGACAACTGATACTCGAGATGATCTGTTGCACATGAAAAATATTAAGAAGCAAATTAAAAAGTAACTAAGTACACTTTATAAGAATTAATCATACAAAATTAAAAAAAATCATAGATATCATAATCCAAGACTCATGTTGGATCTTGGACTCTCAAGCCAGATGCACTCCATACGCATATGATTTTGTCTTGGACAAAACGATTCAGATTTTGCACACGATACAAGTAATATTCGATATGATATTTTATCAACATAAAATGTAACATTTTTCTCATTTTATAGCTATGATCTTAAGTGATGACGATCTGTTTGACGTCTATTTCTAGCAAATGACAAAATTTTTAGATAAAAAATAGCATGCAAATGTGGAACTTGAAATATTAATGAGGATGATCTGTGAGTTTTTATGTCGCGTCTCCGCAACCTGCTGACATTTTTCTCCTAAACATTATGTATATAGGCCGTTAGAGACCATGTGTTTCTATGATTGATAAACAATACTATTCGTAGTAAATAAATATTTATAAAGATGCGAACATCTACTGACTTCCTTATTTTCGCGGTTTATTTTGTCATAAAAATACCCAATCCAAATAACATGGCCTTGAATAATTTGTAAATTTGTGTTTTTCACAAAATTTATCTTTTGTGACAAGTTTTTGTTATGCTGTCGCAGCAGTATGCTAATACATTTCTAGAAATAACTATTACTTCTAACAAAAGTAAAATTAAATTATTCTGCGCACTTCATTGATATAAATGATATAAATATATTTTCGAAATACGTGATTTGCTGATAAAGTAAAAATATGATAGATATTATTTTTTAGTTCTTAAATAAATATATAATGATATATTGTGTCTTTTCGTGTGTGTAGATAAGCGGACAACATAGTTGTCCATTTGTTCAAGCTGCGTTAATGCATTCCAAATACCTTAACGAATGCCATCATGCTAAAATCGAACAGCACGATTTTGCAAAAATATGTTGTTGCTCTCAAAGTCAAAGTCAAAGTCAAAGTCAAAACATTTTATTCATCGTAAGATATTTTAAATATCATTTGGTGAACGTTAAATTACACATTATTTTTTACAACATTAATATTGTTGACGTCGATAAGTTACTTAAAGCTAAGTTTACGCCGCTTCCAAGGCGGAGTGCAGAAGAAGCGGCAACAAACTGCACAGCGCAACCTCTCTCTCTCAAAACTCTCTTACCGCAAAGTAATATCTCGTAAGACATTATGCTGTGGAACTAGCTAAATACAAGACGTGCTGTTTCGACATCTGGTGCGTTATTCGCCAAACAGCGTATGCTGCGGAGCTAAGCTAAGCTCAATCGTTGCTTTACGAGGACCCCATTGTAGTAGTATCTCCTATTATATATTATATGACATAGGTGATATACTGAAAGTCGGGTCAGCCTCATGCTTCAAATCGACCACAAATGCAAAGTAACCAATATTGTTCCAGATCGACGGTTGCTAAACCCCGCTCAGGTTTCGTGGTCCAGCCGCCGATATCTACTTGAAGTATCGACTGTCGATTCGACCACAGTCTGATTAATATATGACCAAAATAGGATAGCTATGGACCCTATTTAAAGTAAGTACCCTAATTATTGCCAGCGTGGGCAAGAATTAGGGTAGCTGCCTATAGAACTACCGCTTCGGATAGTCAGAGCCTCCTGGCTTTCTGTGTTTAAAAGTTAAACAAGTATTTCAAAGAAAAATAAAGACACGGGTGCCCATCTGTAAAGTATCATCTTGTTACTCGGGAGGGTGTGAGGATTCTACCAACACTTTCTCCGTGTAAAGTCGTTGACGGATTTAGAAATTTTTATGAAATAAAAATCTCAAATTATGATACATGAAGCCCAACTAGCAGTTTTTTTAATGCACATGCCCATCGCTATTTTGATTCCGTTTTCCACCTTTACGCCCACCAACTCGCTAAACGTGGCCTTTCAGTCTTATGACCTTAGGCCCTGTCTACTCAGTAAGGGATAAAGACGTGATAATATGTATGTACGTGTGGTTTGTAATCGTGTTTTGGTCTAAGTAAATCAAAGAAACCATCAGACTGATACTCCATTTGACATTTAGTTTACGAAGGTTCAGGAAAGACCTGATATTTACAATCTTGGGCGATCGTATAAGCATAACTGGTGATCGAGAAAAGTGACGCATCTTGGGGGAGGCCTACGTCTAGCAGGGGACTGCCGCAGGTTGCTAATGATGATGAACACTCTTAGTATGATAACCGGTGAACGAAAAAAATAAATTAAAAATTTTGGGCGGCAGACGGCACCAAAACATTTTATACATCTGTCGATAATTCCAGCCAGGACGATTAGTTAGTCTTCGATAACTATTTTAATTTAATTTTATGGTATAATTAACAATTAGCAGAGATTAGCGCGGTTTCTAATCACAAATAATTTGTTGAGGTTAATTAAAGTATAATGTAAGGTCGTTTATTTAGACCGATATTTATGTTATATTCGCTATTAGAAATCAAGGACGTTATATTTACTATTTACTTCTTGTGTTCGAAAATTGATTGTTTTCCGAGCGCAATAACGTTGAGTATGCGGAAAGGAGGGGCGCGAGAAACATTGTTTTAGACTTTGTTTGAGTTGTTCCTTGAAAAGACATCAACGCGTCCGGATCTCGGGGTCTGTCAGTATTCACCAATCTGCTACTCGAATTTCTATGGAATGCCTTTTTTTTATCGTAATTTTACTTTCTTTTCCTTAAACAGTTGATTGCTATTACATATCCCGATTCTGAACTCCAAATAAAGCCAGGAGGTTAAAAATCAACAGGAATATGTAGAGGTATCTGTGAATATATTATGTTATTGGAAACTAGCTGTTGCCCGCGACTTCGTCCGCGGCAACTTCTGTTATTATGATTAATTAGTTTTTTCTTAATACAGGTAGATGAATAATTTTCCCCCGTTTTCAAAACATTTTGTATTGATGCTTTGCTCCTATTGGTCGCAGCGTGATGTTTTATAGCCTAAAGCCTTCCTCAATAAATGGACTATCCAACACAAAAATAATTTTCCAATATGAAAAAGTAGTTCCTAAAATTAGCGCGTTCAAACAAACAAACTCTTCAGCTTTATAATATTGGTATAGATATTTTACGTGAATTTTTTTCTTTTCGTTGTAATTTCTTTTTTTTTCTTAATTTTACAATTATATATAAATAACCTGTAAAAATATAAATAACGCGTGTAAGTAAACACACGTTATTTATATTTTTTTTCATTATGCGTTATACAATTTATAGCTACTCTTACCCCTTATAGCCTTATAGCTTCATCATTTCCATCTGCCTGCCTGTCCATTAGCGATTTAGCTCACGAGACTTATAGAGCAAGAAAGCTGTTATTTATCATGGGATTATATTAATAAATACAATTAAAATTGTATGCAAATGGATAGTGATATTAATCACTTTGCATAAAATGTTAAGATATAATTAATACCTATGAGCCATACATGTTATTACACACAAGTTACACAATATTGCTCTAATTTACTTACAAATAAAGTTTTTATTTATTGGTAGGTTTTTATTTTAGATAGGAATAGCTGTTGCCCGCGGCTCCGCCCGCGTTAGTGTCGATCCCTCGGGAACAGTAAAATTTCCCAGAATTAAATATACCCTATGTCCTTCCCCGGGCATCAAACTACCTCCATACCAAATTTCATCCAAATCAGTTCAATGGTTGAAGCGTAAAAAGACAGCAGACAGAGTTACTTTCGCATTTATAATTTTAGTATTAGTATGGAAGTATGGATATTATTTATACTTTTAAGTCCAGAAATGAGAAAATTTCCATAAAACCTTTACCCTCCCATTTTACCCCTTTAGGGGTGAATTTTGTCCATTTCACCCATATATATCTTTTTTAATTATAATCGAGAACATACCTATTTATTTTCATACTTCATAGTCCAGAAATGAGAAAATTTCCAATTTCCAAACAAACTTTACCCCCCTTCTGGGGGATTTTTTTCCAGTTGAGCTACACAGATCTTATTCAATTGTAATCGTGAATTTATTTACCTATTTTCATACTTCTAAGTCTAGAAATAAGTAAATTCCTATACAATATTTACCCCGCTATTTTACCCCTTCGGGGGAAAATATCGTCCATTTTACCTACACAGATATTTTTAATAGTAACCTAGAACTTATATACTTAAATTCATACGTCTAAGTCCAGAAATGAGAAAATTTCGATACAAAGTTTATACCACCCACCCACACACATCTTTTTTAATTTTAATCGAGAACTTATATACCTACTTTCATACTTCTAAGTCCAAAAATGAGAAAATTTCATATAAATTTTACCCCTTTAGAAGTTAAATTTCTTAAAAATCCTGTCTTAGCGCTCACTTACATCATTAAAAGAACCCCTGTACCAAATTTCAAGTTTCTAGGCGCAGCAGTTTCGGTTGGTTTGCCGTTTGCCCGCGGCTACGACGCCGCCGTTAGTGTCCATCCCTCAGGAACAGTTTGGACCCTTAAAGGGGTGACAATGTCATCAATATGAACAACTTTTTCTATGGGACCAATGCTGGGAACTCAAAAAAAAATTCGACATTCCCATACAAACTGGCCGGGCGGCGGGACTCTTTTTTATGAAAATGACGAATTTTTTTTTTGAGTTCCCAGCATTGGTCCCATAGAAAAACCCCTTTAATGGTCCAAAACGATAAAAAAATTACCGTGTATATTTGCAGGCAAAGTAATGCTTTGAGTTCATTCAAATGACGATAACTTTTTTTTAATGAACCGATTTTGATGAAACAAACTTTAGATGTTTTGCTTAGTTAAAACAAAGCAATTGGTGAAAGTTTGAAGTAAATCGGTTCAGTATTTTCGGAGATAATCGTGATCATACATACAGACAGACAGACAGACAGACAGACAGACAGACAGACAGACAGACGGACAAGAAATCCCAAAAAAAATTTTTTGCTTTCTATTATTCTTTTTAAGCGTCCCTCTATCCATTTCAGTCAAAAATTCGAAATGTACAGACAAAATATTTTTACTGTTTTATTATATGTATATAGATAAGAGTATAATGTATTACAAACATACTTGATAAATACAAATGGTTGACTCTTGTAAGAAGCGTTTAATGCCCACTTTAAACAAACTTGACCTCTACATGCAACGCTTACTTTCTCGTGACAAATCCACTGGCATTCGGCTGTTACAAACAACTCCGCTGATCAAGGGCCGAATTAAGGTTGACATGCTGCATAACAATCTAGTAATTTACTCTATTAATTACCCGACTACGGCGAAACCATAACGAGGGGTTATGATTTCTGCCTTGTATGTATGTAGATTCGCGCAAACTGCCCAACGTTACTTAACATATGATATATCGTTTGATGTTTAATGGTTGACCGTCCGCTGGTTAAAGGCTATGTGACGTCACACCAAATCCAAAAGCGCCCTTTAGAATAAAAAAAAGTCACGAAGCAAAAACTTTTGAAATATACTACTGTGTTAGATATCAAATGAAAGGTATTTAAATGTTGATTTACAATAATAAAATTTGTGAAATATAATTCTCGCCTACACTACATACACGAAAAACAAAAACAAACCCCTTGAAAGGAAGGTTGGTGGTCAACTTATACGATGATACATGCATGATTTTCCTTAAATTAACAATGACCAACATAAGAAAAAAGAAATACATACATATATAGTATCACGTTTTTTCTCTTACGGGGTAGACAGAGCCAAGGTCTATAAGACCTTATAGCCACATTTAGCATGTTGGAGGGAGTGTAGATGAAAAACGGAATCAAAATTGTGATGGGTTGCGATTGCGAGCCGCATCGCCTCATGATTTTAGCCCAATCCCTCGATCGGCTTTTACAATCTCCGGGAGAAAGAAGCAACTGGCACATTCTATGTTTTTTCTTTTCTTCCAGAGCAGCATGGAAAAATAAGAAAGAAATAAAAAAGTAAATATATTACGTCATCATTGAACATTGTAAGGTTCACGTGCACGTATTGAAGTTTTTCGTGTGAAGATAAGATGCACGTGCGGCACGTACCCAGCGAGTTGTTTGTTCAGCTCGCGGTCTGAGTAATTCCAACGCTAGATAAGTAGTTCCATAAAATACTGTTATTAGTCATAAACATCTTCATTCTTTATTTTCTTGTTCTTGAATTTTGCTCGTAATTATTTATGACAAAGGGTAAAGCTTACATTGTGCACAAACCTACATAGAAATCTACTTTGTGCAGACAATGTAACAAAATCTATAGGTCATATATATAATTTTTAAAGTAGTCAAAGGATTGCGTTTTTTAAGTCTAAAAAAGTTACTAGCACTCTTGAGAGAGTACATACAAACTTATCATGCTTTTTCGGAGACACGAAATACGAAATTATTGTGATTACTTTTAAATTAATTTATATTATAGATGAAAGATTTGATTGTCTGTTTGCATTGAATAGGCTCTGAAACTACTGGACCGATTTGAAAAATTCTTTCACCAGTAAAATCCTTCATTATCCCTCATGAACATAACTCTGACACGAGGGTGTGCATGGTCCATTGACCGTGACACCTACTCGAAATGATGATGATGAACATAGGCTATAAATGATGTATATATATAGTATATAAATGATATATGAATTAATACCTATATCTACCCGAGCGTACACGAGATTGGCCACAAGTAAGAAATAACTGTAATGTAAGTTGTATATTCTATGTTAACTCACCATGTTATAATGTTATGAATAAGATGGAACAGCGGGATTACTTGCTTGAAAGAGAAACTCCGTAAATGCGTAGCAAATAACTTATGCATAGGTTCCAACAAAACATTTAACTAACAACATTTCCAAACAATTACATCGCAAGCCTCTCGGCCGCCTCAGCTGGTCTTCCGCTGCCGCAACCTCGATGATAATATCTGAATGTACCGACGACTCTACCCCCTTATGTTTATCACAGTAAGGTTCATTTTGTGATGTAACGTAGAATTCAGTAGGCTATCTAGACTCAAGTTAAATGGCAAGCTGTGATGAGCACTCACTTGATGTTTGTAGGCTTTGTTATTCATTTTGCAGTTCTTTTTTAATATTAGTCGGAAAATTGCGAAACTACATTAAAAATAAAGTTTCTCAGAAGGAAAAAATATAAGATATTATTAACTAACTGAATACGGACTGAACAGTGGCATATCAATAAGATTTCTACACTTTTTACAAGGTTATTCAACTTACTGTGTTAGTATGTACCTATGT
Source organism: Elegia similella (assembly GCA_947532085.1). Classification (NCBI taxonomy): domain Eukaryota; kingdom Metazoa; phylum Arthropoda; class Insecta; order Lepidoptera; family Pyralidae; genus Elegia; species Elegia similella. Next base: position 537,274 of record OX383930.1, on the reverse strand, counting down.
AGCTAAGTAATTGTGGATAAAATCATGAAAAGTAAGTTAAAATCCGTTTGTAACGCTCGATTAAGTGGGTATTTTGCTACTTTTGTGTAAATTGGCTGACAATGAAACATTATGAAGTCATATCTTATAATGAGAAACTCCTTAACACTGAATAGCCCGGTCACTAAAATGTTCTAGCCTTCTGCTGAACGGTAACTACTGTGAAAAATATTTAACCTGTGTATTCATATTACTCAAATATTGTTATTGTGAAGCGTTTGTACAAAAGCGTTTCCCAAACCTTCCGTCCATTGATCGTTGTCACCATTGTGCAGAAAACAAACTGTTTGTTTTGCCGTAATTAGGCGCCAATACAATACCTGGCATTGACGATACTACGCTCCCGACCCGACCTTGCTTGAGGCTCGATCGTTTAAATGACAGTTAGATTTCTGTAGCTTTATCATTGTTTATCTAGTTTATGGCGCACCTCCTCTCTTGTCCAAGGTGCCCGAACACCTGCACTCTGGGCGATGTCCTTACAGCATCTAAGGAAGGCAAAGAAGTGGCCCATTATTGGGCTGCAAAAATATAGTAACTAAAGTACCATTCCAAGAAATACTTATAATCATCGGCATTCCATGGCACCAAGCCACTTCTATCATACCCCGGCGTACGGCGGTGAAAGTCCTCTGTCTTGTGAAATTTCCGTCACACGCCATATCCTGTATCAACACGACAAGATATCTCCGTCAAGTTTTAATTTGTACATTTAGCGTACAATACATTTATTTTCAGGTTGCAATAAGGTTTTATCTATGTACCTTTGGTTTTTTACATTGGTCTGGGAGAGAAGAGAAAAAATTATAATGGAAAAACATAGATTGAGTCAATTGTTCTTCACTGAAAACTGAAAATTGATTTTCATCCGACGTGCTGTTGATTGCATTTAGTTGTGTTTGGTGCACCACAGCGTCATAGCCAAGAATCCGCTAATAAGACAACATGGTAGTTTATATACACAGACTTATTTTGAAAATCTGGGATTTATATTGGAATGTAAAATTGCAAAGAAAAATACAAAAATACACAATAAGGAAATACATAAACATATATGCTGTTAATTGATTTGGTAACGTTATTACATTTTGGCTAGCTCCATGGCGCAGCGGTCAACACGCCAGCCTGCGACACGAGAGTGCCCGGGTTCGATCCCCTGCCAGGTCAAGATGGAAAATGATTTTTTTCAATTTGGCTTGGGTCTTGGATGTGTATCTGTATATGTATTTGTTATAAAATATAGTATTGTTGAGTTAGTATCCCATAACACAAGTCTCGAACTTACTTCGGGGCTAGCTCAATCTGTGTGATTTACAATTAGCCACTTACCGGATGTTGTCTCTCCTCGGAAAGGTAGTTGAATAAGTCTATTAATTTATTATTCTAATTGTAATACCTCAGCCGTGGCCACAAGCCTTTAACTGAATAACTCCGTAATCAATCCGTTACGATTACGAAATAGCTAAAGCGAAGACAATTAAATCTATTTAGTTTTTCTGACCTATTTCATTCACAAACAAAACTGGACTTAATCACAAGCGTCAGTTAGATGCTTAATGCAACGGTGCATGTCGGGAAATTGTTACTAACTGACAAAGGAAATTAAAATTAAGGACTTGTGACTTACGGTTGATTTTACAATAGCAGATAGGGCTTCGTGTCGTGCCACAGTACTTGATAGTTACGTATCAATTGGACTGCGCCGGCGCTTTTCCCGACTTTCTCGGTGCAAGGTGCGTGACTGTGCGTAGAAATAACAAAAATATACCTGTCCTGTTTCTTTGTATAGGGCAATCTCTTTCTAACATTATGATATGCTTGGAAAAAATCTCTTTAACACTTTCGATGACACTGCCCACCTGTAGACGTAATCTATTGTTATTTCTTTTGCATCTGGTTCAGTGTCAGCGAACGAGTTAATAGTGCAGGAGGAGAAAATACCTGTTGAAGCTAGGTGATTGACATTTGAAGATAACTTCGCAAAAAATAACCAGAACGTGCATGTACTTCAGACAGGACTCCGGGAGTCTGTCATAGCGGTCGTCTTTCCAATTAATAGCCAAGTTCATATCAAGATCATTGAATAGGATTTTAGTAAAGATTTATGTCTAAACTAAAAAAATATACTATTTTTCTAGATATAAGTAGCTTAGCACAGTCAACAGAACCACTTATTTTAAGGTTGCAGTTAGGATTTAGTCAAATTAACTAAAAATCTAGAAAGAAAGAATGTGATTAAATATCTGATAGCTATTTATTGCAATACATAAATGCATATATACAACAAAATCCAGCCAAGTGCGAGTTCCGTACCGTTATCAATAAAAACGCCTAAAAACATTTTTTCGATTTTGTAGGCCCTTTAATATTATTTTTATTTTTATTTAATTATTTATTTTTAAAGTGAATATATAACTAAATATTCTGTGAATATTTCAAGCGTCTACCTGTTGCCGCTATTAATATCGAGCCAAATCAAACAAAAAAAAAAACACGATTTTTGTATGGGAGCCCCCTTAAATATTTATTCAATTTTTTTGTATTTTTTGTTACAGCGGCAACAGAAATACATTATCTGTGAACATTTCAACTGGCTAACTGTCACGGTTCATGAGATACAGCCTGGTGATAGACGGACAGACAGGCAGACAGAATAGCCGTTTCCTCCTATTGGATGTCTAAAAAGAAAAAAACCACCTGGTGGTGCTGGCTTTTTGGACATCCATATCGGCAACACAATATGCATGCCCGTTGAAATTTTGAAAATTCATTAATAGTACTAGTGGACACATAATAGACTTTACAATGGACACTTACAACTTTTAGTATAGCTGCTCTTAGTGGTTTCTTGTCTTCGAAGCATCATCAGTAAGTCGAGGATGGAACGGTTACAATCATGTTCACATAGATGAGATTACACGATGTATCCTCATTCCTTTTTGGTTAGTTTTTACGTTCAAAAAGCGGACACGAATCCTAATTTGAATAAAAAAAATACTTTGAATTTGTTTTGCATTTTGCAGACGCTCTTCCAAGAAACACTAATTGTGTCTTCGAGACTCATATTTACTAGATTTACACCGATCCGCACCGGGAATCGTGCTGGTCGTGACAGCCGCCATTAAATAGTCACTTTTAATCATACATCACGTTTTTTTGTGTTATTCTGTGCGTGATTGATGAACGCTTCCCACTGTTTTCTCGTTAAGTTTTTACCTACCTACCAAAATGAGAAGCATAATGTTGTTTTTTTTCTATTTAACCATATTTAATTTAGCGATTCCGTGATGTTTCTACTGTGAGTAATTTGATTGTTAATTTAAGATAAATTAATCAGGATTTATTTAAAGTAGAGTTTAATTTAAGTACAATTAATGCGCTGAATTAAAATTTGCAGATTGTTAAGTATCTGTTAAAACATAACTACATTTTCCGAAGTGAGTACCAGTTACGACTGATTCTCACTTCGGAAATATGACTTTATACTATATATCACATCATCATCATCATCATCAGGTCTTTTTAGTCTCCACCGCAGGAGCATGACCCACATATATCACATGTGCACATATTACTTGGAATATACAAAGGATTAAAAATGATCTAGAATCTGGTCTGTAATATATTATAATTTATAACAAAGATTCGTCATATACTTATTTGATTGATCACAATAATAATTGGAGGGATATACTTTACGAACTACCAAAAGGGTTATTATACACTTTAACGTTAAATTTACGTTAAGGCTGCTAAATAAGTGTTCTATTTAAAAATAATATAAATATAAGGGCTAAAAATCCCACAGTAAGTTTTGTCGCGGGATACTAACTCAACGATACTATATTGTATAATGAATACTTGTATAGATAAACATCTAAGACCCAGCGATTAATCTGAACGGATCGTTTTCCATTTAGACCTGACCAAGGATCGGACACAACCCTGCGAAAGCTCTTGCGGTAGCACTGAGCCGCAGAGGTCGTAAGTATACAATAAATTAAATAAATTTCATTCATTTTCGTAACTTCCAGCACTACCGGGAGAAATAAAGCAAGTAAAGTACCTGTTCGCATTGACGGCATTCCGGCCGCCGCCGGCTTCAAGCCTACTGTTTTCGCGCATTCCTCATAATGAAGCCTTTCCCTTTATATTTATCTTTACTCGAACTGGCAGCATTGTAGCATAATAATGAATCGGCTACAGACATAAAAATTTAGTTTTAGTTGTTTCCAGCTATACTTGATAAAATATACTATGGGATTTCTTCCTCTGTGTTGTAACATTCAATTGAAGCGAAGCGGTAGGGCCTCAGTGGTCTATGAGCGTAAGTCTCGGGTTCAAACCCCGCCTGGCTTGTACCTCTACCTCTGAGTTTTTAGACCAATCTGAGTTTGTTGTTCTTCTTTAATGTCAAGTATAGGATTCAATGACTATATGACGACCTCTACATCATGTTCAAAGCATACCCGATGAGACTTGGTGTCAAAGCAAAAATTAACTTAAATATGACTATATACTCGTATTAAGAATAATATGGCACAAATAAATATATGTTGTCTTTAGCAGCATCTTAAAACTATGGGCTGCTACATATTGTTGGGATGCAACCACGCTTAGTTAAAAGAGAGCAAATACTTCAGGTTTATCCTGAAGGAAGAACGAGGAGAAAAATTTCCCATTTATTTGTTATGTAACTATGTTTAGCTATGTCGGTTTAGAAAGATTCCGTAAAACGAGTTCATATTACCAAGTAAGTATATTTACACTTTCGATTTAGTTTGGTTCTCGAACAGGTAGGTTATATCATACATTTTGTCATTTGATTGCAGTTTGGTAAACTTTATTTACATAATGCTATAAATGTTAATTTCTGTGTGTTTGTGAGAGAAACTCGTCCGACTGGTTCGGCGACAAGTGTGTACATATCTACAAATGTTGTTGAAACGTACAAACATGTATATAAATATACCTAAATCTTGTTCCTTATGTAGCTTAGATGGCAAAAATATTTTATAAACGTAATTTAATAAAACGGCCAAGTGCGTGTCGCTCACGGTAAAGGGCCGTTCAATAGTATGTTTCTTGTGTATTTCAACCGCAATATAAGAGACTTTAACAGAGTGTGTAGGTATATCTAGTGCCGCTATAACAACAAATAAGTTTAAAAATTGCATCCAAAAAACTTATTTTATTCTGTTTTTGTAGTTAAGTATTGTATGGTGTTAAGGAACGGGACCCTTCGAGTGTGATTCCGACATGCACTTGCTCGGTTTTATTTTGATTACACGGCCCTGGATTCGCTTCCTCATGTAAGTAGCACCCTGGTTGAATACTCAGCTGAGGTGCTCAGGCTTCTCTTGTCGCGCAGACCGTAGAATCCATGGGCAAATCTAAAGAATATATCAATAGACGATAATAGGCGATGCGGCTAGAAACATATCACTATTTTGATTCCGTTTTTTTATGATATGGGACGGCAAACAAGCAGGCGAGTCATCTGGTGGTAAGCGATCAACGCTGCTCATGGACAACTGCAACACCAGGGTATGACAGGAGCATTATATGGCAAGGGCAGAATAAGGATTCAATTTCCTGAGCCTATAACCGACATCATTGACTTTCTTATTTGCGGAAGAGAAGGAACTACGAGTACATAAATACCATTCTTTATTTTCGATATGGTTATATCACACAAGCATTTGAGATTATCTGCAAGATTAAAAAATAAAAAGAATTTAAAAGTGGAATTTGATTTTTATAAATTGCTACATCATACGTGATTGTAAGAATTTGTTTCCAAATGTCAAGCAGTTCGCATCGATCACAAAATATAAATAAATAGAAAGTTCAATTTTGACTTGCAGTATTTTAATACCTTACATTAACGTCAATATGACGACGCATTATGTAATCAACAATCTTATTAAGAACCTAAGACACAAATATCCTGATTTCTAAATAAGTATTTTTTTATAAGTTATGTTTAAGTGTAAGTAGCAAGCGATGGAAAGTGGTTACCGTTCACACGAATGTTGCAATGTGTAACTTGAGTTTGTTCCATCAGGTATTTTAAATATCACCATAACGGTTTTCGCGATTGTTACACATTTAAATAAAATCACTTTATACGGTATTATCGCGTATATTACATTATTTTTTGTAAAAAAACCTAACCTAACCTAACGTTTCGAAAACTGTACAGTTTTCATAGACTAAGTTGACATTTGTCTTTGTGTTATAAGAACTATACAAAACTACCGTCTACAATATTTATTGATAACGTTCCGGATATACGCAGTATTGGCTCACGGTGTTTGAAGGTCTTGCAGTCTTGTGATGAGATGAGCTTGAGATTTTATTAAATTGATGATAGGATCCCAAGCAGGTAGTAACTGCCAACCATCCTCTCTATTGAAATTAGGATGTTTCTTTAATTTCAATAGAACGAAGCATTCTTGGAATGTATCTGTTTTCTTTTGCAAGGACTTGAGAATTATCAAAACGCATGTAGTGGTTGGGTGAACATGCCTTAGACAAACCCAATTTACATACAAAAAATATCAAAGGGGGGCTCCCATACAACAGACATGATTTTTAACAGTTTTTATTGATAACGGTACGGAACCCTTCGTGCGCGAGTCCGACTCACACTTGGCCGGTTTTTTACTGATGATGCGTAGTTTTTGGATCTTTTCAGTGTACCTTCGTCATCGCGAGACGTGTGAGTGATAGCGCGGTTTATTGAAACTGTAGGTACACTGTTTTGTCGGTGCCACTTTTCAAGCGCGAATCGTGTTTTTTTCCATCTTTCCTTGTCCTCCGCTACCTCCTTGAGCTCCACACGACACGACCTTCGCCTTCTCCTTTATTTCGTCTATGAATTCTTGGCCTTTCATATCCTCTTTGTATGATGACCAGACAACTTTCCCCGCCTTATTCTCATTGACAAGTTGTAAAACTTCCTTGCTCGTCTTTCTCTCCGTCCATCTTATCGATTCTCTGCGCCTCCAACACCACATGTCTAATGTTTCCAAACATTTTCCCCTTGTTATTCATAGTCTAAGCCTCACAACCTTATAGAGTTATACTTCAAACATACGTTTTGTTACTTTTTTTTTTTAATTTACCTGTTTGGCCTGGTAAACTCGGTATTTGATATTAAAATAACTCATACAAAAGTCAAAATTTGACTGCGGGCACAGAAAACTTTGGGTTGATCAGTGCAAAACAAATGGTTTTACCTCCCCTACTTGTTTTTTTTTTTAGAATTCATATGGTCTAGAACGCTCCCAAAAAGAGCCATTTTGGGCTGTACAAAAGACGAAATAAACGGAAAATATTTACATACCTACATACACGCGAAAAACATAACCTTCCTTTCGGAGCGGAGACCATGTGACATGACCTGTCCCCTAAGTACTACATCTCAAGGGACAGGTCCTGATGGTTTTACATCTTCAATTGGTCGTCAAGCTACATCTTCAAGACACACGGACTTAGAGTCCAGCAAATTTCTATCTAAATAAAATATTATATTTTATCTGTCGCCCTTGGCGGGCAATTAGGTAACGCTGGAGAAAATGCCGGCATTGTGAAACAGCCAAACAAACAAGTGCGTGCCGCGGCGGAATTTGCGCGTGCGTAAACTAATGCAACGAATGTTTCCTACATCTAATGTTTTTTGTTGGGTTCTGAGATGTTAAGTAAGAACTAAAATATATATATATACCATTGCATTAATTTCTCATGAAACAGAAACACTTGTAACTACTAAGAAGAGCTTAAATGAATCTACTATAATTTGCCACTGCTTTTTTCCCGCTTTTACCATTATTATATTTACTGTTAGTATACCATCGTAAAGTTTTACAAAAAAACTACAAGTACGTACTATTTCGGTAAACGGCTGAAACACATACATCCTCTAAAAATTACATATTTATAAAATAGTAAGAGTAGGATATTTAAGGAAGCTAAGATTTTTTTTTACTCTTAAAAATTAAGAGTTAAAAAAATGGTGAAAAAATTTTATCGGGCGGGGCTTGAACCAGCGACCTAGGTCTATGTACTCGTACATATATGAAAATAGTATTGTGAATGCAAAATAAAACACATAAAAATATTATTTTACTTTAAAAAATGATAACAATTTTGTACGACTTACGGAAACGTCCTCCATAAATGGTAGCGACAAGCCGGTCTAACTCACCTGTTGAGGAGGGATCCAGGGTTGCAACACTATGTTTGTAGCGAACTACTGTATTATACTTCTCATATTTTTCAGAACAGGGTTCGACATATTCCTCGAGATCCAGCTCAAATAATTAGTTCTTATTTTTTTATTACATTATGCCTGCGACATGGTCTACCTATATGCTAAGGTTCACAGAACTGTTCCCCTCTGTTGAGTATTGATTGAAGAACATACAAACATTCACATTTATAATATTAGTAGGATGCAATGAGTCGTAAACATCGCTGAACTGAATATCACAATTTCAAAAGAAAGTTGTAACATAGTTTATTAACCCAGTGCAAGTGCAATGAAATTGATTGCTCTGGCATTCCTCGGTTAATCGCCTAGATCTGACATGCGAACTCATCACGAAACCAGACCCAGTGCGAACACTAGCTGTCACTATCAAACACTGACTGGAAAAACTCTATATAGTTTTCTTTAATTGTAGCCCCTTTAATCAAATCATATATTTCTTAAGGTTTCTTCTGTGATTTATAAGTAGATCCTTGGATTATGTATTTTGTTTAAAAAAATTGGAACACTGCTTTGAAGATAAGATAGGTCGATTTTCATATTCTTGAAGAAAGAAGAAGAAGAAAGAAAATACTTTTTATTGCATCATTATCATAAGAGAAAAAAAAACAATATGTTAACAACTAAAAAAATAATAATAATAGGTACAAAGGTGGACTTATCGCTATGCAATTTCTTCCAGTCAACCTTTACCTTAGTATAGGATCTTGAATTGCTTTAAAACTGCCTACACTCTCGAATTGATAAAACCAATAAATTTAAAATTCTCTAAGTTTTTTTTGTATTTAAAAGTTATCACGTGTATGTTTTGCTCATACAAATCTATAAGTGCAACATACTAAGTACGGAGTACACGGCTGTGACAGATGGATATACACACAAGTGATCCTAGAAGGGTTCTGTTAAGTCAATCGGTCGTACGGAACACTAAAAATTAAAGTTATTATATATAAGTAGAGTACTATAAATGCAGAAGTAATGAAATTATTGAATTCCTAATTTAATCTAACTAATATCTAATATGACGCTGGATGCAGGCCGCTTCCAACGGGTCGTATTGGAAGTCCTTGGGGGAGGCCTATGTCCAGCAGAGGACTATTTACGGCTGATGAATATCTAGTAACCTAGACAATCCTCCCATCATGGAACTAGAAGACAGAATACTACATACCTATCTCTAAACTGATACGATGTAAAAGTGACCCAGAAAAGAACTCAAATCAAAATGAAAGTTATTAGAGTACTAAAAATGCAAGTGCAGTGAAATTATTGCTCACCCACATTTTGCCCAAAATTGATATGCGATTTTTCATGACACCGGAACTGGAGTCGAAGTGCTAGGTAGTGGTGTGCCAGTGTTTAAAAAATATTGGAGAAAGGCTGCAATCAAAACCAAAATTGTTACATAGGTCACTAATAGCACAAGCGCAATGAAATAATAGTCATCTACTTTCTTCTTTTGCCCAAATTTCGAACTTATCACGAAAGTGGAGTGTGTGCGAGCAATGAGCACTGTCACATACCTACTGTTACACTTTGACTAATCTCAGAATTGATCTAGGTCATTTCTCTGTTACAAAACATTACAACAAAGAAATGACCTAAATGATACATATTTTGACTTAATAGTGAAGTATTAAATGTCAGCTTTTTTGTGCGATTTCATTTTTACCTTTGAAGGTGGGCATGTAGTATGTGTATAAGGGAATCGAAGTAGCAATAGGATTTCCTGCCGCATCGTCTAATAAAAAAATCTTGGAATTTGCACCTCCCTCAACCGGCTTTTACTAGCTGCGCGGGAAGCGAAGATGCTGTTACGTTCTGTATTTTTTACCAGATAGCATGGAAGGAGGTGCATACTTAAGTATTCGGTTATTACCTCTAATTTCACTGCGTGACCTGTGAGCTAGAACGGACAAAAGAACAAACCTAATAAAATATAAAGATTTAATCCAAAATAAATAAAAGGCAAAGCAAAACAAGCTGGCCCGTTGAAATGTAACAATAACGATAATCTCGTCGACTTTCTCCGAGGAAAGTAAAAGTGGCGCCCGCGCACGTCACGAGCGGGCCGGGCCGCCGCGCGCCGCCATTGTGTTAGGTTCAATGTAACCAGTTGTATGTATGTGATGGGTGATCATGCGTGAATTTATACTATTTGTCAATTGTATATTTGGCAACACATGATTTTATTTGACTACTGCCTTATCTTAATCTGACTGACATCAAAACACAGCCGCCTGGAATATAAAATATTTGTCTGCTTTTCATCGTACACGTTCATTGCATTGACACTCATTGTTAACCGGCAAAGTATTTATCGCTCACCACCTTTATCGCTCATATACATTTTATAAAGCGGAAAAAGCGGATTATATGCAAGTGGATGGGTAGAGAAGAGGCAGACCAAATTATGGATGGATTGCGTGAAGAAATATATGAAGGGGGTGGGTTTGGATGCTGGAATGACGCGGAATTGGAATCATAAAGAAAGAAAAGGCATATTGCATGGAACCCACGTAAAAGGAAAAAGTAAGGCCGTTCGTCCCGGCTGCCCTGATATTATTAGATCAGATCCCTCCAGCTTGATATATCTGACACCAATGTCGGCTGTAATAAAGCGTGCCTAGTTCTCGGCTAGTGTGCCTCGCCATATCACAATACGCAACAAATCACATAAAATTCAAAAATTCGATTTTGATACTCTCAATACTTAAAACATTTTTTTATCGAAACACTTAGAAATATTGTTTTATGTATTACCATACATAGCTACTGTTTCGTAGTGTAAGTCAGATCAGAACAGATTTTTTATTCTGAATGAAAGGTGAAATTGATAGTTGTATCGGTCACGAGTCACGAGTTAGCCATTGTGTTGTTAGTTCAGTGCGCCCGGGTGTGTGATGGGATGATCGGGTTTACTCTCAAGCATGACTAGATTGATCAGGCGTGACATTTGGAAAGTGATCGTTTGAGCTCGTGAGGATAAGTCAGTCACTACTTCACTAGTCGGCGAGGTACTTATTGTACTACTTTTTCTATATAAACACTTATTTATTGTTACATACATTTACATATTATCACGTCTTTATTCCTTACGGGGGAGACAAAGCCCAAAATCATAAGACCAAAAGGCCACGTTTAGCGTGTTGGTGGGCGTAAAGGTGAAAAACGGAATCAAAATAGTGTTGAGTTGCTAGCCTCATCGCCTATTGTCACACTTCTTTAGATTTTCGCCCATTAATAAATAATAAATATATACGGACAAATCACATAGATTGAGCTAGCCCCAAAGTAAGTTCGAGACTTGTGTTATGGGATACTAACTCAACGATACTATATTTTATAACAAATACATATGTAGATACACATCCAAGACCAATCTGAAAAAGATCATTTTCCATCTTGACCTGGCCGGGGATCGAACCCGGTCACTCCGTGTCGCAGGCTGGCGTGTTGACCGCTGCGCCACGGAGCTAGTCTATTCTCTTGACCGGTTTCTACGGTCTGCGCGGAAAGAGAAACAGCTGGCGCATTCTACGGTTTTTCCTTTCCCCTATTGTATAAATGTATAGTTAACACCTACGAGAAAAGATGGCCAGACCTTTCTTATTGACTGAGTGAGCGTGCAGTGCGAGCAAAGCGCCTCTAATTCAGCTCGGGCAAAAAAAATCGTGTGTCCCGCCCGCTGTCTTCTTGTTCAGGTCGCAGTTCTCAACAGATTCTTTTGAAATTTTGTAAGCAGGTTCGATAATTACTTGGATATTTTAGTAGTTTCAGTATTTTCGAAATTTCACAAATATACGGAAATCGGTATAAAGGGCCTAAGCATAGGCTGCAATAAGTCCTCGTGAGGTCCAAAGCTCGCGGAGCCACTAGTATAAAAGTGATGTTTAAAATTTTTCGATATATTGAGGTCGTCGGTAAACTGAGTCAAAGCAATAACATGAAAATTATAGACTTCATTCAACCTAGCCAATTTATTGTACTTTGTGATCATATCAAGTGATCATAAATTAAAATTAGCTTTTTGCCGTGGTTTCATTATCCTTATGGTTTTTACACCGATTCTGAGAAATCTTCTAATGGTGGGTAGTATAATACAATCTACCTTTTTGCTAATTTTATCTAAATTTAAAGGCTGTATTGTGATAAACTCTTAGCTAGATTCTAAAGATTGCCGTATGGGGTTCTAACTTTTCAACTTGTCGAACAAATTCTATTGACGGCAGTTGAAATGAACAATAATAAATGTAAGTAAAGAGCATTAAGATGTTTGTTCAAGGCAATGTCCAACACTAGTGAGACATACAGCTGGTGTAACAATTTTATGCTAAACCTTTTTTATACCTATACGTAGGCAAACAGGCATACGGGCCAACTGAAAAAAAGCGGCACTTCTCTCATCGCAAGCAAATTTCTTAAATTTAACGGATGAACTTCACAGGAACTATTTCTCCATAGCAAAATTATTCAATTCCTACCAGTAATGTGTTCAAAAATAGTACGTTAAGATGCGCCGAGTGACGATTGAACTCGTATCTGTATGTTGGCGTTTTCAACTCACATTTAACACCGCTCCTTTCGCTTTCAACACCTGCATTACCTCATCCCATTACCTGACGTCAGTGCTGTCTTCTCTTTCCATAAAGTCTTATTCCGCGTCATTTCAGTATCTGCTCCTGCTCCTCATATAATTTCTTTACGCAACCCATACATCTATGTTTTGGTCTGCCTCTTCCTTTATACCCATCAACCTTCATATAAAGTGCCTCTATCCTTTTATAATATTTAAATAGGTGATTAATACTTTAATTTACCAGTCATCAATAACAAAGTGCAGGTATCTGCCAACAACGGCTAGCTTTTCAACCACGTTTGTTGCGTGCGCGATGTTTGTTTTCTATAACATTGTTCAGTTCTGTGAATGTGTTTGTTGACGTCGGCTGCTGTTTGCACAGGGTTCGGTTCCTGTGAGCGCACCTTGGAAAATCGCTGGAATTGGCGCACTTGTGTTATTATTTATTTATTCGTTTAAATACTGGAATCTGCATGTGATTATGCATGTTTCATAAGCATTCTTTTTCTTTAAGACTTTACTTGTATTGTTGGAATAAGATTTAAATAAAAAAGAATTTACACAACATGTCATTGTTATAGTTGTGGTAGAGCCACGCTATTGGAAAAATAAATAGCTAGTAGAATTAATGGGCCGGCTCGTCCGGGGAAGTACCACACTCTCACAGAAACGGGCGTCTGAGTAGAAGCTTTACCGCTTCTAAGCTTCGTTCGGTGAGTGAGAGAGCCGGAAGCCTATACTTTCCCCTCCCCTCTCCATTTCCTTCCCCCAACGCCTTGAAAGGCCGACAACGCACCTGTCACACCCTGGTGTTGCAGTTGTCCATGGGCAGAGGTGATCACTTACCATCATGTGTACCCCCTTGATCGTTTGCCGTCCTGCAACATAAAAAAAAACGACGCGGTTATTTGCTTAGTTACCAATCGACTCAATTTTGAATGGTTCTTGCAGTTTTTTCCAAATTACACATGTTATTCCAGAAACTAAAATGAATTTTAATCAAGCAGATCAGCAAAAGAGTTTTTAGTTACCTATTTTAGGCAGTTTGTTTTTATTTACGGAAGAATATTTTTAAAAACATACCTAGGTACAAGGTAATAAAAATACTGCAAAAAATCATGGGACAGGTTATTTATATACCTACATGACATCGGGACTGACCCCGTAATAAAGAAGCTCTTATTGATGAGTGCTTGACCCTTTCCGCTGCAGGGTCAGGCGGAAAGGGTCGGCGATGAGCATGAAGGTAAAATTAATTTGTTTGTTTTCTGCGCAGGTAAATCACGATTAACGTTAATGTACGAGCATAAAGGATTATTTGTAAGTACAAGTCATACCTATAATTTTTTAACCATTACTCTTTAAAGTTGTTCGTTATTATTCATTATATTATCTATTCTAATTTTGGCTTATAAGACGGGAATAGGTAGAGAAGATGGAATATAGAGTTTGTCAAAACTAAAGCGGATACAATAATTACGGTAATATAGATATTTAGTCACCAACTGTGAAAAGGCTGCTTTTACGAATACCAATAACCGGAAATAAAGAAAATTAAAAACTATTCTTTTGTGACAATTTTAATTTGAGGCGAACACACATACCTACGTATTATCACGTATTTATCCTTTACATGGTAGACATGGCCATAAAACCCAAAGGCCAAAGGGAATCAAAGTAGCTAGTAGGTTGCTAGCCGCATCGCTTATTAACAAGAATCCGCCCATCTCCTGGGCTTTTACGACCTGCGCGGGGAGTGAAGCAGTCGTTTTCTTTTTGTTTACTCCCAGACCATTATCCAATAAAGGCGCAGTAACTCACTGAAACTGGCTAAGCTTACCAGTGGAAAAATAATTAAAGTCTTATAGATTATATCTTCACCGTTTAATACAAACATTGACAGGTTTTAGTCCATGCAAATACATATGAAGACGTGAACCTTAGTCCTACATCTCGCATTCTCGTAGCGTTGCAACATCAATGAACGACTTTGAACCTAAGTTCATGTTTAACTCACATTCTTCACTTATAATTAGCTGCAAACAATTACCCGTATCAGGTATTGTAAGGCCATCGCGGAGCCTCAATTTTATAAATCTATGATTATATAATTAATTGGAAGCTCTATACGTCGAGCGTGCCTCAGAATATTTTGTTGTTGGTGATTGGTTGGTAATTATTTGGATTTGAACCTTGGTCCATAACTGCAAATAATTTAACTGTCACGAAACCTGTAGTTAGGTAGACTAGGCAGATTTTGTGTTATTGATTCGCTTGTATAATATTTTCATAGTAATTGCTTTGGGATGGGAACGTTGAATGAACGTCGGTGCATTGTGTGGTGCTATTATACATATGTTTATATAATAAAATCTGGATTATCAAAGTTACATTACAAATATTAGAGAAAGTCACATAAATCAAGTGGTGCCATGTGGTATCCAGCAGAGTAGAATAGGATCACTCCAAGTCTTCCCATGGATGTCGTATAAGGCGACTTAGGAAATACAAGATAAACAAAGCTTATAAATATCTGTGAGACTTCCAACCCGTCTGGCCAGCGTGGAGAGTGTAGGCCAAGTCCTCTGGCTGCTCTGGCCAAGTATGGCTCTAGTAGTACAGAGAGGTTGTGCTCCTGTAGTGGAGAGTAAAAAGGCCTGATGATGATCAAGTGACCACCGCTCCGGTTGGTACCTGTCGCTGAATATCGTTTGCGTTTCAAAGAGGAAATGCAGCTAGCGTAATACCTTTGAGCCGGGTACAATCGGAGTGGCAGTTTTGATTAAGTAATTTATATTGTTTTCTTTTAGTATTGGTAAATGTTATTTAGCTAATAATTTTTGAATTGGTTTCCTCCATGTTCTTTCGTTTTCTGTCTTGTGTAGTAGGCACAGGACAAAAACTTTTCTTCTTTCAGGGTAACAACGCTTAATCGATCCTCATAAATAAATTGTTATTGAAAATCACGCAACCAAATTAGATAGATAGATCAAAGACGAATGGATAGGAGAATATTTTTATCAGCAATTATTTATTTACTTTCTTTGTGCAAACTGAGCATCGCTGAGCAAAGTTTGGTTTTTCAACCTGTCATGTACTCACAGAAAACCTGTGCAATGTGCCGTGTGGGTGAAGTCACTTCATATTTACGTTACCATAAAGGCAACGTCGTAAACAATACGATAAAGCCACCGCCGCGACCAATGCCACGTCAATATTAAATTTGTAAGCATACAAGAGTTCTTAATAGTTGTGTTTTTCTTATTTACTAAAATTGTATTAATTTCCGTCAAAATTGTCCATTTAAGAAAATTGTATTTAAATGACTTCCTAACATTTTGTTCTAAGGTTAACAATAATTTGCCTTCATAAGGAATAATATCAGCTAAAATTCAAAGCATTATATTCAACGTTTTGTTCAGTAGGAAGCATCAATGTTAGAAGGTCACTCATTTTACTTCAACTTTGAGAATTTTAGCAATCTTTGGCACGTTATGATGCGCGTAATCGCGATCATTCGATTTCATTGTCTATGACCAATCGATTTCTTGATTAATCGATGTTTAGGAAGCACAAAGTACGTGTTTTAAGTAATGTTTAATGTTAAGGACGGAGTGCGTCCTTTAATGCAATGTTTGTATTTAATGAGTAACGCACGACTGGCTCATGTTTAAATTAAATAGCTTCAGTGTTACGGATGAATTTTAACAATATTTCGTTTACACATGGTATCTAATAACAAAAAGTTTTTACATGTTTTGATACTTTACTACCAAAACATGCGAATACTATTAGTATAGTATCACTACATAGTTTAAACAAAGTCGCTTCCCGCTGTCTGTCACTATGTATGCTTAGATCTTGAAAACTACGTAATGGATTTTGAAGAGTGATTCAAGAGGAAGGTTTTTATGTACATTGCACCCGTGGGTAGCCGGGGTCCGGGTCGCTAGTATATTTATAAAGTTATAGGGTAAGAAACAACCAGACTTTATTTTCCTGTGTTAAAAATAATGTCTTATAAACATGCTTATGGTAGAGAGGTGGAAAATGTATGAAAGTTATTGTGAAAAATCGTTATATGACAAAAGTATTTTCTAAGAAAATTTCCAAAAGATTGTTCGATATATATATGGCTTTTATATGAAAACATTCACAGCATATACTTACTATTTCATAAAGAGCTGAAAGGTCGTAAGTTACTTATATATAGTTTGTTAGAATGTGTGTAAAAAATGTTTGTGTGCCAAAAAGGAACCCTTCTCGCAAAACTACTGGATGTATTTCATATCAATGAAACTAAGTTAAAATAAAGAAATTATGCGCAAAGACCGGTCGCTAGCGAACTTTTGTTTTTGTACATAATAAATGAACCTTATACATAGGTTAGTAGGGAGGTAGGTACATAGTACGTAGGACTAGATCGCGGAAAATGTTTGACATATTTGATGAACTCTATTGTAACAAGTGTCTTGTAAATGTAAATGTTTTGAGTCAAAGTCGAGAGATCAAATGGTTTAACTGCAACACAGGTCTCGATGTGTGTCGCAGTTTGTAGGTCACCGGGCTCGGAGCGCGTGCATGTGTAATTTTACATGCACCGTCTTGTATAACGAGTGGAGGCACTGAGATACTGCGATTTTAAAATTCTTCATTGTAACATAATAAAGTCGGGGAAAAGCTAAATTGTTACTTGCTATTTGTATTTTTATCTATCTATTAATAGACTCAAATATCGTCGTCAAACCGTAGGGGCCAAAACAGATGAACTTTTGTGACAAACTAGCCCGGCGAATTTTGAAATTTGGTACGAAGCAACGTCTTATAGCTAAAGAAACATTGTAAAAATCATACATTTTATGTTACATCATATAATAAAAATATTTTTTTATAATTTAAAACTTTTTATAGATAATGGTACGGAAACCTTCGTGCGCAAGTCTGACTCAGACTTTCCAGTTTTTTTATCAATAAATTACGATTATTATTTCAATCTGAGCTTAATTCCAATATAACTCCTCGCATGGCAAACAGCAGTATTTACTAAGATTTATCACCGCGGCACTCCCGGAACACCGAACTTACAAAAAACTACAACTAATTAAGTAATCCTACAAAATTATCTCCGACAGGTCACGAACGGCCAGCATATCTATGTTTTGTCAGTTTCAACAATCCGCGTTGAACCATCGTTACAACTTAATAAATAGGCGTAAATTATTTATATAAGCTTGAGATTCTTATATTTTATATCGATTTACGTAATACTATTTGAACTTTGAATTGTATGTCTGTTTACCTGTCTAATAATTTTTCTCGGTATAGGTAGCTGTAAAAACGTCGATTTGAAACGTAAGAACAGTCTTTGTTTTATTTTAGTTACTAGTGATTGTTTTTTTTTAAATTAAGGTGCAAAAACAAAGTTGTGTAAACAGCGATTTCTCATTTGCATTCGCAGTTTTCATTACACACTTTTTCCCGATTGGTAAATCTTATTATTCTAAATCATTTTTGTCAGAAAAATTATATTTTTTTTGACTGCCGTTTCAGGTGTTTCCTCATTGCCTAGCAAATCTATTTGCTCTGCGAGTTTCAATCTAGGTTTAATGAAAATTATTTCAGTTTCATTTTACGCTTTTGCTCATTATTCACGGCGTAAAATTTAGTTTATGTAACTAAGTCGGGGCAATCGTATGCTCGGCTATTTGTATTGCTAATTTCTTGCATGGACTGCTTTATTTTATTTATTTTGCCAATGCTTACTGTTGGCAATTACATAATCGTGTCTGTAGACTACAGCATTTTGATAAACACATTATCGCCATACCTTATTAGCAATGTAGAATTCTACACGATAAGTGAAAAACATAGATGTTTTCCTGATACCTACTAATAATTCGTCACTTTCTTTACTGACACGAAGTAACACAATCTTGCATATAACAAAAACCTACTTTAATCAAACTACTGAACCGATTGTAATGAAATTATAATGGAGCCAACTTGAAACTATACTCTTTCAAATAAAGATAATTTTTATTTTTAAAAAAAATTGATTCACAACTGACGCATTTCAGAGGTAACAAATATTTTAAAAAAATATAACTGAATTAATAAAAAGATTCAGGCCGTTAAAAATGTGTTTTCTACCTCTGAAGGGCCAAGTGTTGTGATGAGGCTAGAAATAAGGTTTGTCGTAAGAGTTGTGATTACGGGAAGTTCCTGCGAGTGCCATATCACTACTGCAAATAAATCTATTTCATTTCATTAGTTCTATGGGCATAAAACTGTTAAAATCAATTTTTATAATTTTTGTAAGTATTCTGGTGTCAGATTTTTCGAATCAAAGATAACAGCCGGTACCAACTGTTTAACTTGCCTTCCGAAGCACGGAGCAACTATCTACGCCAGCGGGGGCTCCGACTGGTGTTAATTACTAACTGGGCCATCGAGCTCCTCTGTTTATGATGGAATATAGCTCTTGCGTTTTATGATGGATTTTTTAAGGAAAAATATTTCGATATCTCCCTAAGACTTAATGACTGAACGGATCACCTCGCTAGTGTCGCCTGGATTCCCAACGCGCTCGACTTTGTCACCGATTTTCCGGCGTTTGCTCAGCGCAGCTCATTTTTATGGTGACACGTTGTTATTACTGGCCACTTAATCTCTTTTATTTTAACCGTACAAAAAGGTACCGTGGAAAAAGGTTGAAAAAAAAAACAGGTTTTAAAATGATCTCTAACAGTCAAGGTTGTGAACGGAGACGCTCGTCGTATCGTTTCTCAACGCGCTCGTCTTTGTCAACGATTTCCCGGCGGCGCTTGCGCAGCGCAGCTAATTTTCATGTCGCCAAGTTGTGTCTGATCGCCACTGAATCTCTTTGCCAAAACGGTCACCGACTCGACATTGCACTTAATGTATTTTTAAGTTAATGAGGCTATGACAATCCGTGCTTTCACTACTTATGTAATAAATAAAGAACTTTTGCTGTTTATGACAAAAAAAAACTAAAAAATACTTTTTTATCATATTGTTATCGATCCTTGATAAGTCTACAATATTTTAATTAAATATGACAGTTTAAAGAAGGTCAAATTCGAGTTTAAAGAAGTCGGTTACAAACACACAAACAAACACGCAAACATACCAAATGAAGCTAATAAAAAGCGTGTTGCAGTTGTCTCTAGGCGGCGGTGATCGTTTACCATCAGGTGACTCACTTGCTCGTATGCCGTCCTATATCATAAAAATAAATAAAGAGGGTGGCCTTTAAATTTATGAACGAGGAGTGATACTAGTAATGTACCTAAAAAATAGGATTCATGGCAGGCATAATAAAAAAATACAACATATACATACATATTTTCACGCCTGTTTCCCATGGGGGTAGGCAGAGACTATGGATCTCCACTTGCTACGATCCTGACATATATCTCTACCTTCGTCTACACTCTTTACTCTCCTCATACATCTTCTTCTTCTTCCTCACCTTATCCCACTTTAAGTGGGGTCGGGACAGCATGTGAGTATTTTCCATTTCGCTCTATCTTGAGCAATTTCTTTTGTTACCATCTTTTTACCCATATCCTCCTTCACACACTCAATCCATCTTTTCTTTGGCCTACCTCTACTCTGATTCCCAATTACTTTCATATCCAACACCTTCCTAGTTACATGGCTCTCTTCTCTTCGCAAAACATGTCCATACCATCCTAATCTACAGCTTCTCAATTTTTCCGTTATGGAGGCTACTTTCGTACTTCCTCTTACATACTCATTCCTTATCCTATCTTTTCGAGTCACTCCACTCATCCATCTCAACATTCTCATCTCCGCTGCATGCAATCGTCTTTCATCCGTCACCTTGGTGGCCCAACACTCTGAACCATACAAAAGTACCGGTCTTATCACGCTTTTATACATTTTTCCTTTGATCTTAAGGGGCATACGCGAGTCACAAATAATCCCAGTCACTTGTCGCCATTTTGCCCAACCGGCGTTTATACGACTATTGACATCACGGTCTATATTACCCTCACTTTGCAAAAGGGAACCAAGGTATCGAAAATCGAAGCAGACTGGCAGGGACACACCGTCTAAGGCAACTGGTGTGAAGCCAGAGGTACCACTAAAATCCATAAAAAGTTGTTGGGTTTTGGTTCTGCTTATTCTGAAGCCGAAGTCCTCTAGCTTCTTCTGCCATTTCGCCAGTCTGCTTTGAACCTCGTTTCCATCCTGGCCGATGAGGACAATATCATCGGCAAACAGCATGCACCAGGGTGCCTCCTCCTGAATGTCTGACGTCAAAGCGTCCATTACAAGGAGGAACAGATAGGGGCTTAAAGCCGATCCCTGGTGCAAGCCTACTGCCACACTGAACTCATCGGTAGTGCCAGCCTCGGACCGGACACATGTACTAGCTCTCCTGTACATAGCTTGTATGAGCTTAAGGTATTTCTCTGGCACTCCCTTCTTTTTTAAACACCACCACAAAACTTCTCGCGGAATCCTGTCATACGCCTTTTCTAAATCGACGAATACCATATGCAGGTTTTTATTGGCCAATCGATATTTCTCGCAAAGTTGGCGGATTGCAAATATGGCATCCGTCGTCCCACGCCCAGGCATAAACCCAAATTGATTTTGGGCAATTTCACTCTCTTCTCTCATTCTTTTCTCTATCACTCTTTCCCATACTTTCATGGTATGTGACATGAGCTTTATTCCTCTATAATTGTTGCAGTCCAGTACATCACCCTTATTTTTAAAAATAGGCACCAGTAGACTAGCGCACCATTCATCAGGGATCGCCTCTTCCAGCAACAACTTATTGAAGAATAAAGTCAGCCACTTCCATCCATCAACCTTTAATAATTTCCATACTTCTACAGGTATTCTATCAGGGCCAACCGCTTTTCCATTCTTCATACTCTCTACTGCAATTTTCACTTCTTCAATACTCACTTCATTTACTAATCCTAAGTTAACTGGTATACTTTCAAGCGTTCCCGACCATTCATTTTCTTCATTCATCAATTTATTAAAATACTCTTTCCAGCGCTTCTTTATTTCATCATCTTTCGTGAGTGTCTTGCCTACGTCATCTTTTATACATTTAATATGATTTATGTCTTTTGAACTTTTTTCTCTGATTTTGGCTAACCTGTATATTTTCTGTTGCCCAAGGGGGTTTTCTAGCTCTTTGTAGATTTTATCTTGTTCTTTAGCCTTCGCAATAGCAACCATTCTTTTTGCTCTCTTTTTGCACTCTTTGTATATTATTTTTTTCCTTTCTTTCGTATTTTCATCTCTTTCATCCACACTTTGCCAATCCTTAAAAGCATCTTTCTTTTCTTTTAAAATTTTCTGAACTTCTTCACTCCACCACCTCATACATGCTATACGAAATACAAAAATTCTTTATTTGCTCAAACTTCGTAGCCAAAAACAGTTTCATCAGCACTTGTTTATAATAATCCCTACACTAGGCACAGGCCAGTATCGCGGGCAGCCGGAGTAGATTACTAAAAAATTAAATTTACAAATTGGAAAGAGTAGCGAGAAAGACGTAAATTAAGTAATTATTTGATTGAATGTAGATGATATGCAACCCGGACAAACCTACGTGGTTTTTGGGTTGCATAATAATTCAATTATTGTTATTATTTCGGAAATAAATAAATTAAAAAAAAAAACTACAGCAAAACAAAGGCAGAAAAAAAAACTAAATCTAATAGTAAACAACTTCGTGCTTTGTTGAATTAACTAAATTATAAACAGAGATTTGTTGAATAATAAAATAAACCGACTTCATTCTATCAAAATACTGATGATTTTGATGAAATTTAAGTAGAACAAATTGGAAAGCATACCCTATCAAATAAAAAAAATCATTTCTCAAATCGGTTCATAAATGACGAAGTTATAAAGTAACAAACATAAAAACATACAACCGAATAATAAAAAAATACAAAAATTATTTATTTGCTCAAGCCACATCCTTTTTTGAAGTTGGTAAAAATAGATTTTAATTATCTCGGCAATAGTAATAAAATGTCGAAAATGTTAGTCAATATTGATATTTATTATCCTGTGAAATCCTCTACATAAAACTAACACGGCCAATACTTTGTATAAATATACCGTTGTCGGTAGACCTGGCCTGAGCTGGTTTTTCACTCTTTATTTTTAAAGGGTTTTACCAACTATTTATTAATCTGCGGTTTTACTTCTAAAATGCATAAGGTTTATTCTGCCAAACTAAAATACGAATTAGTTGATAGCCAATAAGGCGTATGATTATTTGACGGAGCCAGCAATCGCGATTATTTAACAGTCGTTTCGATACAGTCCCTATGTCTGTCACTCTGTTTATCATAGTGCTGTTATTAAGCGTCATTTTCATTAACAAGCGCCGATAAAAACAACAATTAGAAGTAACGAGCTCGACCGTTTTTTCCAAAAACGAGTTATTGCAAAAAAATATTTTAATCACGACAGATCGTGTCTCAAATTGTTCTAATCAAAACAATTATAGCACGTCAATTGTGAATATTGGTTTGACGATTTCGTTTATCAAAAATGAGACTACATTGTAAACCCGCGGTAGAAATTAAGAAAATGTTTTTGTAATTAATTTGATGTACTTAATAATGAAAAAACGACGAGGCCGTTGTTGTTTCCTATTTTTTTTATATTGAGACATTTGAATACAAGAACTTTAGCCAAAAAAGTTAATAACTTTGAGTTCAAGTCGACAAAACATAGGTGTTTAACGGCGTTCTTTACTATAGTACGGAACCTAATGTGAAGTTGTTTAGGCTAAGGTTAGTTAAGGGTTAAACCTGTCTAGTCTAGGGTCAATACATTATTAGTCCAAAAAAATAAAATAGAGGGAACAGGTCGGGAGCAGAAACTATTATCAACAAAGATCTCGAATTTAACTTCGTAACACTAAACCGCGTGAGACCTTGGCGCTTCGTGTTTGTTGTATTCTCGCTCAAAATTAGTTTTTATCAGTATCACTAATAGTTGTCGGTATCGTGTTGGCACCATTACTTTACCATCGCATCTTTTAATTAACCTACAAAAAGTCATCTTTATGTACACCATTAACTTTTTCATATGTTCAGAAATAGCTTTTTGTGCCCTTAGACTGCTGTTAATAAAGTTATAATCAAACTAACGCGGAAATGATGAGACGGTAACGAATTTATAATTGTTGATTTTGTTTATTGTAAGATGGAATTACCCGTTTTTTTAACGTATGGCTTATTATGTTTTTTTATATGTTTTCCTATATTGGCGTCGTAAACAAGTTGATCAAATATATAAATTAAAAAACCATTTGCTATGCTCATTTTTAAACTAAACAGATATAAAAGAGGAAGTTATATATTTTATTTATCTAAATAAATGTTGAGAAAGTATATCTAATAATAATAATAAATAAATACATACGGACAAATCACGCAGATTGAGCTAGCCCCAAAGTAAGTTCGAGATTTGTGATATGGGATACTAACTCAACGATACTATATTTTATACCAAATAAACGTCCAAGACCCAGGCCAATCTAAAAAAGATCATTTTCCATGTTGACCTGGCCGGGGATCGAACCCGGACACTCTCGTGTCGCAGGCTGGCGTGTTGACCACTGCGCCACGGAGCTAGCCAAAAATCTAACCAACATATTCGTGTTTCCATCCTATCCTAATAATTGACGTTTTCGCTACCAGTGCCAAAACTTGTCAATGGCTGTTTTGGTGTTATTAAGTTTTTATTTGGTTGCTGAAATTGATGGCTTAAGTTTTCCTAACATATAAAAATAAAATAAAAAAAAGCAGCCAGCCGTTAGATGTATAAATACAGATATAATATACATATATCCTCATATAAGCATAAATAATGTTTAAAGTCAGATGCTTTGTTAATCATGGGCCGGAGTTTCACAGCCTCACAGCTCAGAATGACACTGAGAACTAACTAGAATTAGAGACGGAATACAAAGGCTAAACTTTTTTACTCCAACTAATATTTGAAATCGTACAACGAATGATAACTGCTATTCGTTACATCGCGACCTCCGAGCCGTCGTGTACCATAAACATCTAAATAAATACAGACTTCCCACGATTTTGAACAGTCGGGTAAACGCGGCCTTAACTTAATCGCGACATTAAGAGGTCGCTCAAGACGTGATCGGATGTTGGAAGGTAAATCTATTTCTATGGTTACTTCAAACACGCTAAATCTACTAAATTACACAAAAACTATATTTTAGAAGTTTATGCAATCTGAATCTCCGCTCATTTCGGCCTGATATGACCATCATTAGAAAACAGAGTTGCTGTTGATGACCTGGGTATAATTAAAATTCTTAATGAAAAAAGGTCATAAAAAGCTGTTCACTTGTTCTTAAGTTATAATATAAGAGTTTGATCAAACCCGTCTTTGTTTTATATATTAAGATTAGATAAGATATTATAAAAGAGATAATGTTGAAATGAAAGAAACAATTTAGTCTAAAATGTATTTTACGCTCACTAGTGTTGTAAAAAACTCGAATCCGGGAGTCTACATTTGCAAAACATGACTAATTTTGCATATTTGGTAGACTAAGACATACGTCAGATGACTCGATCAAGCACGAGTCGTCAGAGCACGGACTCAAGTCGGCTAAGAACTTAAGACGCAGAACCAACTCGAGTTCTAATACCAAACTCAAAATAACTTCTACTCAACAAACTCTCCAGTACAAAAAGTGTACAAAACATTACAATAATTTAAAAGTTTCTTTGATATTAAAGATAGGCACATTACAAATAACTACATACCACAACCCATTGACTCGGTCCATAATCAGACTCGAGCACTTATACCAAAAGTTTCTTTGATATGTAGTTATTTGTAATGTACCTATCTTTAATAGGTACATTACAAATAACTACATACCACAACCCATTGACTCGGTCCATAATCAGACTCGAGCACTTATACCGAACTCGAGTCTATTATGGGAGCTTGAGTATAACTAACACATCAAGCAGTGGAGTCTCTATTTGTGAGTCGACTCTTGTAATTTACAGTCGAGTCAGAATATTTACACTCCTAGACACGAGCTTTTTACTTGGCGGTTAATTAGATTTTTTTTATTAAAAATCCGAAAAAATATCTCTTATCTATCAAATTTTAATAAACATCTTAAGCATTTTATGTTGGTGAACAAATACTAGCGTGGGAAACCACACTCAACAACAAAGTCTTAATGACTGCCATCATTGATCGCAGACTTTAAGCTATGTCAGATTCCCTTAGGCAGCTTAAAAAACCGGTAACAGTGTTGGCCACTTACACACACGAAAAACAAACAAACCTGGGTAATATGATTCCGAGGTGAACAAGGTAGACTAAAACTTCGCCTTTGACCACTCAGCTCATGAGATAGGTGAACAAATTAGGCTAGATGAAAATAGACTCTTTATTTGTAAATAAAGGAAATATAGTAACTGTTTTAGTAAATTAGTTTCTTATTATGCCAGAGCAGATAAATGTTACTTAATTTTGTTTTATGGTATAGGGCGGTAAACGCGCAAGCGAGTCACCTAATGGTAAGTGATCACCGCTGTCCATGGACAACTGCAACACCAGGGTGTGACAGGAGCATTCAAAGAGTTCGGGGAAGGACAGGGGGGAGGAAATTGGGGGGAAGGATGGGCCTCCGGCTCTCTCACTCACCGAATAAAGCAAAGAAGTGGTAAAGCGTCTACTTACGTAACAGTAGTAAACTTACGAGCCAGCCGATTCATGCTACCAGCAAACATGAATTTTGCCGATAGCGTGGATCTACCACGACGACTTGTTCCTTTCAAGTTACAACAATAAATGTATCAAACTAGACAGTTCTCTCAGGCGAATCAACTTTTTGCACTAAACAATAATTACTAAAATCACTTACAAGATAACATTGTTATACAATCTGTCTGTCTGTATGCGCGTCCATTATTTCAATCGGCGAGTATAAAACGTTTTTGTGACGTTTCCGGTTTGGGCCATTGTTTGAACATTATTATAATTGCTATGAAGAGGAAAAAGAATTAAGAGATGCTTCGTGTTGATTAAATTGACATGTTGGTATTTCAAACGATTTATATTAGAAGGCTCTAAATCTTATATTTCTTACAAAACATTTTCATTCGTAGTATTGCTCCTTATGCTAACAAACAAATATTTTAGCTAAGAAAACTATCTAGTTTTAATATTGAAGTCTACTTTGTAAAGCATTGCAAAAAAAAAATATATATATTATAATTAAGGCACGTCAAGCCGTTGATCTCAGCTGTTGTCATATTTGATGGTAGCCGCTAAGCTATGTCAGATGCCTTTAGACAGCTTGAAATATCCGACACCAGTGTTAGTCACTTACACACACGAAAAACAAATTATATTTAATAAACTACTCATCTAGTTGTGAAAAATATATTTTATGCGATTGGATTACATTTTATTAATTTTATAGGAAATGTAAAGACTATTTATAATCTTGTCCAAAAGTTGCATATTCATCATATTGTAACAAAAACTGTGAAAACTATATTTTACTAAAATGTTCTGAACTTTAATTTCGAATGTTTTCTCAATAGCGTGTAATATCTTCCTCACAGCGACCTCTGGTCAAACAAAAACTCCAACAAATTGAGCTTATCGTTTTTATATGTCACAGTCTATTTCGCGTGTTCAGCTTTGCGATCGACACGTCCGAGTCTGCAACGGAAACAATTGCTTTTTGCTGTGTTGACATTAGCTTATGATGATGCACGGGCTTAAATTTTATTTTGTGGCTTCTGAAAAACGTTTATCCCTTACAATGACAATGTCAACTTTTTGTAAGGTTGCATAGCGCAAACCCTACCATGACACAAAACGGTTTTAAAAATGTAGGAATGGTTGTGCCTCCGGTTTTCACAATACGAAAGGGATATGATAGGGTATGAAGAACATCTAGATTTTGGTATTGTGTTACAAATAAGCGTAAATATATAGGTATTGAAAAATTATGATGGGATTGTACGAATAGAAAAAAAAGTTTAAAAATGTATGTTAAAATAACATTGACATCGTAAGATTCTGATACGCAATAGTAGAAAAAGTTGCAACTGTACTTTAAGATATAGAACTAAAATATATGTTGTATTATTACCGACCAATCAATTTTAATCGAATTTAAAGAGAATTAAAGCCTATATCATATTTTATTTAAAAAGAAAGGCGATTTATAACTTTTAAAAACTTAGTAATGCGATGTTAAAATTGCTATTTGAAAACAATAATAGAAAAGTACTTCTTTAAGTGCTTGTTTGTGCAATAATACGTTTTGGCATGTAACATCCTCGTCTTTGTCGTCACTTACAATCAAGTGAGATGGGAGACAAATGCCTACTTCAACATTTAGTAATCTGTGTGATTTGTCCATGTGCGTAATTATTTATTTTTATATTTTATTTATAAAGGATTTGGCAGTAGAAGTGTTAGTTTGTTGAATTTCACTTTATTTGTTTCCAGATTATTATTATTAATAACAATACTTTTTCTTTCTTTCAATTTACACGGTATTGGTTATAGTTATTAGGTAAGAAAACTGTGCAGAGTGCGAATCAACTTTGACCCGTAGTTGCGGTCACCGGTATTTGCATTTCTAATATTTGCGACTGTTTCAATTACCCATTCAGCAATAATTGTCGAGCCGTGCCGGTTATTATATAAGATATTGCTCAGAGTGGAGTGATTGATTTTGTCACTGAGCAGCAGTCACGATCTGCAGCTTTTGTTAACAACTGTTAGGAATTGTGACAATTTACGTACGAAAAAAATTCACTGGTGCCCGCGGTAGCGGTCTCTTAGGCCATTGTCCAATTGACGTAACAGATGGGTTCTTCATTTTTTCCTTCTTTTTGGGCATTATGTAGTCTTAGTTACAATTTGTATGAATCTAGTTATTGAAGAATATGAATTGAATTAAATTGTCACAGTCCCATATGAAAAAAAAATACATCGAAATGTAATGTGAAATATTTCTGCTATTAACTCTTTATCAATTGTTATGCATTTCCCCAAAATTTGTGTTTGAGAAATTTGAATTTCCGTCTCTTTTATAGCGATTGTTAGCACATTGAATAAAACATTTGATGTAGTGACAGGAACAGGATCATTGCTTACGATACGACCCCGTCGATTCCTTAGTTAGAGTCGCCCACGTGGCCTGTCAATGCTTAATGCTTGCATTATTAAGTCATCGGTTTTGGAATGCCTCGGGCTACAATTGATATGTAAATCATGTTCGATTGCCAACAATCGGAGCTCCAAGGGGACGTTACGTTCCTTTCTTAGCATGGTCAGCGTAGATATGTAGGCATAGAACTTATATTATACTAGCTTTCGCCCGCGGCTCCGCCCGCGTCAATGTCGATCCCTCGGGAATAGTACTTTTTCCCGGGATAAAAGGTAGCCTATGTCCTTCACCGTACTCCAGAGAACTTGTATGCAACATTTCATGATGATCGGCTCAGTAGTTACGGCGTGAAAGCGTAACAAACAAACAAATTAACAAACTCACTTTCGCATTTATAATATTAGTAAGAATAAGGATAAGGATTACTTTTATTAAACACAAGAGAACACTGGAACTGACGTGTACATGCCTACAGAATCTCGGTTTCTCTGTAATTTCTTGACAACTGCAACTCTTAACTTTTATTTGGAAGTTTTGGAACAGATCTATCGCTCTGTAGATCTGTCGGTATAAGGTGCTGTTCAGGCGTTGGGTGGCAAAAGAAATATTGGAAAGCATTGTTGGTTATAACAAGAACATATTGGCGTGCTAAGGTTCAAGGAAGTAGAACGCAACAGTAATGGGGATCAGACAGCTAGTTGAAAAACCTGACACCCAGACAAGAACTTTTCTTTTCAATGCAAACTTTATGTTACAGGCTTCACCAAATCTTTGAACAGCGTTGCTTTTGGGTCTTATAGTCTTAGGTTCTCCTCTAATTTCTTGCGGAGTCTACCCTGCTGAGAGATGAAAGAGAAGTTATACAAGGTGTAACATAACCAACGACGTTCCCGTGAAGGGGTAACTCAGCCCGCTAAAATGAACAACTTTTCCTATGGGACCAATGCTGGGATTGCAATTTATTTTTACTTTTTCATACTAATTGCCGGGCCGGCCGAACACGTTTGTATTAAAATGTAAAAAATATGAGTTCCCAGCATTGGTCCCATAGGAAAAGTTGTTCATTTTGACGGGCTGAGTCACCTCATAACGAAAACCTTGGAGATTATGTTACTTACTGTATATCACAATTGGAAAAAACATATTTTGCATGGAAACTTATTAAATCCGATGTTTAATAACAAATCCGGACGTAACCTTGATAGGTCAGTATTTCGCGCATCATTATAGCAACGTTTATTTTTAACCTCAGCCCGCAATGCCATGCACATCAGTCAACCGGTTGCGTGTGACCGTGTGTCGCATGGTACCAGTCAAAACTTTATTTTATGTCCATCAATCAGTCGATTTGCTATCGTCCGTCCGTCATTCACACTTATCTGATATCGATTCACCTTTATGAACTACGATATATTGAAAATGGTCATCTTTAATGCAATCATCATCAAGTCCTTTTTAGACTCCACTACAGGAGCACGACCCTCTCTGTACTACCACAGCCATACTTGGACCAGAGCAGCCAGAGGACTTGGCCTACACTCTCCACGCTGGCCAGACGGGTGGGAGAGGTCTCTCAGATGTTTATAAGCTTTTTTTTAGCTTGTATTTCCTAAGTCGCCTGCTACGACATCTACAGGAAGACTTGGAGTGGTCCTATTCTACTCTGCCGAAAACCACACGGCTGCAAT
Source organism: Elegia similella (assembly GCA_947532085.1). Classification (NCBI taxonomy): domain Eukaryota; kingdom Metazoa; phylum Arthropoda; class Insecta; order Lepidoptera; family Pyralidae; genus Elegia; species Elegia similella. The sequence goes on along the minus strand of OX383930.1, from coordinate 506,462 downwards.
ATTGCGAACTAATTAAAAGAATCTTTGCGAAGCGAAAAGTTTTCTTATCTTTTTATGCATGAATGTAATAAACTCCTGTCACACTTGTTTACGACCTTTAATGGTTGCTAATCAATGAATCGATTCGTTGCAGTTAATCACAAAAATACGGTAATAAAAATTGAGGCGCCTTAATGAACTACGGCATTTTAAACTCCTTTTGCCAATTAATGAAATAAATGATTGACAAACAACAATCTTTCATATAAAAAACCGACTTTAATCAAACTACTGAACCAATTGTGATAAAATTCAAATTGGACCAACTTGAAAGCATACCCTTTCAAACAAAAAAAAGAATTTATGAATGACGGAGTTCTGAGGAAACAAACATTTAAAGAACACAAACGGATTGATTACCTATCCTCCTTTTTTTTGAAAGTCGGTTAAAAAGGTTTTCTTTTATTACGCATGATTAAACAAAGTTTGTTACATATAATATTAGTAATAGCTTTATTGTATGTCAATCAATCAGGCGATTTGTTATCGCCAGTCAGTGTCACTTACAGCAGACATCGATTTCAAACGGGTTGCAAAGCCTATGGGTATGTGCACTAAAGTGGTGCAATTTTGTTCGTCACTCAAACAGATGATTTTCAAGTGAATAGCTTGCTTAAGTTCAAAATGCGTATTTGGCTTAAAAATCTAAGAAGTTATGTGTTTAAATTGCCAAGAAGTGTATAAGTAACAAAATAAAAAAATACTGAGTTGAAACCCAGACTAAACCCTATATTAGACGATTTGATAGAAATAACAATCATATTTTATTTGATAAATTGTATCTGAGGCATTCAGTTTTCGTATTAAGCCAAAGAAAAAACTTTGAGCAGATAAGGCAGTGGCCTTATCCGCTTTAAGATTAAAATTTGACTCGAAGTTTCGGGGACACAAAAGGACAAAGGGTTTATGAACCTTAACATAGAAGGCAAGATGCGCGCAAAAATTACTAATACATAGAGTGAGGAAGGCCTTACAATACAAATTATCTACGTGCATGCGCCGCAAAATTATCTGTGGCGGCCTGAAGGATGAGGTTGCCGCTCACGACCTATCACCAATAAAGGCCTTACAAAGGCAACTTGTGGTGCCTCTGAAATGACGAAATGAAATAGATTTTTTATTCAAATTTGGATATCATGTATCTCTTTTTGAACGTCATATTATTATTTTTAATATTTGAAAAATCGATAAGCTACTAGCGTTTCGGAAATCTGCCTAACAAAGGCAGGACAAGTTGCCCCCCTGCTGCCCGGAGCCTCGCAATGGCTACGGCCACCGCTGAAAATATTCCATCGATTTAAATGTCGCGCAAGTTTGGACATGCGACGTCGACAATCGACGAACAGTCGCGCATCAGTTGTTGATCGATTTCATATCGATCGATACTCGTACGCAGTCACGTCACGACAATGCGACACTACTCTTCCGCGTTCCGCCAAAACGATTAATCAGATAGACGATTTGTCGATTGTAATCTTGTGTGTAGGTGTAGTGTAGGCAATTAAGTTTTTGGACCCGCAGGACAGCTATTGAGTTTTAAACCTTAAGGCACTTAAAGGATACCATGGCGGCCATTATAAACTCCTAGTTGAATTATAAAATCTATGTTGAATAATTTTGATATTGTGTTAATTTCCTTATAAAAGTTGGTTTTTGGTTTCGTCCCAAAGCATAAAAAGGGTGACCCAATAAAACAAACGAATTTTTTGGCGTCTTTTTGAATTCTGTCAAATGTGATCTTTATATAGGGAATTATATTATAATAATTCCCTATATAAAGATCACATTTGTAAATGTGATCTTTATATAGGGAATTAGGCCTATTTATATTATTAAAGGCGTCTAACCCATACAGATAAATCTTCACTAAGTCTTGTGTCACACTAAAAATAAAATTAAAAGAAAATCGTAGTGTAAGTGCAAGAAAAAGGTTGGTTAACACTAGATGTCATATTGTAGAGATTTGACTGTGATTTGTCCTACGAATGAGAAGGGTTTGTCTATACATATTTTTATTATTGAAGTGAAAAAAAAAACATGGTTACATTTACTTTGAGACAATTAACTTTGCGTGCTTCCGCCACCAGTTAGTTCATGCAAACTATTGCTGGCCTGCGCCCACCCACTACTGTTAGTCCCTTCATGCCGCTTCTTCAGCAATGTCGGTCGGCGAGCTCGTCGAGCACGACGGCCGACATTGCTGCAGCCTCAACGGATGCAGCAGTATCGACCAGGGTCGCATGCATCAACTGTTGGTGGCGGACATGAAGGGACTAACAGTAGTGGGTGGGCGCTGGCCAGTTACATGGACTAACTGGTGGCAGAAGCACGCAAAGTAAAGCAAATGTAGCTTTGATTTCCGCAAAGTAACACCTGAATCTATTAAAATCATGGTTTTAATTTATAAATGTACGATGGTACGGGAACCCTAAAGTGTGATTGTAAATCCGACTCACGTTTGGCCAGTTTTATATCAACTTGCTTATTTTTACTACATTAGTAGAGTGGTAAAAATATTTGCTAAACCTTTAACTACTGTATGTATGAAAAAACAAGTATTACATAACTGTATTGGCATATCGGTAGATTAATATGAATTGACTACTGTTTACAAAGTGAATAAGATGACTCAGACGAGCTCGTGTATAGTCATGATACTGCTACGCTATTAGCAGCAAAGACACACACTAATTCTGACGTACATGTATTGTTAACAATAATCTTTCATTTAATAAACCGACTTCAATCAAAGTACAGATCCGATTTTAATGAAATTAAAATAGGACCAACTGGCAAGCATAACGTTTCCAACAAAAAATAAATAAATATAATCGGTTCATAAATGATAGAGTTATGCGTTACCAACATAAAAAATACAAACGAATAGATAAGCTCCTCCTTTTTTTGAAGTCTGTTAATAAAGTAGTCACAGCGCTTGCATTTCTGTCTACTAGCAGTCCATAGTATTGTGCATTTCCTACTTAGCAATAAACAAAACGACAGCAAACCTGCTTCCCCGTCGCAAAAACTAATAATTCCTCTATCCATCGCATGAACTAAACGCCATTGCATTGTCCGCCGTCACGGCTGCTTGGCAGCCGCTGGTGTGTGGCCGAAGACCTAAATACTTATTAGCGCCTTTTACTGCCACTTAACGCCAATCCATTATAAAACCTATTACCTAACAAGCAGAGTCTATAACCATATGTCATAATTGTTACGTTCTTACGTTAATGTCCATATTAGCTTGATTCATATGCGATGATATTTGGTTTGAATATTTAATTAAACAAACGAGTTTGCTTGAGTCGAATATTTTTATTCCGAGTTCTCGAAGCGAATAGCGGTTATAGAATCCTATTATCGTGAGTCCGTGTGTTAATAACTGTTATCACTGAACATCCTATGATTATGGGTTTCTTCTGAATAATAAACTAAAGTTTAAAAACAGATCTCTCAAATCACCTAAAAAAGACTTGTAAAAGGAATTGACATACTATACCTACCTAAATATCATCATCATTTCGAGTAGGTGTCACGGTCAATCGACCATGCACACCCTGGTGTCAGAGTACTTCGGAACCGCCTCTCGGCCTCTGACGTGGTTCCTTTAACGACTACCAGATAGCAGCCGGGACCACCGGCTTAACGTGCCTTCCGAAGCACGGAATCATCTTTATTATCAGACAATCAGGTGATTCAAGCCTGCAATGTCCTAACCAAACTGGAAACAACTATACAAAGTATGCTTCCGGTGGGAATCGAACCCACGACCCCCGGGTCAACAGGCAAACGCCTAAACCACTGGACCACGGAGGCTGTTTACGTAAATATAAAACCGGCAAAGTTATAAAATATGAAAATTCAACAAAAAGCTAACAAATTATAAGTTTTGACATGATTGTTACTGATATTCACATACACTGCTCATCATCATTACAGTGGTGATTATGTCAAAAGTCGTAAAAAGTCCACTGCTGGACCAAGGCCTCTCCCAAGAACTCTTTGTTACATGGAAGGTTGTTGCCATACTCACCACGCTTGGCAGGCGGGTTGGCGAGCGCAGTTTCCTTAGCTTATTGTACCCTCTTCCAAAGTGGTCAAATATATAAGACGTTTGGAAGATGATCTAAAATTAGATAGCATACCATCATAGAATATTGTATCTCGTGTGGGAAAGTGGCGACAACTGATTGACAGCATTGTTTGCTATAGGAATCTGATATGACTTTACCATTACAGTTATCTTTACTGAGACAAGAAAATTACATTAGCTGTTTTGTTTTAAAAAGTGTGTACAATGTTTAATGTTTCCGAAACACAAAAACAACCGTTCAACAAAAAATTTGGCCATAGAATCACCAGCGCAAGACACAATACGTATCAACCCAAAAGGGTTTATTATTTAACTGTTGGCTTTGGATCTTTACTTTGTTATTATGCAAGAGCAATTGGTTAAGCTACATCAAACATTGATCTCACAATCATAACACTGCTAAAGTATGTTAATCGTTTTGTTCGTAGACGGCATCCATGATCGGCTGTCAGTAGTGACAGCCGGTGGTATGAGCACATACCGATATGATATATGTATGTTTTCTTTGTATTGTTCTTGTATTAGAGCTTTTTAGGGTCCCGTACCCAAAGGCTGCCAGAAGGAACCCTATAATGTCCGTCCTTCCGTCTGTCTATTAAACCGTAATTTAAAGTGACTTGAAATTTTCACAGAATGTGAATATCTATTGCCGCTATAACAAGAAATAAAAAAACGAAATCAAATTAATAATTGAAGGGGGAACCCTGTTTGTAGTCGAAAGTGTTTGGTTAACCTCATTAGAGAGGACCCTTGAAAGAGGTTTTACTTATATATCAAAGTTCCTACACAAGAGACGTGAATTTTATAAAAACTTGCAACTTCCCAACCAAACCTGTCAAAAAACATATAGTATAAACAAAAGTAATCAAGATTTCCGTACCACCGCACAATCATCATCATCATCATATCAGCCGCAAGAAGACCACTGCTGGACATAGGCCTCTCCCAAGGATTTCCAAAATGACCGGTTGGAAGCGGCCTGCATCCAGCGTTTATACCGTACAATATTATAAAGCTGAAGAGTTTGTTTGACCGCGCTAATCTCAGAAACTACTAGTTAAAATTGGAAAATTCTTTTAGTGTTGGATAGTCCATTTATTAAGGAGGACTTTAAGCTATATAACATAACGCTGCGACCAATCGGAGCGAAGCATCAATAGAAAATGTTTTGAAAACGGGGGAAAATTATTCATCTATACTAAAGTTAATATTGTACATATCCGTACCACCGGTTACGGAACTCTTAGTGTGTGTGTGTGTGCTAATGTGACTCACACTTGGCTAGCTTTTGTGTTTTTTATTTCAGCTTTGGTTGGGAAGTTTCAAGTTTTTATATACGAACATAATGAAGGAGGGTTGGTGTCAGGCTGGATTTACGGCACTTAATACCTTGCTTATTAATTTGACAGAATTAATAACTGGGAGAGAGAGAATGCTCTTGCATTTTTTTTTTTCATAAAATAAATATATACACTATCATAGGATAACCTTATAGCGTCGACCAGCTCTAATTTTATACGTATCTACTACATACCCTTTTGACACACAATTTACAAAATAAATATACCGGAAGTACTTTGAGACTCAAGATTTTCGTCTATTAAATATATTATATCAATGTACAACTGATTGTCGTTTTCGAAAAAAAGCTCAGAATTCATTTGCAATAAAACTTTGAATAAATTTAAGTTTGCCGGAAGTATTGAGGTCCTTTTACCTTTGACAACTATTACTTCACTATTAATTGACATGTACAAAAACAAGCATTTAACTAAAATACAGGAAAACTAAGATGACGAGCAATTAGCGTAAACTGTAAAAATATTTGGTTAGTCTGAACAGAACCCGTCGCGACGGTGTTGCGCGTGTTAACGAGAGAAAGCGGCCTGTTACTTCACCGCCGCAATTAGTTGGACGTGGACCTAACAATGTTATGGAAATGTAAGGTTCAGTCACTCTGACATGGAACCATACGGATTTTATGACAGGTGTTTATATAAATGTAGTTTTACCAGCTTTCGCCCGTCGCTCCGCTCACGTAAATGATGATCCTACTGGAACAGTACCTTTGTCCGAGATGAAAAGGACTCTATGTCGTTCCCCGGGCCTCAAACTTTCTCTTTACAATTGCACATAAGTGATTTCGTGATTGAACTGTGAAGAGGTAACATACTGTTGAAACAAAAAAAAATCTACATCTTTCACTTTGACGTTATCATAGTCTCGTATTTTACTGCATAAATATTGATCTCACTTAATTTTGCGTAGTGTCTTTGCATATACATGTCGACAACACAACATTATGCAAACGAGCACAAATTATAGGAACCGTATCTCGCCAAGAGAAAGGTTTCTCGTGAAGCAGACGTCTTGTTCATGAGATATGGTTCGCACTGACAAAGCAATTAATGAAGGACATTAATTATGACTCAATTAGATAAAGGTCCTGGTGAAAGCTGATTTTAAATGGAAAGCTCGCATTCATAATGCTACAATAACGCCAGATCTTATAATAGTGTAAGTCTAATGTAAGTACAGAGAGTGACAGCAGACTTATGATTGTTATAAAGCTTGATGGTGAGCTTCGTGGCACAGTGGTTAATATGCCAGCCTGCGATACGAGGGTTCCCGGGTTCGATCCCCGGTCAGGTCAAGATGGAAGACGATATTTTTCTGATTGACCTGGGTCTTGAATGCTTATCTATATAAGTATCTAGCTTTTTTATTCAAAGGCTCTGTTCACCCGGTAAGGGATTGAAACGTAATTAGTATGAAAGCTAACAGCCTCCGTGGTCCAGTGGTTAAGGCGTTTGCCTGTTGACCCGGGGGTCGTGGGTTCGATTCCCACCGGAAGCATACTTTGTATAGTTGTTTCCAGTTTGGTTAGGACATTGCAGGCTTGAATCACCTGATTGTCCGATAATAAAGATGATTCCGTGCTTCGGAAGGCACGTTAAGGCGATGGTCCCGGCTGCCATCTGGTAGTCGTTAAAGGAACCACGTCAGAGGCCGAGAGGCGGTTCCAAAGAACTCTGACACCAGGGTGGGTATGGTCTATTGACCGTGACACCTACTCGAAATAATGATGAGTATGAAAGCTACAATAGTAAACGATTTTTTGTCAAAGGAGCGATATGATGAATTTGATACAATGGGAAATTTAGTTTGTAATAAATATTATTTTAGGGACTAACTATTACCTTTATTATATTTGCATAGATGAATGAAATAGAGACGATACAATGCAAAAAGCATGACATTTTACCTTATATGGGCAAATCATCATGTTAAAGCAGCTTGATAAATCTGATATCGGTGTTGGCCACCTACACTACAAACACGGAATTCAAACAATATTAGCAATCTGACAATATTTATTGCTGCTTTGTTTTTCGTGTAAGTAGCAAACCCTGGTGTCACATGTATCGAGCTGCCTCAAGGCATCTGATATAGATATAAGCTAAAAAGGCTGTTGTAATCATCGTACGACAGCAAATATAAAAATAAAATCAAAGAAATTACTATACTAATAATACGATTCCGACTCGCACTTAGCCAGTTTTAATTATAAAGCTAAGTGGTATAGAGCAATATTTTTTCTTTGAAGTTTAAGAAATGCTCTTCTCGGTGTAACACAAAAACTCGGTAACAATTGATTTTGTATAGGCTTGTTAGAAATAGATAATAAATATAAAACGCGAGAGATTTCGCTTATAGTTCGTGATCCATGTTGCAGTAACCCATAATTGGATCACTAAGGTAACACAAAGAAAAAAAATACTTTTACGGTAACTGAGCTCGACCCCCGTAAAGGTCACCAACTATTGTTGGTAGAGTTTTTATTGATTAAAACAACAATAACATGATTAAGACATCAAGCTCAAACTGACGTAGCATGAAGTTTGAAGCTAAGTAAATATTTAGGATTTTATTCGTAAGAACTTGTCTTCGATTACTTAAACAGCTGCTCAAAAATTAAATGTCATCATTTCAGTTACTAAATATAAAATAAACGCCTATAATGAGTGTGCCGTTGGGCCATCGAATTCTCTTAAATAGAGCTAAAAGTAATTCACATCGTTAGTATAAGGTACATCCAAATTTCGTAATTTCTATATTCGTATCCAACAATATGGGGGTCTAATAATAAAACACAACAATGAGCGCCACATCGCAGCAGTTACGTAAATGCAAGATGAGTCTGAATATTAAATATCCATTACGAGATAATATCAGGAAAGAGATACAGATGTAACAAATAATTGGGCGCTTTCGCCGGCCGTTACTGCCGAGACGGGAATACCTCTGAGAACGATGAAACAATTGAAAATGGACTGAAAGATAACGATGACAGACAGAGAAAATGATGATATTGTGAGTAATTACAATATTTTTTATATATATTTTTAGTCGCAAATAGTCCACTGCTGAAAAATGTCCTAAGGATTTTTCGTTCTATGGGAGGATATGACCATACTCACCACGCTTGGCAGGGTTTGGGAAGGAACTGCAGGTATTGGAATAACTGGGGGAAAAGCAAGTACTATAGTAATTCAGGAGACCGGGCGCGCGTACCCTATCCCCTACCTGTAACCATTGGCCACGTAGCAGAGGATGACACGCCTGACCTTATAACATTACCTGATTTATAACAATATAAATAAATAGATGCAATAGACTACCTCTGTGGCACAGTGTTGCCGCAAGTGCCTTTAAATTGCATTTTCCTGGGTTAGATCACCGGCCAGGCCTTGATAGAAAACGATATAAGGAATGGTAGGTGGAGTATATCTGTCACTGTGTGGTATCCCAGAAATGGTAAACTTGGGAATGGAAATCTGGTAACAAGGTGGGTTGATGACATATGGTAAATTGCTGGAAAGAACTGGATTGCGATGGCTGGAGATAATTCGGAATGACGCAGACAAAAGGAAACTTATACCTAGCGGTGATGGGGTATATAATATAAGTTTTGTCGAGTTAGTATTTTACGACACAACGTACTCGTACCGTGGAACTAGCTCAAGCTGTTTGATTTGTCCCTATATATTTATTATTTATTTTACTTATAATATGCTTCTGTTAATGCAGATAGAGTGACTTTAGTGCACATGTGTAGAATGCCAGCCGTTACCGCCCCGACGGAAAAACCTACTTAGTATAAAAAACCTTCTGAGAAATGAAGTGGTGAAACAAATTAAAAAATCTGAAAGAATGATAACTTACAATTAAACTTCTCATGTAATCAAAGTAAATTAATTTGATGCTCATGTTATTGTTATTTAATACGTGCATTTTGCCCGTATTGACATATGGGAGCGAAACATGGGCTTTAACAAAAAACGTAACAAACTCTCCATATAAAAAAAAGACAAAGTAAAGAATAGCAGCATCAAAGGCAAGACCAAGGCCCAAGACATAACTTTGCAAATAAGGAGACAAAAGTGGAAATGGGCAGGTCACACGATCAGAGGGAAGGGTAAATGGAGTAAAATAATCACACAATGGGATGGAAAACGAAAGAGAGGTAGACCACACAGAAGGTGGGATGACGACATCAGACAAGTCGTGGAAACGACATGGGGTAGACTGGCCATGGAAAAACCAGAATGGAGAAGACTGGAGGAGGCCTCAGCCACCTGGCAAAGGGACACACATGTTATATGCGAGGTGTTAGAATGAAAAGCCCGAAATGTTTATGTAAATGTTAAGATGTATGAGTCATGCCTCATTTTTGTAGGAAAAGTCTCTGTGGGTTCAGGATTTTTCTTTTACATCAATCTTTATAGGCCTTAGAAACCTAATGCCATTGTGCTAAGTACTCTTAGTTAGCACAATGGCATTAGGTTTCTAAGGCCTATTACAAAGCCAGCGCAATTAAATAACTGAATAATAACATGATTGTGCAAGTATTTAATACGTTAGTAATAAAATACTACACTGTGATAGATGTCTTGTTGTGCGTGGAGTGGTGCCTGCTTCACGATTGAACTTTCTCTAATTAATTAAAATGTTAAGTTCTCATATTTAACTACCTTGATTAAGCATGTTACATAAGTTTATTATAGGTTATCTATCATTGATAATTTTGATTTGATAATGTATTAATTATGGTTACTTTTACAGGTAAGCAAAGGAAATAGTTCCAATGCAGTGGCGAGGTCATAATAACTCATTGGTAAGTTTGTTCTTAATTGCAAACATACAATTATTGCTTTTACTCGACTGTCCAAAACCGGAGTTATTCCAAGTTTATGTATGTATGTGAGTCCTTATTCAAACATAACAGATTTAGATGTGTGAGGTATCGTAAGAATCTGCGTGTAATAGAATGGCTTAGGCTATAATCCATCCTCCCACACTAATATTATAAATGCGAAAATCACTCGTTCAGTCTGTCTTTTTTTCACGCTTCAACCATTGAACCAATTTGGTATGCAGGTAGTTTGAGGCCCGGGGAAGGACATAGTAGGATACCTTTCATTCAGGAAATTCTACTGTTCCCGAGGGATCGACACTAACGCGGGTGGAGCCGCGGGCAAAAGCTAGTTAATAATCTTTTTTTGCGGTTAGTCCTGTCTATATTTTTATTACAGTGTCGCATAAATATTGGCGCTACCTATAAAATTGGCATTTTCTATAGAGAATTTCTAAGAAATTAAATTTTCCATACTCTCGTTTCTAGTATAATTTTCATACTCTCGTCTATCTAAATATATATAACTCAAAGATGACATACTGATTTATCAACGCACAGCCCAAACCACTGGATGGATCGAGCTGAAATTTGGCATGTAGGTAGATAATATGACGTAGGCATCCGCTAAGAAAGGATTTTAATCAATTCTATCCCCAAGGGGATAAAATAGGGGATAAAAATTTGTATGAACCTATACTTCTTAACGCGAGCGAAGCCTAGTTTCTAGCATAATTTCGGGTTTGATAAATTCAACTGAAGCGAAATTTTGACAACAGTAAGCTTGATTTACGCATTACCAATGCGCCTAGCAGTTTTTACATGCCACGTCGTAGTACTTTACATCATACGTTTTCTTTACATGTAACAGTTTTACTTGAAATAGTTAATGATAACTGTACATTGCTTCACACCTAGCAACACTTATTTCCACCATTAATGGCGCTCACGATCCAAGCGGTTATTTCACCTGCTTGTAAAATGAACCCGTAGAGTTGCAAGATGTCTGACACTTTTCGCAATTGAAGAGTACGTTTTTGACAAAAACGTATTCTTAAGACAAGACACTTAGACGATTACCAAGAATTTGGACGTCCATTAGCTTTGTTCTTCTTTTTTGTAAGATTAAGGACGGTTGGTTCAATAGCTGAAGTAATACTGCTATTGGTAATTAATCTTTATAATTGTTTTAAATTCTCGTGTTTCGTTTATCATAGTTTGTATATTTTTTGGAGATTATTTGTAAAAGTGTCAGTTTTATACTGGGTGGCGCAAAAGTACTGGCACTAAAGAAAATACTTTTATTTTTTTTATATGACATTTTCTGTCATTCTGTTTTTGAAAATTGTGTAGTGAACAAATGTAAAATACACTGAAAATAAACATGGACCGTTTTACTCCCCAAGAACGTGGAATAATTGTGTCAATGTTCTTACGGAATAATTCATCAGTGATAAGAACACAACGTGAATTTCGTCGACGATTTCACCACCGTCCGGCACCGATTGGTCGCACAATTCGACGCTTTGCCACACGCCTTGAAGCAACTGGCTCAACATTGGATAGACCTAAGTCTGGGAGACCAAGAACAGGCCGTTCAGCTGAAAATATCGATGCTGTGCGCGAAGATGTGGAAGAGTGTCCAGAAACATCAACGAGGCGACGTGCCACGCAATTGGGCATTTCCAGACGGACCCTGCAGCGTATTTTGGTGAAAGACTTAAAGATGTTCCCGTATAAAACTCAAATGACTCATCAGCTGCTGCCTGCTGACCACCGAGCTCGTCTAGATTACTGCCAGCGCGTCATAAACCTCAACCTTGAAGAGGATGATTTTCCTTCAAAATTGGTTATGAGTGACGAAGCGCATTTCCATCTCTCAGGGCATGTCAATAAGCAGAATACTCGGTTCTGGGGCACTGATAATCCGCGCATTATTCAAGAAACACCTCTACACCCACTAAAAGTTACTGTATGGTGTGGCATCTGTGTTGACAGAGTGATCGGACCCTATTTTTTCGAAGACGCTGGAGGCAATGCGATAACTGTCACTGGAGAACGCTACAGAACCATGTTACGAGAGTTTTTGATACCCAGTTTGGACGAATTGGGGCTGGAGCACATCTGGTTTCAACAAGACGGCGCTACGGCACACACAGCGCGCGACACTATGGACTTAGTGAGGGACGCTTTTCCAGGCCGAGTTATCTCTCGTTTTGGCGATTTGCCTTGGCCTGCAAGATCACCCGATCTGACCAGTCCAGACTTCTTTCTTTGGGGTTTTTTGAAATCTCGGGTGTATGTGAACAAGCCACAGACTCTCGCAGCTCTAAAAGAAAACATTCGTCAAGAAATAACGAACATATCGCAGGAAGTGTTACGGCAAGTTATGCAAAATGTCATAAATAGGGCTCAAATGTGTATCAACTCTGGAGGTCACCATTTAAAAGACATCATCTTTAAATCCTAATGGTACGAAATTTAATGGCACAAATATACATTTAAAAAAACCTAAATCTAGTTTTCTAATTTAGAAAAAATGTTATAGCTGAACCAAATAGGGTCTTTACTTTTGCGCCACCCATAAGAACACTATTACAAGACGGAAATATAGCATTGGAGTTAAATATATTTTTATCACAGCAGTCATTGCCTTCTTTAATTTAAACTACCTTCATTATAAATATCAAGATCAGACGTCCGTTAGTGTGAAAGTGTTTTAACTAAGAATATCCTTAAATCTATTAACGTCATAGCCTGAACAATTACCTAGCAAGTCAGAGACAGTTTCAATGCAAGTATTCAGGTATAAGTAACCAAATTGAGTGACTGATATAGTACATTACTGCAGAGGCCGGGAAGTAAGGGATTGCCGGACGAGTAAAGTTTTCAAGGCCGAGCGTCAGCGAGGCCTTGGTTATAATTACGAGTCCGGCAAGCCGATTCCCGGCAAAGGCATGTGTTGTGCTTTTCTCAATAAATGCGAGGAAATAATGAAAGACGTAATACTGGGAATAAATGTGTATAATATGATAAAACGAAAATAGTATGTACATTTTTAATTTCATATTTGTTTTACGGCATTTGGCGTTCTACGCAACGTTTTATCAAAGAAATGATGGTGTAAATCATTTCGTTGATTCGACAAAGCTCCTGGCGACAATTCCCACGAATCCTCTGGTTTGATCATAGACGACGCAGTAACGCGAGCGACCACCAGCCCGCTATGTAAATCTCTAAATCGCACCACAGCCGCACCATGTCATTTTATTTCACTTGTTCTACACATTGTTCACATAAACATAGGCATTTATAACACCAACTTACACTGATTTTACAATATAAAGCCCAGTAGAAGCAATCTGCAAAACAATCCAAAACAACAATCTTGCAGTCCGCCCATATATTGTCTGTGAGTCCGCCGAAACTCCAATAGTATCTGCATTCCCGCGTTATTTTCTTTTTTAATTTTCAATTGTTATTTCGTGCTAAGGAAACATAGCCCATACAGCCCAGTCATATTTTACCCAGAAAATGTAATACGGTAAAAATCTGCTTTCCCGCGCCTTTCTTTTTATTATTGGCATGTTTTTGCGTGATTTTATACCAACATTTTCATATTCATATATTTATATGCTCGATGAGTGCATTTTTTATAGTGTGGTAGCCATTGGCTGTATGACAAGTTACATTACAAGTTACATAGATTAATTAAAAAGTTTTGAGCAGCGGCCAGGAATGAATTTTCATACTTTCTTTCCTGGCCTAGGCCAGTAAAGTAGTGCACCAGCCAAGAATTACAAACTTCGTGTCTTCTTTTTACTACAATAATGCCTACATTTCCGAGCATGTTTGAGAAAAAGATATTCAATATACTTACAGTAATCATAAATAATACAAATTCTTTATTGCACCATTACAAATATAACAAAAGTACTTAATACATATACAGTTGTACAAGAGACGGCCTTATCGCTTGCGCAATTTCTTACAGGCAACCTTATTGTTGGAAAAGAGCTAAGACTGAAAAAGAACGGATGGCGCAACTATACAAATAATAGTACCTATCTATAAATAATAAAACACTATTAAAAATAGACTACATATATACACATACATATACACATAAGACTTAGTTAAACATTTCAAACAAGAGTACATTACAATCAAACGTGATAGATGAATTATTTTACATCCACTTAGCTGCAGATACCTCATAATCAAATCCTCGATCCATTGTTGAAATTGTGATCGAAAAGCGATAATCGATTGTTTCATAACTTTGCCGCAACGTCGATACGCGATAAGAATCGAAAGATGAGCGAATTGAGCATTGACAGGTACATCTTCAAGTTGCATTGTAACAGCTAACTGTATGTGTTATTGAATAACGTGATGATGGATAGGAGAATTGATTTGTAAGGCCTGTTGTTGTTGCTAAGCAGGTGGTTCTGTAACCGTTGTACGTAGTATTATTTCTTTATACATACATATATATGTATGTATAAAGAAATAATACTACGTACAGGTAGATATCTACCTACTCGCGGCCTGCCCCGGCTTCTTATTGGTAGATAAAGCTATTTAATTATATTCTACAGCCTATGTATGAGGGTACCTACACATACAATAGGGTTATGGCGAGGAATTTCACCGCAGAATCTTTGGGCACGGAATAAGTACTAGACTTACGTATTTTGGGTAGGTTTTAGACTGTAAATTAAGCCTAAATATCGAAAAACTTGATATAGCAAACCCGCTTATCAGTCGGTGACTCGCCTTAATTCTAATAAAAACAATGAGTGTGGTGTGGACACTTACAACCCGTTCGATTCGATCACGTAATAAGGACGGCTTGAGACTGCACGTTTTCCATACTTTTCGAATGTAACCATAAATTTTTAGTACTGTAGTATGTTTTATATAAGTTACATGTCACTATATACTATAATTTGCTTTAATAGCATAGAGATAAGATAATCCTGACTTTAAATCCTATGTAAAGTATTTACCCATTCAGGCTGTGCCACAAACTGTTTCGAAATCATATGGCAAGTGGCACATTTATGATATTACATTTTGCGAATACGTGGCTGAGTGCAATATGAAGGAAAAATGAAAATTGTTACATTTAGCTTTTCAATTCTTCGGACATTTCAGATCTTCAATTAATAAGATTAGAATCTCTAAACTTTACATTACTTAGGTTTTGTTGCCTTACACTATGTGAATCAAAATAGGGATTATTTCAATGCTATCGCGTTTTCATTTGCTTGTTATTCAAATGGATGAAACAACAAGCTTTTCAACCATGCTCGCTTTGACGATGAAGGGCCCTCATAAGGGTCCAAAACGGATAAAGATTCGCCGTGTATAGTTGATTGCATAAAATATACCTTATATTTGCGATTTCTATACAACATGATGTTTGGTAAGTACTACAAGCTTTTACTTACAAAAGGGAGTGCCTCAAGGTTGCCTATTAGGGCCTTCATCTAACTCGCCATATAAGCAAGTACGTAGGAGATTATAATGAACACAAACACATGAAAGGCTAATTAAAATGTGACTGCATCAATTAAAACCAGTCTAAGGTTCCGCCCATTGCCACCGCTGCTACTGTTCGTTTGTAATGTAATACATATCTACTGTAAGTACCTTAGACATGTTAATTGATTAAGTATATGATTTATTTATAAGTTTTACTAATGAGATTACTATGACTATTGTGTAGCTGTACTATTTTTCAAGACTAAAAACGTTTCATAATAATTTGCTCTGCAAAGATAAATTAAGGGAAAATATTAAACTAAACACCGTTATACAGAGGTAGACTCTAAACTAGGACTTGTCGATATTGTAACATAAAAATGTTAAAACGAGCACGTTTTCGTATTTGCCATATATTAAATAGGCTTTAATGGCTTTAATTGGCAAATACCATAGTCTCTCTGGTATTTGCCAATTTGCTAACGAAAAATAAAACCGGCCAAAGGTGAGTCGTACACACTAAAGATTCGGTACAATGTTTAACTACAAAAACCACGCTTTATATGGACTCTAAGGAGAACTGGTTCGATTCTTTTTAATACCTCTGTGTATCTTGTGCAATTTACGGATTAACCAAACTCTTTTTTGGATTGATACTATTTTCTTAATTACCTGTAGTTTGACCATATTATATTATCTCTATGAGTTTGACGTCTTAGTAATAAATGAGTAGCAACTTAGAGACAATCAGTAAATAACACCAAAAAACAAGTTTCTTTTAAAAGCTTATTTAGTTTTTAAGATTTATTTTGTTGCTATAGTGGCAAAAGATAAACAAATATATGTATAGCGAAAAACGATATACATCCTGTGAAAAATTTAAATCTACCTATTACGGTTCAAAAGATATAAACATTACCGTGATATAACCTTGTGATAGACGGGTGGGCCGACAAACTGACAGCGGATGGTCATCGAGGATTAGTAATAGTGTAAAACCCCTTTGGGTACGGAACCCTAAATACAGACAATACAAATATAGCAGCGAGGGCGCGTCGTGTCGTCGCTGTTCTTGTTCGTGAGCGCACCATCAGACAGATTAATAGCAAATATGAGTTGCGCAAGCGCGTGCGAAACAGACCAAATATTCTAAATGCGAAAGTGAGTTTGTTTGTGTATGTATTTGTTTCTAACGCTTTCACGCTGTAACTTCATTCGAAAACGACCAGTTCATTTGGCGATACCGTCAAGTAACTTGAAAAATCTAATACCAGAGTTGGCCGCTTACACAAATCAAAAATAATCGAAAAAAATATAAATAAAATAAATTTCCTTAATAAATAAATATATAGGGACATATCACATAAATTGAGCTAGCCCCTGAGTAAGAATAATTTAACGATACTTCATTTTATAATATATACTTATACTTCAGGTCAATCTGATAAAGATCGTTTTCCATCATGACCTGACCGGGGATCGAACCTGTGAACCCTCGTGTCGCAGGCGGCGTGTTTACAACTGCGCCACGGAGCTCGCCAAATTCTGATACATAACACTCCTTTTTGGGCAGTGTAATAATTAAGTTGAAATAATTTTACTCCCAAAAGCAGTACCGGTATACGTTTGTTTACATTCACACGCTCACGAGGAAGTGTTTCAGTGATAGCAGTTTCGGCGTCCGACGGAACCGAACAGCCGAACGCACTCAATGGCACAGGATAGAAACGGGCGGAAATCCGCTGCGAAATCGGTTTACGTGGAGTTAGGCGGTAACACGATTCTTTTTAGCTGTATTAAGCAAGAAACTAACAGATGCAGTGCGGCGGAGGCGCGCCATCATGCGGCGCGACGCAAAGAGACGTGCTAATAAGGTTAATATTCTGTTGTTTTGACTCTGCGCCGCTTGTGGCACGCCTCCGCCGCACTGCATCTGTTATTTTCTTGCTTTAGGAGTAAGGTGACCCCACCTTTCTCCAACAACAATTTGTGTGGTTGTGGTGCTGTCCAGACGATGGCCCATCTGATGGATTGCCCTAGCTGCCCCACTTCTTGCACCGTGGAGGATCTGGTTGTGGCGAATGGTCGTGCCGTGGATGTGGCCAAATTCTGGTCAAGACTAGTGTAAAGAATAGCCATTTTGACTCGAGAAGAAGAAGAAGAAGCTGTATTAGGAGATTGTAGTTTATTGTGCCGTGAGCAGCTCGATGTGTAGTGGGCGTAGGCGTTATTAGCGCTTAGGCATGTTAAGCAACCTTGTGATACCCACTTGGATTGGCGACCACAAGTGGCATTAAAATATCTTAAGCTCTCCTCTTTTTTTCAAGCTGCACGCCCTAAAAGTGGCCTTTAAATGTGATGCCCCTTAACTCTGTCTATGCCGTAAGGGATAAATACCATAGAAGTATATATAAGTTTCTTCTATGCCGGTCTGGAAGACCAAAAAATCGTTGGATGAACCAGCTGCTTCTCTTCCCGCTCAGACCGTAGAAGTCGGCGAAAGAATGTTTTATAATCTAAGGAATTTAAATATGTGATGCGGCTAGCAACCCATCACTATTTTGATCCCGTATTCCACTTATTTCCCCACTTGCAATCACAAAGTGCTTTTCGGTCTTATGCTCATAAGCTATGTCTACCTCTTAAGGGATAAAGACGTGATCATATTTATAAAATACATGTGTAAAAATGCAACTGCATGATCTGTTTTAGGGGAACCCTGGGCTCAAGGCCAGCTGTCTCTACTCATACATATAATGCAATGTTACAGGGTTGTGTCTCTACGTAGTCTATATGAGTTAGAGTCTGCGCAAATATTGGAGGAACATCGTGAGACGAAATGATAATGAGATTGATAAAAGTCAAAAGAAAGAACGGTTGTATAAGGGGAAAGAAATGAAGTTATTGAATTTAACAATAAAACGCGGCACTGAATTATAACAAGCAACATTTTGAAAGGTAAGTCCTTTAGTGCTGGAACAGCTGCGGCGAATTCACAAAATCGATTTACTTTACACCGATGGCTAAGATCGATGTGCAACAACTCTTACGTAAGGAGTTTGACAAAGAACATCTTTCGCTTGGTCGGTTTTTAGATAATATTTTATATTGGTAATGTTTACACTTAGATCCGGACGTAATTTGGAAATTAAACATGATAAAGCGTGTAATGACTTGACGCAGTGGTTGATAGTGTATTCTGCTAACTGAGAGACGCTTAGTTCGATCCCCAGCGTGGACTTAAATAATTTTCACAGTTATTTTCTTGTAGTTATGTAAGTAGGTACCCCAACGAATAGCGTCAAACAGGCGACCGACTCTAAAAACTGTAAAGTCATATTATAGCTTAAATCGTATAATTTGACATGCTGTCAAAAAAGCGGGGACCGGGCTCTTAATGCAACCACAAAAGAGAGTTTTTCTTTACACCAATTCTAAAAAAGTGCAAGTTTTGGTTACGCAAAACATTTCAAAGCATAAACATCTTTCAGTTAATTAATTTTTGATGGCATTTAGGTGTCATATTTATATTAGTCCCGCCTTCAGGTAATTTAATGAACTTGCAGCTCTGATTGGTAACTTTGATGGTTATCACGCGAAATGCGAAAATAGTTAGGTAATGCTGTCGCTAATAAACGCAAAATGAATTTCAATCATCTATCGAATAGTTACGTAACACCGTTTACGACTAATACTCGTCATTTTTATTTGGTTCCCGGAGAAAGTTATTTAATTAAAGATCCATTAATCATTTTCACTACAATGTGATTTCAAATTTTCAGAAGGCGCTGGCTCAAATTAGATAATAGTGCTTTGAGTACAAGTCACAAGTGGATTAAGAAATGTTATTAAGATAAAATATTGCTGCGTCAGGCTGAGGCAAGTCACCAATTCTATTAAATATCTGTAGATGAAAAATCATCAATTAGTATACACAACACAATACCTCTATAACTTTTTTCGCAAACGGCAGACACAGAGTTAAAGGCAAAAAAATACAGGATCCGAAGGCCACAAAATAAAGCTGTCGTTTTTTTTCTTGATTGTACTTTGGCTATATTGAGAATCTGCTATTTTGATAATCTGATATTATGCGAGTAGGTAATTATTCCAGACTTACGCAGATTCGTTACCTTTTACGATATATGTGACAAAAACAGATAAAAGATTAGGTGTGGTCGTATGACACTGATCCTGGGTTTGACAGTTAATATGAAGAAAAATCTCAGCAACATACAGAGCAGGTGGTAAGATTTTTATATCTCCCGATAATCTCCTACCGCGCGAGGTGTCACAAATCGCTACAAATCCTAAATTTGTAAGCGTTCTATGTGTTGTGAATTACTACGCAACTGCTGCTGCCTAGCCCACTTGCATTCAGACAAAAGCAGATGGCTTTTGCAGAAAAATGGACTCCCAAAGTCCATTTTTCAATATCTATACGAATGATCAGCCGTCAACAGATACCACCGACGACCTTGATTGACTTGGGCAGGGTACGACCTTTGACATGGTTGATGACAGTCTCTTCGTAGCACTTGCCAACATACGCATGTACCTACTACGAGGAATTCCCCTTGTAGTACCTGCTTACATTCGCTTTTGAGCCAAACCGGCAAAGATATTTTCACACGCTTTCTATTTTCGCGACAACCAGGCTAACCATATCCTAAAAATCTTGGGCAAGGAGTTCCAAATGTGCGAAAAAGCCTGGACAAACCACTGACTTTGAGGTTGAACTACAAAACCATCAAGCAGACTGGTGTGCCCAAAGTGTGAGGTATGCGTAATACTATACATAATGCAATACAATTCGCCAAATACATCATCTATCATCTGATCTTTAGTCCGTAGTTGTTTACTGTGCGCACGAGTTTAGGAAGCATTAAGTAACTTGTAAAATCACCTTTTCAGATTGTTTTCTAGGGTTTTCCATCATTTGCGCTTTCCTATTCTCAAGGCTTTCTTGCTATCGCTTCTTCTTCAGGTTACTGCAGGAAGCCTATATATTTTTTTTTATAATAGATAACAAATGAATTCACTAAAAGTGACCATAACGATGAGCGAGCACAATCTAAAAATATCTTTATATTGACAGAACCATTCAGTCGAAGCAAATCTACAAGTATAGAAATCGTGCGATCATCGTTGCGGCGCATGCTGCGCACGCGCCTCACCGTTATTCGACGCGGGACCGGTAGACCTTATTATCTTTTCTATCTACGTTATGTAATAAAATATTCAAACAACAATTATTATAATTCACAAGACTAGTCTAAAATATTGATAGAACCGTTCAGACCGAGATATCTAAGTATAGAACGCGGTCATCATTGCAGCGCACGCGTTTCACCGTTATTCGACTCGGGAGCGGTAAGGTGTATGAAACCTTACTATCTTCTTCTTCTTTTCGAGTCGGTGGCAAACCGTAAAATCGTAAATTAAATTATATCCTGCCAATACTTAGCCACCTGAATGGCGCTTGCATTAGCAGTCATCAGGTCACCCATTGTGCAGGTGCTGGGACATTTAGAGCAAGATAACAAGTGGCTCATTGTTTGGACGTCTCCACATTGACATAACTACGACCGACCGAAAAGCTAGTCACGGTTCTCCGGACTTTTGGAGGTGCTATGCCAGCCAGAGGATACAGCTTAGGAACCGGGGTTGGTTTCAAGCAACCAGTTATTAACCGGCACATTTCGTTTAAGGCTGTATCCACTTGCTCGGCGTGGGTTGACCGATTCCAGACCGGCAGAATAACTCCGGCAGAATAACATAGAGCCAGACCAGTAGTACGCATAACATGAGCCGAAGCACCCCATTTGATCTTTAAGTCTTTGAAGGAGATTATTACGGGACCTTACTATCTGAATTGTGAAATAAAACACTTAAACAACTATAGTAATATGCTAGACTAGTCTAAAAATAATATAAATTATTGATAGAACCGTTCAAACCGAGCGATCTAAGTATAGAATCCGCGCGGTCATCGTTGCAGCGCACGCACCTCACCGTTATCCGACTCGGAGCTCGGGCCCGTTAGGCTGCAGGGCGCCCTTCTTGGGCTATCTAACTGAAATATCTGAGTATGCTTTCTAAAAATTTCGTTAATTCTGAATTTTGTGCTCATTTTATACTTCGTTTATTACATTGCCTGAGAAAAACGATAATGCATGGTTCTGACTGACTTGTTGTTGTGTTGCAATTGAAAAAAGTATTTGATTCTTTATAATATCTGAATAAGCTTTGTAAGATGTTTAGTCCGCAATATTAAAAAAAACACGGTGACTTGAAATACGAAAAGTGACCTCCCGTTTAAATCGAACAATTATCCAAAGGAACTCGTCCACTGAAAATTGAAATGATTTTGCATTTTGATATTTTAATAATTCGTATACCCGTTGTAAAAGCTAAAAGCTTTGCAATTAACTGATTACATATCAATGACTAATGCTATATAGCTATTATTTTATTTGATATAGAGTCAATGAAGATAATACAATTACATATAAGCCCAAAAACGACTACACAAATTGACAGAAACTTCAAGAGTACTTATACAAATGACGTCAAAGTACTGGAAGCCGAGAGAAAAGTAAATCTGGTGATAATGAGTGATATTCATGTACGTTGGGGTAAAATTCCATACCGAGCTGTCACCAACCATCCTATTTATTCCTATCATCAAAGCCGGCACGTGCGCCGGCGGTACCGTCATTGTTTCCTGTCGTTAGCATGCGCCGCGATGACGCGCCTGACGTAACCGTTACGTGGACAGTGGACGGTCGGTAAGCTTGCTAGGTGAGACGACTGTTCAAAATAGTACACATATCCTACAGCGTGTAAATTGACCGTCGACATTCCCTTAACGGGGTGACTCAGCCCATCAATATGATCAACTGTTCCTATGGGAACAATGCTGGGAAAAACGCAAAAAAATTCAACATTCCTATACAAACTGGCCGGGCGGCAGAACTCTTTTGAATGGAAAAACCATTTTTTTTAGGTTCCCAGCATTGGTCACATAGAAAACAGTTGCTCATATTGATGGTCTGAATCACTCCTTTGAGGTAACGTCAAGGGGAAAATTTACACGCTATATAGAGTTTCAACTCATTTGGACTGATGCTACGGAGTCCGGGTGCAGCATTCCGGCATTTTCTTTCTGAAACAAAATATGTCTGCCTATGCCGCCGCCCCCGTGCCCCGGCAGAAGGGGAAAACCCAAGAAGTGCTGGCTTGATGTCGTTGGGGATATGTGTGTGGATGGTCTCACAATCAGGGATGCCGAAGACCGTGTGAGGTGGAGAAGAAAAGTTGAGGATGCAACCAGACAGGGGGGACAGGTCTGCTCGGCCTCTTTGAGACTTTTATCATATCTGTTGTTGTTGCACGCTCGATCGCTAACATAACGTGTTCCACAAAAATATGTTAATTAAAATTGTATATAACACTAGCTGTTGCCCGCGGCTCCGCACGCGTTAATGTCGTTCCCTTGGGAACAGTAGAAATGATAAAAATTCCATACAACCCCTCTTTGCTTTTTCCCCTTAAGGGGGAATTTATTACATTTCACCTGCATAGATCTTTAGCCCTTAAGGAGGGGATTTTGCCCATTTGTCCTACACAGATATTTTTTTATTGTAATGGAGAACTTCTTATTGTCATATTTCTAAGTAAATAAAATAAAACCATACAAACTTTACCCCACATATTCTACCCCTTTAAGGGGAAATTTCGACCATTTTAACTACACAGATCTTTTTAATTGTAATGTAAACATATATACTTATTTTTATACTTTTATGTCCAGAAATGAGAAAATTTCCATACATTCCCCCCCTACCCCCTCCTTTATCCCTTAAGGGGGAAATTTTGTACATTTTACCCACACAGATCTTTTATTAATTGTAACCTAGAACGTTTATACTTATTTTCATACCTCTAAGTCTAGAAATGGAAAAATTCCATACAAACTTTACCCCCTATTTACCCCTTCAAGGGAGAATGTTGTCTGGTTCACCTAAACAGATCTTTTTTAATTTTAATTGAGAACTTGCGTACCTACTTTCAAACTTCTAAGTACAGAAATGAGAAAATTCCATAAAACTTTAACCCCTTTGATTTTCTAAAAATCCTTTCTTAGTGCTTATTTACATCATAAAAAGAATCCCTGTGCCAAATTTCAAGTTTCTGCGCACAGTAGTTTCGGCTGTGCGTTGATATATATGACAGGTTTGCCTTTGGCCCGCAGCTCCGCCCGCATAAGTGTCGATTTCTCAGGTACAGTAGAATTATTAGTTGAACCCGGAATACATTAGTTCATGACTTTCAATGAAACACCTTAATATTGAATTTCAATTAAATAACTTCATAAACGGAAAGTTTCATACTAACTTTGCATCCCCGTTATATCCCCTTAAGGGATGATTTTTGAGAAAAATATTTTACTCGTGTTTCATGCCTTTTAGTAAAGAATTTTCATGCTGAATTTCATTCGACTAACTTCAAAAATGGCAGTTTCATGCTTACTTTGCACCCCTATTTTACCCCCTTAAGGGATGATTTTTGAGTAAAATATTTTACTCGTGTTTCATACCTTTCAGTAAAGAACCTTAATGCTGAATTTCATTCGAATCACTTCAAAAACAACAAAGTTTCATACTAACTTTGCAACCCGTTTTTCCCCCTAAGGAGATGAATTTCCAAAAATCATTTCTTGGTGCTCCCCTACGTTATAAAAGGAACCCCTGTGCAAAATTTCAAGTTCCTAACCCTTATAGTTTAGGCCCTGCGTTGATATGTCAGTCAGTCAGTCAGCTTCTCCTTTTTTTTTTAGTATGGATTACTATAGATAGTATGGATAGGTATATTGCTGTCGTATAATAATGATGAATTGACTTTGGATTTTAATTTTCTTATGTCACTTATTATTTTATTTTATTTTTGTTATATGTTTGCAGGCAAACTCATGCCTTGAGTTCATTCAAATGACGATAACTTTTTTTTTAATGAACCGATTTTGATGAAACAAACTTTAAATGTTAAACTGAGTTAAAACAAAGCAATTGGTGAAAGTTTGAAGTAAATCGGTTCAGTATTTTCGGAGATAATCGTGATCATACATACAGACAGACAGACAGACAGACAGACAGACAGACAGACAGACAGACAGACAAGAAATTCCAAAAAATTTTTTTTGCTTTCTATTATTCTTTTTAATTGTCCCTCTATCCATTTCAGTCAAAAATTCGAAATGTACAGACAAAATATTTTTACTGTTTTATTATATGTATAGATGACATCAAAAAAAAAAAGAAAAGAAAAATATTAAATATCATACAAAGCCCTTCAGGCAAGTAGGCGACCAATACTGTTGAAGAGTTTCTTTCGGCGTCTTCTTCTCTGCAGTGGTCGGTTCCGAAACGCTAGTAGTTTGTAGCTTTTAAACAATAATTAATAATTTGTATATACTCGTAATATAATAAGTATTATTTAATTTTAAATGTGAATTGACGTGAAAAAGTGCCTGAAAAGGCCTATGTTCTGAATAAATCTTTGAATATTTGAGACACGCTCGCATGAGAAACAAAGAATCTCTTCAGTTTCCTATCACCTACGCTCATATTTCATATACATAGTCTCTTTTACATACATATCTTCCTGTAATCTTTAAGTAAAAACGTTTACATAATTGTTGGACATTTGCTTTCGGAGATAAGATAACGGGAATGGTAATATATTGTCTATTTTGTTGAATAACATTAAAATTATATATATATTCGAGGTTCCAGCTATCATTATCATTATCATCAACCTACACTCGTCCACTGCTGGACATAGGTCTCTCCCATGGCACGCCAGCAATAATTCCTTTCATTTGATACATCACATGGAACAATCTGATCTTTTTGATTTAAAATTTTCTGATTTGTGACCCCTGAAACTCCCCTTTAATATATTTATTTACGTAAAATGAAAATTTTGGGGTCACATACATCTTTCATCATTAATAAGAGTACCAAATTTTAATTGAGAAATTACATTAACCGAACAAATCGGCTGTGCACGCACTGATAGACTATACGAGTGATCCTATACGAGTTCAGTTTTTGTCACTCTTCCATACGGAACTCTACAACATACAGTCGAATGAACCTCCTCTTGTTTGAAAGTCGGAAAAGTATAGTGTTAATCCATAGATTCAAAGATTTATTCAGAAAATAGGCCTTGGCAGGCACTTTTTCACGTCAATTCACATTTAAATAATACATTAAATTATATTCAAAATATTAATTATTGTTCAAAAGCTACAAACTACTAGCGTTTCGGAACCGATCACTGCAGCCACTCCATATTACGGTACGCCTATAGTTTAATGTATCCTACCAATATTATTATAAATGCAAAAGTTTGTATGTTTGGTTACTAAATCACCACAAAATGGCTGAACGAATTTGACGAAATTTTGCACACAGGGGACTACCTATTATTTCGAATTTTTTTCCACCGGATGGACTAAAATATTTGAAATATCCAAAAATGTTTCAACGAATGCTTTATACATAAAGTTGCGAATTTTAGTTTTAAACGTAACGTTGCTAGTGTGGTTTGTGTCACGGTACTCAATTATATTATGTATATGACCACGTCAAAAAACTTTCGTGGGCTGAATAACTTACGGTGGTCCTCGTTTTGTAATCAGTTACGACTTGACTATAAATTGTCATATTTCGTATTATTTTTACTTAATGATATGCGCACGGCACCTCTGTGGCTTAATACGTCTCGGTATTCTGAGCTTAATAAATATAAACATTATGAATCTTATATCCTTCTTTATTTTGTATTAGAAATAAGACATTTGAAAAATTTCGTAAGCAAACTAGACTTATACCTATTATAAAAAGGAAGTATGTTGTGAGATTGTATGTTTGTTTATTTTTGACACCAGATAAACTGCAAAACTATAATAAAATACCAATAAAGCTTTTTATTGGTATTTTAGCGAGCAATAAAGGCTATATTTAAATATCAAAAAATTAGGGATCTGTACAAAAATCAAATTAATGAAACACGGTATCAAAGCTTTGCTTATAAACGTCCTTACTGGGCGAAAACTACGAATTCGATTGATGCCTCTTTCATGTAAGCGTGTTCCCGGTTACATCCTTATCCGACACCGACATGCTTTGGCACTTGGGTTCTGGTGGTCGGGGTGTGGCCCGCGGCCCGGATGGACTCTGTGATAAAACCGAATATCCGCGAACGAAGTTGCACAAAACAGCTAGCTTCATTTAATTGAACTAGGTATTATGGGCGCTCATAGTTATTCATCATCATCATCATCATTATCAGGTCCTTGTTAGTCTCCAGTGCAGGAGCATGACCCTCTCTGTACTACTAGAGCTATACTTGGCCAGAGCAGACATAGGACTTGGCCTCATAGTTATTATCCTTACTAATATTATAAATGCGAAAGTGAGTTTGTTTGTTTGTTTGTTTATTTGTTTGTTACGCTTTCACGCCGTAACTACTGAACCGATCATCATGAAATTCTGCATACAAGTTCTCTGGAGTACGGAGAAGGACATAGGCTACCTTTTATCCCGGGAAAAAGTACTATTCCCGAGGGATCGACATTGACGCGGGCGGAGCCGCGGGCGAAAGCTAGTAGGACTATAAATCGTTCCCTGATAAAGCCTGCAATTTATGAGTTATCGATTATGATACAGTAAGAATTGACTTAATGTGCAAAAATCTTAAGGATGAGAACAGAACAAGAACACGGTTCTTAAATTATTCGAAGAAGATATGTTTTTATAACTAAAAAACAATTTGAATTACGCACCCAGAGTATATTTTGATGCTAAGACTAAGTAATTCAAATATAATAAACAGTATATTAAATATTTAATAATAGTATTAAAATATGTAATTTCAAAATACATCAATCCATTCTCCGACGTACTTTACAATGACCAAGCAAGGGACTTTTAGCGAAAGGCCAGATTAATGCCCAGTACCATCTGATTCCGAAAACTTTTTGTAAATTCTCCCTCCACGGCTCTTCGCTGAGTTTCCTGTTTTTGTAGAAATCCTTTTTCTTAACAGACTCCCGGGACGTCACTCCTCTGATCATGTTTATCATGTGGTAGTAGAAAAGGCCGCCAGACCAAAAAAACAGGCCTATGTTCGTTATCCAAAACAACACGTATAAATCTTTGAAGTTTAAGCGGTCATGGTGAATCAAAATCCTTGTCATCGGATTGATTATGCGACCCACTGACAGCATGAAACCGTAGTCTTCAAACTTGGAATGGGTGTAATAGTAATTATAGTACATAGCGTAGATCATAGATACTGCCAAGTGGAATAAAAAGAGCAAGTAATACCGCTGGTTGTGGAGGCCTATGCACCGAGACAGAAAGATACAATGATGGTCTCTCCTCTCTATACAGATGTCGCATTTCTTGCAATGCCACGTGTCTGGAGATCGATTTATTTTACAAACCTCACAGAAATCTCCTTCAATGCTTCCTTTCTTTGCGCTGATTTTAACCGCGATTGTCATAGCCATGTTCCCAGCCACATTTATAAAGCACCAACTTGATATCAGAACATGTAGCACATGTTTCAAGTTCCCCATGGAGTACATCGCCACTAGCTCTGGCCTTACTATGGCCATCTCGATGAAGAAGTAACCGGGGGTAATGATGAATACTATGGCCCAACATTGCAGTTTTTCGAAAATAATTTGTCCTCGCTTTTGGTTCATTTTTTGTGAAATCTGTTTAGATAACTGACAACAGTCTGGCAGCAATAGACAAGCTGCTTTTACTCGATTAAAATTATCAAATGAGGTTTAATCTAACCTATCTTAAAATAATGATTATTGTAAATGTTTCAACTTTTAATAAAATATAAAATGTTGATGTTTCGTGCTGGTCTGGGAGAAAAGAAAAAACAGTGAATGTGCCAGCAGCTTCTCTTCCCGCGCAGACCGTAGAAGCCGGCCAAGGGAACGGGCGAAAAACTAAAGATTCATGACAATAGGCGATGCGGCTACCCATCACTATTTTGATTCCGTTTTCCATCTTTACGCCCACCAACATATGACATGATAGGATAACATGATAGGCTGAGTCGCCCCTTTAGGTGAAAATAATAAGTTTTTCAAACAAATATTTTTGTGCCAAGCTTTTATTATGAGCGATGCCTACTGGAACGTGCTAGTCAAGAGAAATCAAATGAGCCCAAAACTATGGGATCATCTTCATTCATTAACGTTTCCATCCGACTTATATACTAACAAAATCTCAACTCAATCTGTTAAGAATACGTGCTACAAAATTGAGTTGCATTTGACTCACAGAAACAAACTAACAGGAAAAGTTAAATAAAAGCTTGATGAGATAAATAAATATATACGGACAAATGACACAGATTGAGCTAGCCCAAAAGTAAGTTCGAGACTTGTGTTTAGAGATACTAACTCAACAATACTATATTTTATATCAAATACATATAAATATATACAGTAGATACACATCTAAGACCCAGGCCAATCTGAAAAAGATCATTTTCCATCTTGACCTGGCCAGGGATCGAACCCGGGCACTCTCGTGTCGCAGGCTGGCGTGTTGACCGCTGCGCCACGGAGCTTGCCAAATAGAAATAATATTAATTTCGAGCTTAATCTGTAAGCGGTCAGGTGAGGCCAGCAAATGGTCATATTGATTAATACGCGGGAAGTCATGCAGTTAGAAATACACGAATGTAAATGGCGACTACTTTCTTAAGATATCCAAAACACATGTAATTACCATTTTAATACGTTGATTTTAAATTTTGAAATGATTAATGTATAACTTTCATAACCTTTCGTTTTATCAACAGTAAACGTAACGCTTGAGAAATAAACAGCTTTTGTGGCGAAGGCACGACGCTGACATTTAGGGTTTGTAGGCCGAGACGAGGCGAGGTGAGGCAGGGAGGTATTTTTGGAAAACGCGAGGGTTTTGGAGGTGCTTGAACTGTGAGAATTTGTCAACATCACCACGATAAAAAATGCAGATGACTCCATAAAATTTCGGTCGAGTCTGAGTATTTTTGTTACTCTGTGCTACGGTTTTACTTTAAATCTCACGGTCACAGTTATAAGGATTTAACCTGCGCCGAAACGAGTATGTTGTCAATTCTATTGTATTTTGTTACATCTTTAATCCATCATTTATGCATATACTTCCTTTACATAGAAATTTCATCAAAATCGATTAAGTAGTTTGGTTGAAGTTAGTTTTTTGTTACGGAGGATTATTTCAGACTAGCTTTCGCCCGCGGCCCGCCCGCGTCAATGTCGATCCCTCGGGAATAGTAGTTTTTCCCGGGATAAAAGGTAGCCTATGTCCTTCTCCGCACTCCAGAGAACTTGTATGCAAAAATTCATGATGATCGGTTCAGTAGTTACGGCGTGAAAGCGTAACAAACAAACAAACAAACAAACAAACTCACTTTCGCATTTATAATATTAGTAAGGATAAGGATTAGCCTTGTACTGTAATTACCTTGTAACATAGCTTAGGCAAAGTAAGATGTCCAAATTCAGCCCTATTAGTACCCATTATCCCATGTGAATTGCACAATGCATGTAGAGGTATTGTTCTCGCCTCATACATAATCCCAGGGTAATCCGAGAAAACTGTATTGTAGCGCGTTGCGACACTTACTACGGTCCATAAGATTGCTAGCCTGCTAAACGGTATGATCGATGACAGGCCCGGCCTGTGTCTTGTTTTCATGACATACTTTTATTATATAATAAACGCGGGCACAGCTAGTAATATTACTAGCTGTGCGCCCACGACTCCGTTCGCGTACATTTGTATGTATTCCACGTCTTATCATTACTGGAGAATAAAATAAAGTAGCCAATACTGTGTCCTGTACATCTAAATGTTTATCTACCAAGTTTTATAAAATGCAGTTAATTCATCAAGAGTTATTGAGGAACATACATAAATACAGAAAAAGAATCTAAAAATTCTCAATTTAGTTTATGTATAGAGCTTATAAGTACAATATCTCTGAAAACAAAGTAACTTACTCCCCATGAGTCCCATGACCAAAGCTTACAGATTTTTTTTTAGTTTTAACAGCGACTCTATTTACCTGAGTTCATTTCATGATGATTATGTGCCATGTTTAGGTTTCTGATGGGTACGTCGAAACACGACGTACGATATCTGATGGTTAAGAAACATGTAGGAATAATCCTCATAATTATATAATATTTAAATTTAAAAAAATAAATATAGAATAACGAATTTTGAAGGAATAATACACAAATTGCTAGCAAACACTAATAATTGAATTTAGGTTGAGGCTCTTCAGACATAATAGACACTGATATTTTTGAATGATGCTTAAACGTCTGTAAAAATATTCTCGAGCAAATTAATCATCTTTAAATAATGGGCCTTTCGAATATTGAGGTCGAGCAAATATCGCGGTCAGTACGAGTGACTTTACTTCTCCGCTGTCACGAGATAATGTTCTTCTATTTTTCATTGACTTCACGATGTTACGTGATGGAGAGATTATGGTTTCTACATGTGAACTAAATGGAATATCGTCGTACCCTCTCAAAGTCTCTCAACATAGAGAGGCTTATCCGAGATAATCTTGCAAAATTTGATTCCTTTCAAACTGGACCGATGGATTTTGTTTAGATGGATTTTGGTCGGAGTACGATTCATATTATTTCCTGGCAGATAAGTGTAATGATTTGGTCACATAATTAAAATACTTTTATTGTAACGTAATACAGTCTTGGTTTTAGGTACAAAACTTTGGAGGAATGGAAAAAGCTCCACCGACAAGAACATAGCCTTAAAAATGATAATGTTAGGTAATTCGATAGAATTATTCGGTATTGTGGACTCTACTCTTATATAAAATGCGAATAGTGTAAATTAATTTAAAATTCGAGTAGTTAAATAATTGTCTTAATTTTGACCATGACACATTTAAAATTGAATACTTAGATCTCTAAATATTGTTTATATCATCATCATCATCATTAGGTCTTTTTTCGCACAACCCTCTCTGTACTACTAGAGCCATACTTGGCCAGAGGAGTCAGAGGACTTGGCCTACACTCTCCACGCAGGCCAGACGGGTTGGAGAGATCTCACAGATATTTATAAGCTTTGTTTAGCTTGTATTTCCTAAGTCACCTTCTACGACATCCACGGAAAGACATGGAGTGGTCCTATTCTACTCTGCCGGGTACCACACGGCTTTTTCAGTGTTTATATCATATTGTCCAAACGAATGTCTATTTTTCGCGTCTAGAAAGTAAACCAAAATAATTTAGACGTCAGACTGGTAGTACCTAATATGAAAATAACTATTTTTGGTGGTTACATAATGTTCAAAAGATTTATATTTGGAAAACGAGGTCGTGATCTACGTGGTGATTTGCTGCTGGGTTATGTTCGGGTTTTTTTGTTTTTTTCCTAGTTAGATGAGCATTATTAGCTCCGAGTAACTAATTTATAGCTCTAAAGAAGTTATGGTTACACAAGTTATTTTAGAGACCATAATTAGGGTCAACTTTTTTAAATTGTCTGTAAGAATCAACTCTTTTCCTTCTCTCTGTACTCTACCCGTACGGTGATGGGAATTAAGTTGGAGGATCTCGCCATTTTATCTTATTTATTAGTCACTATATCCCAAGTGACCATGCTTAGAGTTGCGTCCTAAGCGTCCATAACGCTAGTTTATTAGTCCAGTCCAACCTATTGAATTCCGTAAGGCTAAAATCAAGTCTAAGATTCACTACCGGAAAAACAGAAATGTTTTCACGTAGCCGGATAATTTTCCTGAGAGTTTCCCACCGAGGCCATATTGTCTGCCGTGCGCCGCGGTTCACAAATAGTCTAGCGAAAGTTTTCAAATAGCACGCCATTTTGTCATAAAATTGTAGAACAGTGTACGATCACGTAACGTAGATAATGGATCATATTGTTTCTGTTTCTGCGTAACGGAAAGCTGGGCAAAGGCCAATGAGACCTTATAATATTTTGTGGTAAATATATCGCTTTCCCTCCGAATATAATTTGATAGTTGAATTTAGACTAGTTTTGGTTCAGTTTTGTTTGGTTTTAAAAGTGTTTGTCCTCGGCGCTGTCCATCATAATTGAACATCACATTTTGGATATTTCTGTTTTTCTTTCGGCCAAAGGAGTTTATAAATGAGTCAAAGTTCGGCATTATTATCCTATCATATAATATCGTTAGAGACCAAACAATAAGTTGTTTTCGATTTCTTCAAAATCTAGACCGTTTAACATATCATTGCAGGCATATTGGTACCATGGGTGAAACTTGCCATAGACACTCAAATTAGGCAAGAAATGAGGTTTGCGTAACTAACTCGTATCGCCCATCGCTCGTTGCTCGTTATAGTGGGCACTTAGCGAGGGCCCATTTGTACGTGACTATATGTCTGACCTGGACATCTGCTGGGACAGTCGTAGACTTTACTGAGGTGGGTTGTAATCATTAGGAGTATATGAGTCGTTTGTGTAAAGTTGCAGCGCTTGTCGCTTGTTATAGTGGGCACATAGCTTGGACCCATTGGTACATTATTTATGTCTTTTACCCAGACATCTACAGTTACATTATTAGACATGCTTAAGCTGGCTGTAGGCAGCATATAACTTTTTGTACTTATTTTATTCCATTTGATGATTTCTATAGGGTTATGTGTAAGTTTGATATAAAACGTTTTTACATATAACCTTTTATTACTTTATTTATGAATTTACTAGCTTTCGCCCGCGGCTCCGCCCGCGTCAATGTCGATCCCTCGGGAATAGTACTTTTTCCCGGGATAAAAGGTAGCCTATGTCCTTCTCCGCACTCCAGAGAACTTGTATGCAAAATATCATGATGATCGGTTCAGTAGTTACGGCGTGAAGGCGTAACAAACAAATAAACAAACAAACTCACTTTCGCATTTATAATATTAGTAAGGATTATCAAGTTTATTTCCTCTCATTTAATTAATACAAAGCAAATAACAAGGATATCATTCAACAAGGAAGATGCCAAGGCTCATAATATTCTCTAAATTAAGTACACAAGAGATTTTCTCTAGTTATTTCCCATCAAATCATACATTCATTGTCATAGTCGCGAATAAATATAATATTTTTTATATAATATTTTTTATATATATAATATTTTTTTAAGTAATACTAATTTAATGTCATTGTAATCATCTCGTAAAGATGTACGAGTAGCAAAAAGACTTTACTGCCTAACTACAGTCCGCGTACTTAGCGATATACTCAAATGGCACAACGCGATAATACGTTATTAAGTAAATTAAAAATAACTCGTTGATCAACAGATTAGCTTGTTGGTTAATCAACGATTAAGAAATGTCGTCCAATTACCTGGTTATAGATTTAGCAAATTTTGATAGAGATCGTATCTCTTTGTGATGTAAGATAATTGGGTTTAAAAGTAAATCGGCAAAGTAACTAGGCAGCGCAACCAAACAACGACTAATCACATTTCAAATACTTTGATTTATCACTTATAGTTACTTAATATATATTCAACCATTTTTCTTATACGAATACAGCTTAACATCTTTGCTTCTCGAGCGACAAACAGAAAATATATGTCATACCTGATTTAATAGCAGTGTTGGCTTCTTACACGCACACAAAAATAAACCAACATGATAAACACATACGAGTAGTTATTGTGAATTTTCACAACACAGTTCAATACATAAGCTAATTCACTTAGCGGACAAAAACTCGACAATAAGCTGATTATGCATAGCGAATAGGCGCGGCCGATCAATGGGCCCGCTACCGTGTCTAATCGATTACTTACTCGGTGAATCGATTCAGTATCGGCGATATCCCACGATATCGCCCTCTGTGACCTTCTCATTATTTGATGGTATTAATATTTAATATACTTTGGCACATCATTCGTATGAAAGGTTGTGCTCTGTTTAACTGGTTACAGATTCGCGTCACACATTTGTGGTCCTAGCTCCAATAGGTGTATATTCCTAGACGAATATATTTTTTAAAATAAAAATGAGAATGTGTAGTCAAATTCTTCAAGCTAACAAGGTATAGCACATATCATATATATTATTATATGTTTGACTAGCTCCGTGGCGCAGCGGTCAACACGCCAGCCTGCGACACGGAGTGACCGGGTTCGATCCCCGGCCAGGTCAAGATGGAAAATGATCTTTTTCAGATTTGCCTGGGTCTTGGATGTGTATTTAATATGTATTTGTTATAAAATATAGTATCGTTGAGTTAGTATCCCATAACACAAGTCTCGAACTTACTTTGGGGCTAGCTCAATCTGTGTGATTTGTCCGTATATATAAATAAAAAAAATATATATTATTGACTTCCTTTAATTATGACAGCTGGTACCAATGGCTCAACGAACCTTTGATGGCAATATTTACTTGTTCGAGATCAGTGTGTAGAGATAGTAAGCTAACTCAAAAACTGACATGTTTGTTTGGATTATTCCGAATTAGTGTTGTGCCATGCTCAAAATTTTCGGGAATGGTTAGAACGTGTCGAAAATTTTCCCCGAGAATTTCCTGTTCTTTCTCTCAATTGCGGGAATAATTGAGAAATTATCGAGAATTATTGGAAATTCCCCGCAAATTTCAAATGAAAGGAAATCATCTTTAGCACATTCTACTGTGCTAGGTGAAGAAGGACCAGGCCCCCAGTCTCCAGCAGCCCCGCTATTCCTGACTTAGGTAGCGGTCACGGTAACGGCGGGGCAGGGGGTGCTAAGAATCCCCGGATACGACCCGGCTACCACCCCCGACGACAACTGGCCCTGGTAACACACAATATACGCACGATGAGGCTTGACGAAAAGGTTGAGGAAGTAGAAGCGGAAATGAGTAGGTTACGATGGGACGTAGTAGGGTTGTCTGAAGTCCGAAGAGAGGGAGAGGGCACGACAACCCTAATGTCTGGTAACCTACTCTATCACCGGGAGGGTGACTTTAAAAAGTCCCAGCATGGTGTCGGGTTTCTCGTCCACAGGTCCCTCGTAAACAACGTCGTAACCATCGAAAGTATTTCTAGCAGGGTGATATACCTTATACTCAGAGTATCTAAAAGATACTCGCTGAAGGTCATACAGGTATACATGCCGACCGGGGAATACTCAGATGAAGAGGTGGAAAGCGTGTATGAGGACATCAGTAGGGCCATACATGCTTCCAAAACCTATTTTACGGTGGTTATGGGGGACTTTAACGCGAGACTGGGCAGACGAAGTGACGGAGAGTTCAGGGTGGGGCGATTCGGATATGGGGATCGAAACGATAGGGGCCATATGCTGGCTGACTTCTTGGAGAAAGAGGGACTCTTTGCGATGAACTCTTTCTTCAAGAAGCCACCACAAAGGAAATGGACCTGGATAGGTCCAACTAGGAAGGGCCAGGCCCCAGTGAAACAGGAGATAGACTTCATCATGTCGACTAGGAGAGAGATATTCAATGATGTCTCCGTGATCAGCAAGATAAAAATCGGTAGCGATCACAGAATGGTGAGAGGCATCTTGAATATCGATCTTAGACGTGAGAGGGGTCGGCTGATGAAGTCTACGATCCGACCATCGCATGCCCATATCCAGAACCATGAGATTTTCCAGCTTGAGCTCTCAAATCGCT
Organism: Elegia similella; assembly: GCA_947532085.1. NCBI lineage: Eukaryota > Metazoa > Arthropoda > Insecta > Lepidoptera > Pyralidae > Elegia > Elegia similella. Next base: position 469,886 of record OX383930.1, on the reverse strand, counting down.
TCAAATGCCTAGACGACTGCGTTTCAGTGGACGAATTAAACAATGGGTTTGTAGAAGCTGTCCAGTCGGTGGGATCTAAGATTTTTAAGTCCTGCCGTAAACAAAAATCTCAAAAAATCTCACCTCAGACCCTAGAACTGATGGCTGAACGACGCTCCATGGTACTGCAGACCTCTGAAGATGCTGATGTACATCGACGGCTCAATAGACGAATCCAGAAGTCTCTGCGGCACAACATTCGCTCCTTTAATACCGAGCGTATAAAGGAGACGATTGAGCAGAACAAAGGCTCCAAAGTGTTCGCAAGAGTGGAGTCTATTGGGCAAAGCCGATTATCAAAGCTGAAGACGGAGGACGGCAAAGTGGCGTCGACAAGGTCCGAGGTACTGAGGGAGATCGAGAAGTTTTACGGACAGCTCTACACCTCAATTGCTAAACCCATCGACAGCCTGGCTAAAGACCCTAGAGCCAAGCTAACCCGACACCATACTGAAGACATCCCGGACATCAGCCTGTACGAGATTAGGATTGCCCTCAAACAGCTTAAAAACAACAAGGCGCCGGGCGAAGACGGAATCACAGCAGAGCTTCTGAAAGCGGGCGGAACGCCGGTACTAAAAGTCCTTCAGAGGCTCTTTAATTCCGTTTTGCTCGAGGGCGTGACGCCAGAGGCTTGGAACAGGGGCGTGGTGGTTCTGTTCTTTAAAAAGGGTGACAATACTCTACTAAAGAACTATAGACCCATCACGCTCCTGAGCCACGTCTATAAGCTGTTTTCGAGGGTTATCACGAATCGTCTCGCTAACAGGCTTGATGCCTTCCAGCCTCCCGAACAAGCCGGATTCCGAAAAGGCTTCAGTACCATAGACCACATCCATACGCTGCGGCAGGTTATACAGAAGACCAAGGAGTATAACCGGCCACTATGCTTAGCGTTTGTGGACTATGAGAAGGCCTTTGATTCGATCGAAACATGGGCTGTGCTTCAGTCTCTCCAGCGGTGTCGCATTGACCATCGGTATATCGAAGTGTTGAAGTGTTTATACAGAAACGCCACTATGTCAGTCCGAGTACAGGAGCAGAGCACGAGGGCTATTCCACTACAGAGAGGCGTGAGACAGGGAGACGTCATTTCTCCGAAACTGTTCACTGCTGCTTTGGAAGATGCCTTCAAGCTCCTGGAATGGAAAGGATTTGGCATCAACATTAATGGCGAGTATATCACTCACCTTAGATTTGCTGACGATATCGTTGTCATGGCGGAATCGCTGGAGGACTTAAGTACCATGCTCAATGACCTCAATGGAGTTTCACAGCAGGTGGGCCTTAAAATGAACATGGACAAAACGAAGATCATGTCGAATGTCCATGTTACGCCGTCACCGGTTTATGTTGGGAACTCCACCCTTGAAGCTGTAGACCAATATGTCTACCTGGGACAGTTGATCCAGGCAGGCAGTTCCGGCTTCAAGGACGAGGTCTTTCGACGAATCCGACTCGGCTGGGCAGCGTTCGGGAAGCTCCGCACTGTCTTTTCGTCCGCAATACCTCAGTGCCTAAAGACAAAAGTCTTTAATCAATGTGTGTTACCAGTGATGACTTACGGCTCAGAGACGTGGTCCCTTACGGCTCAGAGACGTGGTCCCTTACTATGGGCCTCATAAGAAAGCTCAAGGTCACCCAAAGAGCTATGGAGAGGGCTATGCTCGGTGTTTCTCTACGAGACCGAATCAGAAATGAGGAGATCCGTAGAAGAACAAAAGTCACCGACATAGCTCAGCGGATTAGTTCTTTGAAGTGGCAGTGGGCGGGGCACATAGCGCGTAGAACCGATGGCCGATGGGGCAGAAAGGTTCTGGAATGGCGACCACGTACCGGCAAGCGCAGCGTCGGACACCCACCGACCAGATGGTCGGACGACCTGACAAAGGTCGCAGGGAGGCGCTGGATGCAGGCCGCTTCCAACCGGTCATTCTGGAAATCATTGGGGGAGGCCTATGTCCAGCAGTGGACTTCTTGCGGCTGATATGATGAGGTGATAGTGTGGCACATGCAACTGTAACACGATATCCGGGAATATGAACGATGACCGTTGCTGTTACGTTTGTGTATTAGAGAGATATAATTGTAACAAAGTTGTTCGAATTACTGAAGGTTACATAATACAAGAACGATGGACAGATACATAATTAATTATCTTTAACAACAACATTCATGTACGTAATATGTATAAGCTCGCGGTAATCGCCCTTACGTAACGAGGTGCACCAACCAGCTCATTCATGATTTCTTTTTCAATCGCAATCTGTATCAGGCCCGTGTCAGAGGTCAGGACACCTACAACTAATAATGCTGTATTATGTCTACGTTTATGTAAGCAATCATTTTATATCAGCACATTTATACTTGTGAAATTTTTTTTTGTAGCTGATAAGTGATTTTTCAATCGCGATCTGCATCAGGTCCGTGTCAGGGGTCAAACAATCTAAGGCTAATAATGATGTTATTATGTTAACATATATGTAACAATGTTACTCGTATAACACAAGAATATATCAATTTGACTTTGTTTTTATCTCAGTGTACAATTGTTTTCAATCCCTTGCCTTCATCAGGTTCGTCTGATGACCATGCCAGAGGTCAGCGGATTTGCAGTTAATTATGCCATTACTATGTCATCATTTATGCAACAATTTTATATTCAACTGGCTATCCCCCACGGCTTCGCTGTTGTTAGTGCTGAACCCGCGGGAACAGTACTATGTTCCGGGATGAAGGGTAGGCTATGTATTAGTCCAGGTAATAAGAACCTATCTGTGTCTTCAAAATCCGTTGAGTAATTTTGGCGTGATTAAGTAACACACGTCAATACATACTCATAAACTTTCGCGTTTATAATATCAGTAGGTAAGGATGGTCACCTAAAGGAAGCTGCTTTGACACAAGTTAAAAATTACATATTAAGTCCACATTCGATTTCTTTAATTCTTGTTTCTATTTACCCGGGATGCAATCCAGGAAGCTTGTGTATCTGATTCCACGGGTCAGCTCAGTTCAGCTCAAATACTCAAGTCGTGATTCCCACAGACGCGAAATGAGTACCCTAACATTTCACGTATCGATGCACCCAGCACAACAGCCAATATGACGGTTGCGTAAAGAATTTGCATCAGCTTGCCCCTGTGACCCGCCTTGGCATTCCTGGTTGCTGCCAGTTCGATTTCTTGTCACATGTTGACGTATCGATTGATTGCTTTACTATAAGTAGTTTGTACGGATTATTCGAACTCTGAGTGACATCAGGCATATGAAATAAATTCTCAGACGTATAAATAAAATTATTTTAAATTATACCTTTTTTTCTAAGTTATTTAGTACTAGCTTTCGCCCGCGGCTCCGCCCGCGTCAGTGTCGATCCCTCGGGAATAGTACTTTTTCTCGGGATAAAAGGTAGCCTATGTCCTTCTCCGTACTCCAGAGAACTTGTATGCAAAATTTCATGATGATCGGTTCAGTAGTTACGGCGTGAAAGCGTAACAAATAAACAAACAAACTCACTTTCACATTTATAATATAAGTAAGGAAGTAAGGATTGTATTATGTTCATGCTGTTCAGGTAACTGAAATATTTCTGAAGAGAAAACTTCTTCAGCGGCATTGTGCACTTTTTGGGATGGGTAAAAAATGTTAAACGTGGTCAGGACACGTGGCCTGATCGAAAACTCGTAAGACGAACACGTGTCCTGAGACCGCCGGTGCAGCGTAGAAGAGGAAGTAATATCCCCTTATCTTTCTACGCAGTTTTTACTACTGCCGGAACTCCCGTTATATGCAAGCCGTTGTTTTTAAATTAATTTTTATCATTCCAAAAGCAGAAGAAGTAGTGCCTGTAGTGTCACTTGGAGTTAGCTCAATAATCAAATAAAAAAATAACTATATCGTCCATTTTCTCGTCAGCCATCTTTATTATTAATAAAAAATCATGATTTATGTACATATATTTAAAAAAAAAGCAGTATAATATTTTTAATTATATTATTTGTTCCAATTTCTCAACTCAGGTGTTTTACACTTATTTTTATGGTAGCAGTAAGTACCTATACAAATTAATTATAGGTTAAATGTGGATATTAAGTCATCATCCATCAAAAACTGCTCTCTTCTTACTACCTGCCAGTAGAAATCACATTTGACATAACCAAACATTAGCGTGCAGTTCACACGCGGCCGCTTTTACATCCTCCGCAACAAGTTACTGAAGTTAAGTAACGTCCTCTCCGAGAGTGAAAACGTACCGGTCGGCTCAAGTTCGATTCCCAGCCACTTACAGCTAATAATCTCCTGCTAAATGCTAAAAAAACTAAATGTGTCAAATTTTGTACCCCTAATGTTAGGCATGTGCCCACAAAAATAGTTGTTAATGATGAAGTGGTAGAATTTGTTGACTCGACAAAATTTCTAGGAATAACTCTCGACTCAAAGTTACAATGGGGTCCACATATTACAGCTCTTGCTGGTAGACTAAGCTCCGCGGCATACGCCGTTTGGCGAATAAGACAACTGACAGATGTCGAAACAGCACGTCTTGTTTACTTTAGCTATTTCCATAGTATAATGTCTTACGGGATATTGCTTTGGGGAAATGGTGCAAACGTCAATAGCATTTTCGTTCTGCAAAAGCGTGTTATTCGATCAATTTATAAACTAGGGGCTAGGGATTCTCTTAGAGAGTTATTTAAGGAAACTGAAATTTTAACGGTTGCGTCACAATACATTCTTGCTAATATACTGCACGTACATCAAAATATTCACAAATATGTTAAGAATTGTCATGTTCATACATACAATACTAGAAACAAAAATAAACTAGTTAATGAAGCTTTTAGACTACAGAAAACTATGAATACATTCTTAGGGCTTAGTATTCGTTTGTATAATAAATTTCCTGACAATATTACAGCTTTGCCATTTCCGAAGTTTAAAGACGTTACAAAAAATATATTATTGAAAAGAGCTTATTATGGCATTAATGATTATTTCGTTGATAAGAATGCTTGGAGTCGAGACCTCGAGTGATATGCAGGACTTCTCTAAACGCTTTTATTTTAATTTTACTTATAATTGTTTTCTTTTTTGTTGCTGCTATTTTATTTTGTATAATTGTCTTAAATCAACTCTCTCTCAATTGTAAAACATGTATATGTTTGCGGTCAACGAGTGTCGATAATTAGTTTTCGATTTTTGTGCTTGAGATCGAGTAAGTCATGCTCACTAAAATGTTCAAACTGGTGGCGGCGTTGTGTGTCGGGTCGTCGAGTTCCCTCTAATATGGTTGAGCTCAGCGATGGCTGATCCATGCGTCAACTCGTGAACGGGTGCTGCCAGGGGGGACAGGTCTGCTCGGCCTCTTTGAGACTTTTATCATATCTGTTGTTGTTGCGCGCTCGATCGCTAACATAACGTGTTCCACAAAATATGTAAATTAAATTTGTATATAACATGACATCAGAAAAAAAAAGAAAAGAAAAATATTAAATATCATACAAAGCCCTTTAGGCAAGTAGGCGACCAATACTGTTGAAAATAGTTTCTTTCGGCGTCTTCTTCTCCGCAGTGGTCGGTTCCGAAACGCTAATAGTTTGTAGCTTTTGAACAATAATTAATAATTTGAATATAATATAATAAGTATTATTTAAAATGTGAATTGACGTGAAAAAGTGCCTGAAAAGGCCTATTTTCTGAATAAATCTTTGAATCTTTACAACTTAATTACAGTTTGTGGATGTTGTTCAATGTGTAATGCCTTGTTGAACGAGACACAGATCGGTCAAAACTCTTAGTAAGTATCCTACTAATATTATAAATGTAAAAGTATGTTTAGATGTTTGTTACTCAATCATGCTAAAATGAAAATTCAGCACTCATCCTTATCCTTACCTACTGATATTATAAATGCGAATGTGAGTTTGTTTGTTGGTTTGTTTGTTTGCTACGCTTTCACGCCGTATCTACTGAACCGATCATCATGAAATTTTGCATACAAGTACTCTGGAGTACGAAAAAGGACGTACGGGCTACCTTTCATCCCGGAAATAGGTTCTGTTCCCGGGGGACGTTGACGATAGCGAAGCTGAAGAGTATTTACATATAGCAGACGTGTTTTTTCATTTTTTATTTATATGTGTTGGAGAAAAAATATTAATCGTACTTTTTAACCTCCATTCAGATTTTCTTTTATATGTACACATTGGTCATTAGTAGTTCATAATGACCAATACGTACTATATGTACGTATTGGTCATTATGAACTACTAAAATAAAAAAAAAAAAACAAGGAACTCAATATAATTACAACTTTTCTTCAAGACTCATTGCTCTTCATTGTCCCGTGCACCCGTTGCTTGCTCACGAATGTTCCGTTTCAATCACTAGACAACTCGTAAATATTTATTTTCTTAGCTCATAGCAAAAGCTGCAAATAGGATATCCTTATGGATTTTGTCATTTTGTCATCAAATTGAGGATAAATCTTTATGGGTGTATAAATAATTTGAGAGGCATAATGTTTATTATAGAGCACATAATTTCTTATTCCCCGAGTCCAAAGACATGAATTCAATAGTGAGAGGTAGCTAGTTATTTCCGTATGAGATAATTCTCTAGGTAGGCTTAAGGGCCCGTACTACCTCACACTGCTTTGCATGATTGACTGTTATATCAATAATAATTAAATACTCTAGTTGAAATAAAAATGCAGCAAAGTTCAGGACTAACTCTGGTAACTATCTGACTCAAAAACACGATTGCGTTAAATTTTTTCGATAGAAAAAAATTGCAAAGTTGCCTCCAAATCACGTCTTATTTACTCGGTATATAGCATTATTCACCAAATACATTAAAATTAACCTTGAAACTTTTGATTATTATTGCATTACAGATAAGGCAGCCATCATATGTTTTTCTTTTTCGAATAACCCTTGAATATTCCTAAAAAACGAAAATATCCAAAGTAGCCAACGCGTTTAGACCATCCGCGTTTCTACCGCCACGCCGCCTGGCATATGGCGGGCTCTTAATAGTCAAGCATCCTCAGACAGATTTTACCTTTTTCTTTTTTTATGTCAGCTTTGGAAACTTATTTATCTTTAAACATTTGTTTTAAAATAAATACTTAAAGCACAATAATGAGCACAGCCAACAAAAAACGCATTATTTAAAAACAAAGGGTCGATTAAAGTGTGTAATTGTTTGCGTGTATAATGAGCATATCTCGGCAACAAAAACCGCGGAACTCGGAGCCGGAACTGTGGCTTCCTCGCACGTTCGGTTATCTTTAAGTGTTTATTTAATGGAAAAAAAGTGGCTTGGTTTGGTAGAATCTTTCATGGTTTCTTCAGCACATCAGCAAAAGGGGGTCGGACTCTTTTCACACCGTGTCTATGTAATGGGCGAATTATATGATGTGATTTTAGGAATCATGTTTGTCACTTTTTTAATATTTTTAATAAATTCGTACAACATATATAACAACTTAATAAATAATGTATGCTGTATGTAAATGATATCTTAAGTTCAACTCAGGGTAATTATGTACTTGACTGTGTTATTATACTGTCTACTGTCACAAATAATCAAAACTTTATACGTTTTATGCTTCGTTCGGTGAGTGAGAGATCTGGAGGCCCATCCTTCACCCATTTCCTCCCCCCATGTCCTTTCCCCAACTCCTTGAAAGGCCTGCAACGCTCCTGTTACACCCTGGTGTAACAGTTATCCATGGGCAGCGCTGGTCGCTTACCACCAGGTGACTCGCTTGCTCGTTTGCCGTCCTATATGATAAAAAAAAGAAAAACGTTTGCCTAGAGGTAGTAATAATAGAATTATTTTGTGTTAATGTCGTACAGATATCATACTTTTTGCCGATTGGTTAAAACGATACCCACTGTAAACCTTAACAGTTAATCACCGAGCACCAACACAATAAGTTTTCTTTACATGGAATGTTGTATCATAATAAAACAATATATCCCAACCGAGGAGAATTGAGGCCACTTTCTCTCCCGGATCACTTTTACTCGAAGGACGACCGCTTTCTACCGTCACCACACCACCCACTACACTCAATAAATAAAACAAACCTTTATCTCAATTCTACAGAGTTCAAAATAAATTGAACTACTTTTTGAGATTTAAATATTGTAAGATATTGTTAAGAACGAAAATTATCTGTATAGTAATTTAAACAAGGCTTATAATCATTTGTCTCCGTTGTAGCGATTTAAATAGGGTATCATTATACGAACTCAGTATTTAAACAGGAATGCATAGTAATAATAATGCCTTGCACTACAATAGTGATATAAGGTGATGTATACTTAACATTCCTGTATGATTAATGCCAAGTTTGTCGGTTTGCTGTGATTTACGAGGCATCTAATTAATGCTTTAATTAGTACTGATAAGTGTATGTTATTCTACTTTGAACAATAGCAATAACACTGATTTATTTGGTTTCAGGTAAAACACGCTCGTGACTGTCTAAAAATGGTGCTTCAGTGGTTTGATTGAGGTGAGGAAATGTAGAGCTGAAAAAGAAAAGGCTTCACGCGTTTGTTGTGTACCTAAGCTTACTGACCGTGTAGAAAATAAATAGGTACTTATAATAATATTATGAATGCGAAAGTTGCTCTGTATGTGTGTCTCTTACCTCTTTACCCTTCAACCACTAGGCCAATTAAAAGGCTCTTCGGCTGGAATGGGGGTAGTTTGATTCCAAGGACCTTTTAACCCTAGAAACCCGAGAAATCTACACAGTACGACAATATTTTCTCAATAAACTAGAACAACTGATTACGGAAGTACAATTGATTGTATATTGAAGTCGATTTCTTGATAGATAACCGGATCCACCATACAATGAAATTAGTTTGTTAACATACAATGGAATGGAATTGTTTACGCCAAATCGAAAACCATATAATCGATTATCAAATGATCGACAGCCAAATATCGAAGCGTCAAATGATTTAACAAGTCCTGTGCTGAAACTTACGGATAATTTCTTCTATTTTGAGTGTTTCAAGTTATGTTATATCACATTTTGCAGAATCTCAAGTTGACATGTCTTATTAAAAGTGATCTTTATGTTTATGCATACTGTTTGTTGTGCACTGGAAAAAATAACATTGCTCATACATTCGAGAAAATCCGTTAAAATACTCAGTGAACCTAGTTTTTTGTTCGTTTATTAATTCGTGTCCGTGTCTTACATGAAGCAGTAATACGAATACATCTAGTGAGTATCGACATTAGTTTGAAGATATGTATTCAATATTTTCTAGGCTTCAATTACGATTTCTACTGAAGACTAGTTCATCGCTATCGCTACAATAGAGTATTATCTAACAAAACCACAATTCATTACGCGCAACCGCTTTATTCGATTCGCGGTTCTAAAACAATCGTCCGTTTCCAGCCACCGCAAACGGCCATTTACTTAAATAACTTCCATCATTTTACTTTCTCTTAAGTATAATTAGTTAATTGTTTTCGAATTACAAGACGTGTGAGTTCTTCGGTAACGAAAGTTTTATAGAACCGCTCCTTACATTGTCAATGCAACTTTTATCGTCGTCCTTTGTGATTTATAGGGTTGATTACTTTACACAAATAAATTACAGCTGTCTTATACGTATCTTATTTCTTTTTTGATACAAACTTACGATAATACTTTTTTTAAATGTCGCATCATCGCATGACGTCATCAAACAACGCGACCCACGTAGCGTCGAGCCCCTATTTTGCTATATTTGGAGAAAATGCGCTGTGCAGTTTGTTGCCGCTTCTTCTTCTGCTAATAATTTTACTTCCTCTGCCTAATTAGTTTAACTGCTAACATTTATAATTATGTTTTTAATTTGTACAGTTTTATTGAACTCTGTATCAACGATTGATCAACGATATTATTATTGACGTATCTAAAAATTACCTTTTTTCATATAACAAAAATAAAATGTAAACGAAGTCTCTTTAACTTTTACTTAAACTATTTTTTAAATATAAATAAAGATATATTTGTATGTTTCTGGCAGTAAATAGGGATGATCGAGAATATTTCCCGACTTGTAATTGCAAAGTATGCAGTTTAAGTTAGGTAGCATTCTGAACTCGTATTTAGATTAGTTATTCAATGTCAAGTCTATGTTTGCAGTAATTCTTCAAAAAGTTAGCGTTGATAGGGTTCAATCCTCGGGATCATCTGTTAAGATGGGCGTACCCCAGGGCTCTATACTAGGCCCCTTGTTGTTTCTTATATATATTAATGATCTGCCATACTATGTTAACACATGTAAAGCTGTACTATTTGCCGATGATACTTCTCTTATTTTCCCTGTTGATAGGACAACAGACAATTTTGACGAGGTCAATAGTACATTAGCTCAAGTGTTAGAGTGGTTTACAGCAAACAATTTGCTGTTGAACGCTAAAAAGACGAAGTGTATTAAATTTTGTTTACCGAATTTTACAAAAGTACCAACACGCATAGTGGTCGAAAACGAAACGATAGATTTGGTAGATAAAACAGTATTTCTTGGGATGACAGTTGACTCGGGACTTCAATGGGGTGCCCATATCACATCCTTAGCGGGTAAACTAAGTTCTGCTGCTTACGCTGTTAGAAGAATAAGACAGTTGACTGACGTTGATACTGCGCGTTTGGTATACTTCAGCTACTTTCATAGTGTCATGTCGTATGGGATATTACTATGGGGTAACGCAGCAGAAGTTAATACGTGTATAAGTTTCCGGAATTAATATGAAAAAATACTATTAAAGGTACAAAATTAATTTATTGTTTTTCAAAATAATCTCCCTTGGCGTCTATGCACTTTTTCATTCGATGAAACCAGTTTTGAAAACTTTTGTGCCACTCCTCTGTGGTGACCTCTGAAACGTGTTTTTCATACTCCTCGACAGCCTCTTCTGGTGATGAAAATCGTTGACCGCGTAATTGGTTCTTAATTTTTGGGAACAGAAAAAAGTCACAAGGTGCCAGGTCGGGACTGTATGCAGGATGACTCATGAGTTCTACATTTTTCGCCTTCAAAAAGTCGTTTGTCTGTCTGGCCGTGTGAGAACTAGCATTGTCGTGGTGCAGGATGATACGGCGTTTACGGTTATTTTTACGGAGTTCGTCAATAACTTCCGGCAAACAAATGGTCGTGTACCAGTCACTATTCACTGTACGACGATTCTCTAAAGCAACAGTAGCCACGTGTCCAGTTTTATTAAAAAAAGAAGCAATCATCCGCTTAGATGCACTTTTCACGCGCGCCACTTTGGTTGGTTTCGGCTCATCTTGAAAGACCTATACGCTCGATTGCTGCTTTGTTTTGGGATCGTAGCAATAAATCCATGTTTCGTCACCTGTTACTATGTCCCACACCAAATTTGACGCACCTTCGTTGAATCTGGTAAGCATGGCACTGCACCAAGTGACGCGGTCCGTTTTTTGAGCCTCGGTCAAGTTGTGTGGGATCCACCGCGAGCACAGCTTTCTCACACCCAAATGTTTGTGTAGATTTAATTGTATTTGACTCATGCCTATTTCTAAGGATGCGCGAATTTCATGGTAGGTCACATGCCTGTCTGTTTCAATCATACGGCGCACAGCATCGATGTTTTTGTTGGTCACAGCGGTGGACGGCCGACCATCGCGAGATTCGTCACTGAGATTGATACGACCACGCTTGAATTCTGCAAACCAGCTATAAACAGTTGTCTTGCATGGTGCTTCATTGCCAAAAGCTGTTTCAAGCCGAGCGATGCTCTGTTGAGCTGTCAAATTACACTTAAATCGTAGAACATCATACTACGAAAATTTTCCCGAGTTAAATCCATGTTGATGCAGACACACAATTTTTTAATTGGCGCCACAAGGTAAAAACAAAAGACAGTCAAATGAAACAAACTGCATTCTACAGCCAAAGAGTTCTATTTTCAAATGTTGCAATAAATTTTTAAATATTGTTTATGTAAGTGGCCAGTTCCGGAAACTTACAGTGCGCCCTATGTACCATATTCGTCCTTTAAAAACGCGCTATTAGATCTATATATAAACAAGGTGCTAGAGAATCTCTTAGAGAATTGTTTAAAAATATAAATATTTTGACATTCCCCGCGCAATACATATTTGCAAATACTATGTTTGTTCGTAATAATCTTCATCTTTACGCGAAAAATAGTGATATCCACAACAGGAATACGAGAAATAAAAATAAATTAGCGACACCAACTTTGCGATTACAGAAAACAATGAATTCATTTTTGGGACTTAGTATACGCTTCTATAGTAGAATTCCTGAAGAAATATTGGCTCTGTCATTAGGTAAGTTTAAGACTGCTGTTAAAAATCAATTACTTAAAAATGCTTACTATTGTATTAATGACTATTTAACAGATAAAACTCCATGGAAGTAATATATTCAATAAATTGTTAATCAATATACATGATAACTTAATGTAAAATAATTAAATTGGTATAAATATGTGAAAGTGTAGCCCTTCAGGCACGTAGGGACCAATACTGGACTGAGTTTCTTTCGGCGTATTCTTCTCAGCAGTGGTCGTTTCGAAACGCTAGTAGCTTACCGATTTTGCAAATATTAAATATAATTATATGACGTTCAGAAAGAGATACATGATATCCAATTTGAATAAATTCTATTTCATTTCATTTCATTTCTTATATATCACGGTTATGGTTAAAATATATAATATACCTATTGTAACAAGAACATAAATGTTACGTAAGTTAAGCACAATATAATGATATAAAAGCTGGAGTCAACAACATAATCGATGTTATGATATATTATCTAAATAAACATATGGTAATAATGCCTTCATGCAACAATTTAAAAGTCAAAACATCTAATACACTAGAGACAGACTGACAGCGAGGAAATTACGAAATTAAATGTAAATGCTAAATAAGACACTTTCACTTTCAATATAAGAATCTTATATACAGAAGTATATCTATAGTAATATTTTATGTTGAATATGTGTCTCCATGTATAGGGCCAATAAATTTCAGGGCCAAAGCAGTGGGTAGGCTATAAGCGCTATTTTATACACAAAAAACTTTTAATAATTATCAGCAACTCGTTGTTTTCAGCTATCATCATTATGTGACTTTCGTTACATAAATTATTATTATTATTAACTAGCTGTTGCCCGCGGCTCCGCCCGCGTTAATGTCGTTCCCTTGGGAACAGTAGAAATGATAAAAATTCCATACAAACCCCTGCCCCTTTGCTTTTTCCCCGTAAGGGGGAATTTAATATATTTCACCTGCATAGATCTTTAGCCCTTAAGGAGGGGATTTTGCCCATTTCACCTACACAGATATTTTTTTATTGTAATAGAGAACTTCTTATTGTCATATTTCTAAGTAAATAAAAAAAATCCATACAAACTTTACCCCACCTATTCTACCCCTTCAAGGGGAAATTTCGACCATTTTAACTACACAGATCTTTTTAATTTCAACGTAAACATATATACTTATTTTTATACTTCTATGTCCAGAAATGAGAAAATTTCCATACAATCCCCCCCCCCCCCCCCCCCCCTTTATCCCTTAAGGGGGAAATTTTGTACATTTCACCTACACAGATCTTTTTTAATTGTAACCTAGAACGTATATACTTATTTTCATACCTCTAAGTCTGGAAATGGAAAAATTCCATACAAACTTTACCCCCTATTTACCCCTTCAAGGGAGAATGTTGTCTGGTTCACCTAAACAGATCTTTTTTAATTTTAATTGAGAACTTGCGTACCTACTTTCAAACTTCTAAGTCCAGAAATGAGAAAATTCCATAAAACTTCAATCCCTTTGATTTTCTAAAAATCCATTCTTAGTGCTCATTTACATCATAAAAAGAACCCCTGTGCCAAATTTCAGTCTCTGCGCACAGTAGTTTCGGCTGTGCGTTGATATATAAGTCAGGTTTGCCTTTGGCCCGCAGCTCCGCCCGCATAAGTGTCGATTTCTCAGGAACAGTAGAATTATTAGTTGAACCCGGAATACATTAGTTCATGACTTTCAATGAAACACCTTAATATTGAATTTCAATTGAATAACTTCAAAAACGGAAAGTTTCATACTAACTTTGCATCCCCGTTATATCCCCTTAAGGGATGATTTTTGAGAAAAATATTTTACTTGTGTTTCATACCTTTCAGTAAAGAACCTTCATGCTGAATTTCATTCGAATAACTTCAAAAACAACAAAGTTTCATACTAACTTTGCAACCCGTTTTTCCCCCAAGGAGATGAATTTCCAAAAATCTTAGTGCTTCCCTACGTTATAAAAGGAACCCCTGTGCAAAATTTCAAGTTTCTAACCCTTAAAGTTTAGGCCCTGCGTTGATATGTCAGTCAGTCAGTCAGCTTCTCCTTTTTTTTTTAGTATGGATTACTATGGATAGTATAGATAGGTATAATGCTGTCGTATAATGATGATGAATTGACTTTGGATTTTAATTTTCTTATGTCACTTATTATTTTATTTTATTTTTGCTATATGTTTGCAGGCAAACTCATGCCTTGAGTTCATTCAAATGACGATAACTTTTTTTTTAATGAACCGATTTTGATGAAACAAACTTTAAATGTTAAACTGAGTTAAAACAAAGCAATTGGTGAAAGTTTGAAGTAAATCGGTTCAGTATTTTCGGAAATAATCGTGATCATACATACAGACAGACAGATAGACAGACAGACAAGAAATTCCAAAAAATTTTTTTTGCTTTCTATTATTCTTTTTAAGTCTGTACATTTCGAATTTTTGACTGAAATGGATAGAGGGATACCTCTATCCATTTCAGTCAAAAATTCGAAATGTACAGACAAAATAATTTTACTGTTTTATTATATGTATAGATTAATTGTAGATCACACTAGCAGCTTTAAGCTGATGCGTGTGCGTCTTGATGTTTGGAGATTTTGTTTCTGTCTAGTCTGTTCTTGAAACTATTTACTAATGGGGCATTTATAGTTTCTTCTGGAAGTTTGTTCCAATCTGTGACCACACGGTTGGTTAGAAAATGTAGCAGTGGATTCTCGTTGGCTTTGGTGCGACACAGCTTTTGCGAATCAAATGCCTTTAGGCAGCTTTGATAGTCTAATACCATTTTTGGCCACTTCGATAAAAAAAGTAAGACAAAAAAACAGCTACTTGATAAAAGAGTGAGTGATGTTGATCCGACGTCCCTTAGCGTCTTGCCAACGTGATTTCCATAGATTGGTTATCAATATGTCTTTCCCTGTTTCACTCCCTGCGAGCACTCAATGCGGGAAATTCGTTTCACTCAAAGTGCAGTGCGACGTGCTCTGTTTTCCCTCGACGTCAGGAAGTCCAGCGGGCCTGATGGCATTCCAGCAATTGTGCTCAAAACATGCGCCCCTAAGTTGGCTCCGGTGTTAGCACGCCTATTCTCGCTGTCTTACACCTCAAGAAAATTCCGGCTTCGTGGAAAGTAGCCTACGTTCACCCTATTCCTAAAAAGGGTGACCGCACAGACCCGTCTAACTATCGGCCTATTGCGATAACCTCCCTGCTCTCTAAGGTGATGGAGCGTGTGATAAACATCCAGCTCCTTGGTTACCTTGAAGATCATCAGCTAATTAGTGACCGTCAATACGGGTTCCGCCACGGGCGTAGTGCTGGTGATCTTCTTGTGTACTTAACGCACCGATGGGCAGCCGCCATCGAGAGCAAGGGAGAAGCACTGGCATGTAGTCTAGATGTCACAAAGGCTTTTGACCGGGTCTGGCATAAGGCTCTTCTCGCGAAGTTACCATCTTTCGGGCTTCCTGAGGGACTATGCTTGTGGGTCGCTAGTTTCTTATCTGGGCGAAGCATTCAGGTCGTTGTAGACGGATTATGCTCCGATATCATGCCCATCAATGCTGGCGTCCCCCAAGGATCTGTTTTATCACCTACGCTGTTTCTTCTGCACATCAACGACATGCTTAACACTAGTAGCATCCATTGCTATGCAGACGACAGTACGGGTGATGCATATTATGCAGGTCGTGCAAATATCTCTCAAACACAGGTGGAGGAGAACAGAAAGAGACTTGTGTCTGACATTGAGACCTCTCTGGAGCAGGTCTCTGAATGGGGTAAACTAAACCTAGTTCAATTCAACCCTACTAAGGCACAAGTCTGCGTGTTTTCCGCTAAGAAGACCCCATTTAACATAGCACCGAAGTTTCGGGACACCTCTCTTACCATTTCTAAGAGTATTGGGATCCTTGGCGTCGATATTACGAAGGAGGTCCAATTCCAGAGTCATCTGGAAGGTAAAGCAAAATGGCTTCTAAAAAACTTGGGGTATTCGTATTATCGACGATCCCACACTCACAGACGATTTAGACACCCTCGGTCTACGGAGAGACGTTGGCTCTCTGTGTGTATTTTACCGTCTTTACTATGGGGAGTGTTCTGAAGAACTTTTTGAATTGGTGCCACCGTCACCTTTCTACCACCGCACCGCTCGCCACAGGAGTAAAGTCCATCCCCACATCCTTGACACTTGGGTCTCCAAAAATGTCAGAGCGTCACGTGGTTTTTTTCCTCGTACAGCAAGATTGTGGAATGGACTCCCTCCCGAGGTTTTCCCTGTGTGCTATGACTTGAGGTCCTTCAAAAGGCGTGTTTACAGGTATCTTAAGAGTCGGCAACGCATCAGCAGCTCCTCTGGTGTTGCAGATGTCCATGGGCGACGGTGACCACTTTCCATCAGGTGGCTCATCTGCTCGTTTGCTGTCGGATATACATAAAAAAAAAAAAAAACTCCCAATGTAAAAATCAAGATATAATTTATTTAATTTGAACTCTCGCTTTTCTATATATGTCACAGTATTTCGTTATTCAGTAACTTGAAACGGGTATTAAAATATCGCGTTACAGTAATAAATCACAATACTTTGATAAATGTGAGGGTCCGGGGCCGGTATTATGATATGAACTTCACATTTGGATTAATAAGGTCTCACTGTGACAGGTAACATATTGCAATCAAAAATACATCTCTCAAGATGCTGAAAATTTCAGAATCAATTACATGGACTGAATTCAGTCAAATGTACGTGTAATGACGCTTTACAATATACTCGTGTTTATTCATTTGATTTAAACTGTGGTTGTCTTCGTCTCGAGTCAAAATGGCTATTTATCTAGTGTAAAGAATAGCCATTTTGACTCGAGAAGAAAAGACAATCACAGTTTAAATCAAATGAAAGCGAATTCTTGACCAGAATTTGGCCACATCCACGGCACGATCGTTCGCCTGAACCAGATCCTCCACTGTGCAAGAAGGGCAGCTAGGGCAATCCGGTATTGTAATACCTAAAAAGCAATGTGTTTACGTTCCACGGCGCGCGGCGCTTGGCGGAATGATATGAGGCCGATTGGTGCCTACAGCGCTCTTTTTTAGAAGTTTTAGTCATTAAACCGTGAGGCGTGAACTCAAAGCTGGCATTCGCAATTACGGAACACACTGCGCATGGCCTGACACGCATTTGACCAGATTTTTAATTATTAAAACACTCCTTGTTTTAATACTGATCCGTAGCGCGACAAGCAAGTACATGAATTTTCGAAATATTTATGCATAGAGCGGAAAGTTGGTCTCATGAATTCCTTATTAAATTATGCGTGTAAATGTCAGTGCATAAGCAACCCGGAAAGCGACTGGCATCCCGCACTAAAATGGAATGAGATATGTCCTTTGAGACGCCCGCCTGACGCTCGGTAAAATGTGACTTCCGACTTGTGCATGTATTTTATATTTTTCATATATTATTTTCGTCTTTTCTCTGCTTTGCAGTAATTTATATTCTGTTAATTTCGAGCTATAATAAATTCCAGTGCCAATTTTTATTCGATTTTTTAATGATTCGTTTACTCGTGTTTATTAATGAATTAATGTTATTTTCTAAATAACAGTGACTCATATCCTATGAATCTATGTTACTAAAGGTAACTAAAATTCATAAAATTTAAAAAGGCAATTCTCGCATCACTCCTTATAAATGGCACACGTTTAAATGACGGTGTGTTAACCGTTCTGGTTAACATAACGCGTGATTTGAACCTCTGAACTATACTGAAATCAGAATCCCTAATGAAGTAAAGAATTATAAGAAAAAAAGTGAAAATCGAAAAAAAATTGGCTTTCCATACAAAATTGCCGATCAGCTGGACGAATTTCTATGGAAGGTACATTATTATTTTGTTTTTTACCTTTTTTTTGCAATTCTGTATTTCTTTAGGGATTCTGATTCCAGAATTTCAATATAGTTCAGCGGTTCAAGAGCAGTACCAGCAATCGTATTCAAAATGCTGTTTCCGCTCATCACCCTGCGCACTAGGGACGTAAACCGTTTATGTACTAAGGCGATACCACTGTAAATAAGGTCGTTCTGAACCTTATTTATCTCGCAAAATACTTAAATTAGGAGTTTCAAATCTAAGTAATATGATTTTTGACTATTTCATCTCCAAAAGTGTAAAATGAAAACACGTTTTGATAAAATTTTCTCGATAGAAATATTTTTGAAAAATGGTCTTCGTTCGCAGAGTTTTTGTTATTGTAGCTCAAATGCGACGAATGAAATAATGATTTTTAGACTAAAAGATAGGTTATTAGTAATTCATCGAAATTTAAATATGAAAATACAATTAACCGGTCTGATTTTATATAAAATAGAAATAACTAATTTGGCGCTTACGTTTTTTTCTTTGAGCGACTCGAGTCTATACACCTATCTCATCATTCACGGGCTAAACCGCCAAGCGCTATCCCTTGCGCGCACTTGATCAGTCTGCGTACGCCTTTGCCGAGCGATGGTACCAAACCTTTGAGGCCTCGTCTTAATGAGCCGAAGCAGTCAACACCTGCTTCGGTGAACATCCCTGATGTATTATAGAAGCGAGGTAGCCGCAGCAGGACCAGGATTGCGTTATTATACTGACTACATAGAGGTCCCAAGGCAACATTACCTTTTTTTTTAAATGAAATATATCCTAATCTAGTACAAGTATATACTAGATAAGGATAATAAATCCTAATGTTTTAATTATTACCCCACTGACAGACAATGTGTATGTTAGATTTCCCGATCGGGTTTAGTCGTTAAAGCGTAGCTTAGTAACTTATTAGTCCTTTTATCTTATTACTAGCTTTCGCCCGCGGCTCCGCCCGCGTCAATGTCGAACCCTCGGGAATAGTTCTTTTTTCCGGGATAAAAGGTAGCCTATGTCCTTCTCCGCACTCCAGAGAACTTGTATGCAAAATTTCATGATGATCGGTTCAGTAGTTACGGCGTGAAAGCGTAACAAACAAACAAATAAACAAACAAACAAACTCACTTTCGCATTTATAATATTAGTAAGGATTAAGGATTAAATTAATATTTAATGCGCCTTTAAAAAAAATAATGTGTTTCTGTAAGACACACTCGTACGAGTACACGCAAGTAATAAAGACAAAAAGTCTTCATTCTAAATTACTTTATTTTTGATATGTATATCTCTTACGTACAAAGTTACATTACATTATAATATAATTATAATCACATTACAATATTACTGGGTCACATGCGGGTGTAGGTATGTAATGCGAAATCTCAAATAAAACAAAACCCAGTCCATTGCAAAACGTTTGAAAGGACACGTTTGTTTAACGATGATAGTTATTATATTAGTTAGACTACTTTTTGTCTACATTTATCTCTATTAAGTACACTACTTGAGCTTTCATGATACAAGAATATGTCTTAATTAAAATTATGCTTTATTCGCTGTTTTAAAAAGTCTATTTATGATGCCTAATTTCAAAGAATTTCGAGCTAAGTCAGTCGAGTATGAGTATTTCTGGCACTTTTGTACTTTTTGGAGTTTTATGTATAATGAGTTATATGTTTTATGATTATGTAAAAAGTCGCGGTCGTACCTGGATGTGAGAGGGTAGGGGGTAGGGGGTACAAGGGTAGGTGGCGTATACGAAGAGCGGCGGGCGGGAGGCCGAGAAGAGCTGATGCTGATGAGGAATTTTATAACTTAGCTGCAGCATGCTAACGTTTTATGTAACTATTTGTTACTTGAATATTATAATGATATCTTAACATGAAATTGAAAAATGTTAACTTAATATGACGTCTCAAATAAAACACTTAGATCATTGATGTCACTATTAGATCAAAGCCTTTTAATCTATAGATGAATTCTTAATGATGTAAATTCTTAAGAATTACTGTACTACTTTCGGTATTATTGTACCAAAAAAAGATTCTCAGAAACTTGTACAATTAAATTTTGAGAAGACATAAATATCAAATAATACAATAGCTCTCCTCAAAATATGTTCAAAAGCAGATTATCCAACCCACAGTTACAGTTTTATAATAGCTCATATTAACCCAATTTGAGGTCTATAAGTCGCTTATTATGTTATTACTTAACATAACTCCGACGAATTACCTGTGGTCCACGACCAGGAAGTGGTCTGAACTCTTTATGGGCGTAATTTAGAGTTCTGATGTTGCACGAAATGTCAATAGTGATGACAGTTATGCGATAATGAAAGTTATAGTTGTAGCTTGGGGAAGTGATGAGATTTGCCAATTCGTTTCATGATGGTTGCATTGTGTGATTGTGTGCAAATTGCCTATTGTACTTTGTTCCTCTTTTCTACATTCAAATAAAATATTAATTATTATCCCTGAGTCTTTCCTGTAAGCATTTTAAAACATGAACTATCTCTATCATCGTTTTCTCAAAATGCATATTTGTATGTTCATCAAAAGTATGATATTTTAATAGGAACTGGTCACAGTACTCATCATCATCATTTCGAGTAGGTGACACGGTCAATCGACCATGCACATCCTGGTGTCAGAGTTCTTCGGAACCGCCTCCCGGCCTCTGACGTGCTTCCTTTAACGACTACCAGATGGCAGCCGGGACCAACGGCTTAACGTGCCTTCCGACGGCACGGCACGGCACGGAATCATCTTTATTATCAGACAATCAGGTGATTCAAAACCTGCAATGTCCTAACCAAACTGGAAACAACTAAACAAAGTATGCTTTCCGTGGGAATCATACCCACGACCCCCGGGTTTACAGGCAAATGCCTTAACCATTGTACCACGGAGGCAGTTGACACAGGATTCACTCACAGGACTGAGTACGTTTTGCCATACCATGTTTTTAACACATAATAATGTATATAAACGGTTTAGCATATCTGTTTGCGACCACGTGTATGTAACTGACTAAAAACGTTAACGAAAAAAAACAAATTAATAAAAATGTTCGTACTAAGTCCCGTTTATTTACATTATTACTACAACATGAGACTAAAAAATATTTTTAAAACGGTTTCATTAAAAATATATTTCTGGTGTAATTACTTCTAGATGAATGAAAACAAGAAAGATGATTTTCAAAGCAGTTATTGTTTACGATATTACAATGTTTTGCAATGCAGCTTGTGTTCATAAGCAATTTTCAATGAGTAATTACAATCTCACGGGCGAGGTAATGAATTTGGGCAACAATCTGTTAACTCTATCATCAATCTTGGTGGCTCCGTTGTCACGAATGCGTATCGTTGCGCACGCACGGACATTTCTTTGATGCTAAGACGTTGACCTGCTCGCTATGATTTTGACGGTTCATTTTGCGAGAAACGAAACACGTTTTTTGCTGTAAAGACGCATACAGCGAAGCTAGAGAAAACGGTTAAAATTATTTTAGATTGAAAAAACGTTTTCTAGTTTGAAATAAAGTATTAAATACTTAATTACCTCTGTAATGCTCATTGAGTTAAGCGAACGAGTTTCGTCATCTTTTGCAATAAAAACAAAACCACTCGAACGTCTCGTCCAACGTAGCTAAAATCGTAATCCACTTTATTTTATGAATGTGGACCGGTATGGACGGATGTATTTTTTTTTTCAATACACAGAGTGTTAATGTACTTTTGACGTTCCCTTAAAAAGGTGACTCAGCCCATCAATATGAACAACTTTTCCTATGGGACCATTCTCAGTACTAAAAAAAATTCGGCATTTCCATTTCCATACAAAAGAGTATGGAAGAGACGATTTTTTTGAGTTCCCAGTATTTGTTTACATTGATGGGCTAAGTCACCCTTTTAAGGGAACGTCGAGGGTCAATTTACACGCTGTATTTGTTGGACATATCACACATACACATAGAGCGAGCCCTACAGTAAGTTTTGAACGTGTGTCGTAGGATACTAACTTAACTATACTATATTTTATAGATACTTATGTAGATTAACATCCAAGACCCCGACCAATCTGAGAAAAAAACGTTTTTTATCATGACCTGGCCGGGTACCGCAAGCGTCACTGAGCCGCGGATTTCCTACTCCTTCACGAAAATACTACTGGTGGTATTTTGATAAAATTTTACACTATTTTTATAGCTTATTGTAACAGAATAACGCAAATGGATAACATTGAGAACGAAAGCGAAGTTGCGGGAAAAGTCAGTACTTTTATATTAGTGGAAAATGACCATTCTATTGTACGTAGTATTTATTTCTTTGTGCTTGTATTTTCTTCCGCTACCGCCATCGTGACAATACTTTATACATAGAAAACCTTTAATTTACAAGATGATGCGAGATATAGTTAAATCATTTCGTGGTCGTTTGTTTCGTTGATAAATCTTAGACTTAGCCGTACCTGTTCCGCGATCAAGGCACTAAAACTGCGTAATTGGTGCCGAAATGCCTGAGCATCGGCCAGCCTTTCTATCCTGCAGTTCGTTCACCCGCCGCCGCGCAGTACTTTGCTGACATTTCGCAACTTTTCTTATCTTCTCTGCAAATTCTTGTTAATTTTCTCAAAGACCATGGTCTTGAATATTTATCATATCATAATGACTCGAAATAAGACAGATAATTCTTCTTCTTTAGATAAAAAACCACCTTCAACCAAACTACTTAAACGATTTTGATTAAATTCAAATAGGAATCAATGGGACGACATAATATTCTTTCAAAGTCATACATTACTTTTCTATCGGTTCATAAATAACGGGAATATAAAGTAACAAACATTTAAAAAACACATACAGTTGAATTGAGAATCTCCTAATTTTTGAAGTCGGTTGAAAATTATATTAATACTGACTGTCAAAGAAACTCAAATCGGTTTAAAACTTTAAAATTCCGTACTTTTTTACATCAGTACCTCTATCTTCTTGCAAATAATTTCTAAAGAAAAAATATACGGTAAAAATCATGTTTATAATGGGGAGGTACCTACATCAAGTAAAATATGATTTTAGTGGCAACGCAAAATATGTGAGCTTTCTATTGAAAAAACGTTGATGTTATTTACTGTTTAAACTTAAGGCATCTGTAAGTTTACAGCAGCATGTACAATAAAACAATTTTCCTTACCGTGTTTGCGTGTCTAGATTTCTAATTCGTTCACTAATCACCACCACATGCTCTTATTAGCCACTGCGAACGCTGGAAGGAAAACAAGTGCCGCGCCTGTCTCTAGATAGGTATTGGTAAGAGTTACACTAACAACAAACG
The DNA here is from genome assembly GCA_947532085.1 of Elegia similella. NCBI lineage: Eukaryota > Metazoa > Arthropoda > Insecta > Lepidoptera > Pyralidae > Elegia > Elegia similella. The sequence goes on along the minus strand of OX383930.1, from coordinate 446,222 downwards.
GGGCGATAAATAACACCAACTTGCACTAGACTTTTAGAGCTATGATCTTGAAATCTTTGATTATAATGTACATATCTTGTGGAAATTGTCTTTTTGTTTTAATGCATCGCAGTGGATGTTGAAATTAAGCTGCGCAAGGTGTTGTTGAACACTACTATCATTGAGGTTGCGAAATGTTATTTCTTTTTGATAAGTGCCTAACACGAAAATGTATTATTTTTTAATTGCGGATTCAGTAAATCATCGATGTCTTTTAATATAATGGCACATTACCGATGCCAAAAACATGTATTCCATATCTCTTTGACACCAACAATAATAATGACGGCTATGAAAAACTACAAAGATCTGGATACATATTTTTTTAACAAAATGCTATCAACAGATAAACTGAATATACATATAACTCTGCACTACAGATAGTAATAACATATATTTGCATACATGCGTAATGTAGAGTGGGTGTGGACTGATTTAAATAAAAACGAGAGTGAAATAAGGTCACTTGGATTATTACCCGCTCAATAAAAGTAGAAGCCGATTAGAACGAGTTGATTTTATTGTAAATGGGTTGGTATATGTTCCTATGTGGCAAGAATTAGATTGTTCATAATACATCTGTTTGTGAGCTGGCACTAAGGAAAATGTATCATAATTCAACCAGGGCGATATTGATTTGATATAATTTTTTTTGATTGATTTTTAGCTTGCTATCTAGACTCTTAATAAGCTAGAAAACTTCAGATATAGATTACAATTATAAACCAATAAAAGTCAGTAATTAATAAAATTAGAAAAAAATGTTCTTACTTTATTCGTAGTTACTTACCTATGTTTGAATCAGGCTCGTCATAGGTAATCTCAAAAGATGATGATATGCGAACTTAGAATCGAGAAGTCAAAGTGTGAGTGTGTACTAATCATCAAAACATCACCGACGGCCGCGGATGTAGCTGGCAACACAATCCCACTAGGACAATATAGCCCTGGTGGGATCGTGTTCCCGGGACTAAAAAGATGTGAATTTGATTGGATTACGACATTTTAAAATTAGAGTATTCTGCCATTCTGATTTTAATGAAGTATCATATTGAGAAACCACAACATGTGCTCACTATTTGAATTAATTTGTGTGGAGCGGATATGTTGGAGGCCGTCTGCTTTCTTTCACTTTGAGTAAATCTAAGATTTGTTTTAATGTTATACGAAATACAGACGGAGTTTTTGTTACAGTGACACAAATCGTCAAGCAATGTAATTAACGGTGGCGTAAACATTTCAATGATTTGAAGCTAATTTCCGATTTAAGTAATCGTTAACAAACTTATTTAATCTTCAAAGACTCTCGTTTGTCACTCTCGTTTTTAAAACGATGTATAATAAGTTTTCAATCAGATTAGCAAGGTTGTTTTTGTGCCATAGCGTAGGGCGTAGGGGTGTAACTATTGTCACACTATCCTTATATTTCATAATTGTTAAATCTGGTGCAGGGCTAAAATAATGGCGAAGCTCTGTATAATTAATAATGCAGACAAATAAAATTATTTGTCTGCATTATAGTTCAAAAATATTCCTGAAATCTGAAATTTGCAGCATTTTTATCTTGTTTATAATTTTTCAGAGTCTGAATACTAATATATAACATCCATAAAGTGATAAATGATGACATTCGCAATTCTCATTAACGAACCCTTCAAATATTTTAATCTCGACAATTTGATGAGGTTTTCGCAATATCCTAGCTCCATTACTGTTTTTGTGCGCTGACGCACTCCGGGCGCGCTGCAATTACAGCTGTCGAATACTCCTATAATTTTCTAGACAATCCAGCAAATTCACGCCCATGGCATCTTCACAACAAGTTTTTGTGAAATGTTCGCAAAAAACTAGTATGCGGCGCAAAAACTTACATATCTAACGTGTTATGAATGTAATGGAGCGGAAATGTAATAAACAGAATAAATACTTATATGTTTTATTTTGAATATAATGAATTTGGTCGTTCCGCAACTCTAGTTATTTGTTTAATTTATTTCGATAAAATTAAGACTTTCGAAAATTGCGATATAACATAGTATTTATACAATACTAGCTTTCACCCGCACTTCGCCCGCGTCAATACCTTTATTCCCTTCCCAAATCAATCAATTTGATTTCCTTTCCGGCGTAAAAATGCCTCCGATGGGCAGCAGCGTTGTACTGACAAGAAGCTAAGAAACTGCGCTCGCCAACCCGCCTGCCAAACGTGGTGAGTATAACAATACCCTCCCATAACCCTGTGTCCAGCAGTGGACTCTTATGACTGAAATGATGATGAGTTTGTCCGAAACTGAATAAAAAAACGACATAATATTTGCGTTCCTTCAGGAATAGTCCTTTTTCCGGGATGAAAGTAGCCTATGTCCTTCTTCGTACTCCGGAGAACTTGTATGGAAAATTTCATGATGATCGGTTTAGTAGTTATGGCGTGAAAGCGTAACAAACAAACTCATTTTCGCGTTTATAATATTAGTAAGGATAGTAAGGATGAAGTAATAGAATAAATTACAAACATTGTATTAAAACTCAAACTAAGGACACATCCTTATGTAGATGTGAAGTAGTTATAGATAACAAGTGGCGTTATCAAAAAAGACTGTTCTGTTTTAAAAATACATATATGATTTATCAGTGACATTTGGAATGATATAAAGATTCTTACTGTCACGGCTTCCCATATTTTAGGGAGCCTTTCCCAAGCGGGGAACCCAGCGGGGGGGCACTGCGGGACGCGCGGGCAGCTACATCGACGCGGCCGCGGCTCGCAACGCTCTCTTCCACCCAAGTCAGCGCTGGCGCAAAGACGTATACATTCGAAAACATTCGCGCGCCACGCGTCCTTTAAATTGTATCTGTAAAATAACCTGTACTGTGATCTGTAAGCAACTTTCTTTTGATGCCGCAAAAGGGGCGGTTAAATAAGTATTATTTTATACAAAAACTAGTTTGAATTAACTCCTCCGGCATCCTCACCTGCGTCGAGGCTATAACACGGCGGCTTTCGACACTTACGAAACCTGCGAACAGATTTTATTTAGAAGTTTTGGTGGATAATAGAAACATACACAAATACTTACCTTGAAAACATTAATGCCTCATTGGGCAGTCATATGTCAATTATCCTAATAGTTTGTCTTGGCCAATAAGCCCTAAATCATGATGCACTTTCATTAAGATGGAGCAATTAATTTTAACAAATTTATCGCCTATAAACTATATCTTACCCTACAACAGTACTAAAACGACTTTACTAATAACAAAATCGTTTCGTCATCAGCAGGTACGTTAGTTCTGGCATTTGCGAAACCAATCTTGGCTTCTCAGAAACTGCTCGCTTGCCTTATTTGGTAAATGAAGCTTTTGATATATTGTTGGACTACATTTTATGTGATTTTCCTCTCATGTGGTGTGTGTTTTGCACTTCAGATGACCCTTGTGTATCCTTCACAAAATTTACATAATTTACAATAATACATTGAATATTACATCAAAAATATTACACTTAATAACACATCCTACGGCCTATAGCTTATACGACGGATGTCGACATATATTACAGTAGTACAGACCTCCACATAATCTTCTAATAATATACATATAGTGTAAACGTGTGTACTTAGACCGATATGCACTTTTGAAATTAAACATTGAATTGTATGTCAATCTTTTTGCTTACGTATTTTTAATTTGTATGATCCTGTTGCAATAAAGTATTTCTACTTACGTTAATTTATTTTCATTAATCAAAACGTGTGATATTGATGGTCAATTGTGTTTTACTTAAAATCGAGTGACTGAGCTAGTTCTATTCTCTTTTGAGAACAGCACACAATTTTTGGGAAAAAAACTGCGTAAAATGTGCCCATGCCTCATTTTCATCATTGATACTGTCATGCTACAACTATCCTAACTAATATAATAAATTAGAAAGTGAGTTTATTTCTTTACTAGCTTTCGCCCGCGGCTCCGCTCGCGTCAATGATCCCTCGGAAACAGTACTTTTTCACGGGACAAAACATATGCTATGTCCTTCTCCGTACCCCAAATAACGGGTGTGCAAAATTTCATGATGATTGGTTCAGTAATTACGGCGTGACAGCGTAACGAACAAACAAATTCAATTTCGCATTTATATTATGAAGTACGGATTTATATATTTGTTTTTTAAGCCTTATATACTCAACCTAATGACTAGCTCCGTGGCGCAGCGGTCAACACGCCAGCCTGCGACACGGAGTGACCGGGTTCGATCCCCGGCCAGGTCAAGATGGAAAATGATCTTTTTCAGATTGGCCTGGGTCTTGGATGTGTATCTATATATGTATTTGTTATAAAATATAGTATCGTTGAGTTAGTATCCCATAACACAAGTCTCGAACTTACTTTGGGGCTAGCTCAATCTGTGTGATTTGTCCGTATATATTTATTTATTTATTTACCTACCATCATGAAATTTTGTATACACGTTGCCTGGGGGGTATGGGAAACGACGCACCTTTTATTTCAGACAGGAGTACGGTTCAAATTCGAACTGAGCGAAGCCGCGAGCGTAAGTTAGCTCATCATAAATAACGCATTTTATGATGTTAGCTGAATTATAATTATAAGGTTAACCTCATAAACGTTTGATGATAATTTAACTGCGTATTCAACCATTTGAACTTTTGTTTGATGTCTGCATATTTTCACGAAGATACTATCAAACAATCATATACTTTAGTTCTCTAAAGTTCTTATATTATGGTAATAGTTATTATGTCGCTAGAGTAAAATTGCTTGATGTTTTTTGATATGAATATTACTAATAACATTAATAATTAATAATATTTATAAAAAGAAGGCTACATTTTTATACATAATCTGTTAAATTACTTAAGTACAGTCCCGGGACATTCAAAAGTAGAATAAATGGGTATCTCTTGGATAGGCATGTAACATCCTCGTCTTCATCGTTACTTACCATCAGGTGAGATGGGAGACAAATGCCTAATTCAATATTTAGTAAAAAAAAAATAAGTCATCTCGTGACGTTCACTCAGTCGTGGTGAGGAAAAACTGTCAAACAATGCTCGTATCGTTCGATTTGTTTGAGTGGAGGAAATTTTGAACAAATGACTTAGATTAACAAGTGTCGCACGTTGATTTATATGACTGTTTTGCATCCTATTCGGTACCTGCCAGGAGACTACCAAGAGATTTATAACAATACTAGCTTTCGCCCGCGGCTCCGCCCGCGTCAGTGTCGATCCCTCGGGAATAGTACATTTTCCCAGGATAAAAGATAGCCTATGTCCTTCTCCGTACTCCAGACAACTTGTATGCAAAATTTCATGATGATCGGTTCAGTAGTTAGGGCGTGAAAGCGTAACAAACAAACAAACAAACTCACTTTCGCATTTATAATATTAGTAAGGATAAGGATGTATCATTGAAAATCAATATTGAAAGTGTTAAACTTCTATTAACCAACGAGAACCTCACAAAGTTGTCTTATAACTCATTAATAAGTCTCATTTTTTTCAAGCTATACATTTTAATATACATTTTAATATTGAAAAGTACATCATTGAAAATCAATGCTAAATAACTAAGTGCGCTATCAGTCAAACGTGTCTGTTGGCCGTAATGACCATGTGTGGCCTCGATTCACTCCTTTCGCTAACCCCGTAGCAAACCGAACTAACTTAAAAACTACTCGAAATATAAACCAATTAAAAAATATATGCCTTCGTTTGAAGGCGAGAGACACGAGAGGGGTGGAGGGGCGCCAGATTTGCCCGGCGGCGTGGACAAATACTTGCTTCATTTTCACAGATAGTTCATTGCATTTCTGGTGCATCTGGTGCATTTCTGGGTGATTAAAATCACCCATTAAAATATGTATTTTACCAATAGATATTTTTTTATCACAATGTAACTGTGACTTTTTATATTGAGTCCGCTTTATTCAGGGGCTATCTGCACCTAGCCACCTTGCTCGAGTTTCTGATTTATGCTAGATACCGAGATATAATAATTATTTATGGACATGACTGGATCTTAGAATGGTTATTGATAACCTTAAAAGGTATTCCAGCAGAGTAAAAACGCTCTCAATAGTTTTGATGTCCTTTGAATGCTGTTAAGCTCCGGTGCCCATTAATTTATTAAAACATTTTTTGTAGAAGCATTTATTTGCATTTTTGAAGTGGCCTCCCTCCCTCATATTTTGAGTATTCCGTACGCCAAAAGACAAAAAGGACCCATAATAAAGTCACTACTCAAAATAAACCGGCCAAGTGCGAGTCGGACACGCGCACGAAGGGTATCGTTATCTATAAAAACGGCAAAAAATGTCGAATGTTGTATATACAATTTTTTTTATGTTTTATTTTGCATTCACAATGCTTTTTTTTGTGTTAGATTATCTCAAGACTGGGTTTGATCTACATAGTTTCAAAGCAGTTTTTGTTGCATTTTAAAAGACCTTTTCAACGATACCCCAAACGTTGGGGATAGTCCAATTTAATTTTTTTTAATTCCCTTTTCGTTGTATGGGAAAGGAAGACTAAGAAGGGTTAATTTATTTAAATCAAATAAAGGAAAAGGTGTTGTGTCATGTGGGGAGGTCAAATAAATAGTGACTGTGAACCGAAAGACATGGAGAGTACTCCAGTGATAAGAGTTCAGTTCTCCAGTTCTTAAGGCGCTGTATCCCTTAACCGTTTGTAGCGGTTGAAACTGGCAATACCGATTGGCCTGTCACTAGTCTCATTTCAAACTCGTGTCTGCCATTTCTGTGTTAATTTTCACTTTTAATTTAATAATTCAATAATTATAACCAAATTTCGTATTTTTTTTAGCTATCCATCTAGCTCATTTAGTTATACATATTATAGACGTAAAAAAATTGGTAGTTGTCGCTGAAAATATCAAGTAATTCGCGACGAAACTTTTTCTGGATATAGCTTTTTTGTTATTTTATTTTGCCAGGTTTTAAATAGTTTTTTGAAAATATTTAAATGTAACCATTTATTTTGATCTTTGGACTGTACTTCATATTTTTTTCATGCTAGTTTTCCATGAAAAACAAGGCTAACTGCGCGACGAAAAAATTACGTTTTACGGTATTCTTCTGATGCACAGCGCCTTAAATTATAAATAGAACAGATTAATTCGTAGCCCGTTAGTATTTTTTTAAAATGAGAAGCTTTAATTCTCTTATTGGGATTAGGTTTTTTCTTTATAAATTCATTTAGTTTTTTTACTCAAAATCGGCGTCATAGTTGCTTTTTGTACCACATATTTAATCCGTTATTTTTTTAAATACGAGTATCTTAAAAAAATAACGGATAAAAATAAAAAATGTAAATGCGTGGAAACATATTGCATACCCCAAATAGACTATATGGTTGAAAATTAAAAAAATAGGGTATTAACTAGTGTAACATTTCATGCTTACCAAGCTCTACCGGTATGGGCGGCTTTATAGCTGCCTGTTAAAAGTTATAGTAATGGAGTTATTAGTTAGAATGTTTATATGCTTCAATCCACGCCAAGCTAGCTCGGCATTATGCGACCGGAACGTCATTACGACGATTACGAAATCCACCGCACCGCGTCCCCGAAACATATCAATTGAACAGAACAATAAGAGTGACTAGCGAGTCGCTACGATCGGACGTAAATGATGGGTCATTACCTAATAACGGGGATCAACGTCATAAATTGATTTAGTCTTTATGTTCATTTATTTGGAATCAATGGGAGATAAACTTAGTATAATAATTATTATTTTGTAACATGTTGAATATAAAATGTATACATTCTGTATCTACGTTTATTTCATTCAAATGTATTTATAGCCGAATAAAAATCATTGCTTACGTTATATGAACCTTTGTATCAATTTCTTTTACAAAAATGTATAAAATTAAAATACATTAAACATACTTCTAGCAGTACTTAGGTATCGTACGATAAAAACGAGTGTCACTGACTATACGAGTAATTATGTTCATAATTAAATACATTTCATTTATTACATACAATTAAATACATATATATATATATATATATATATATATATATATATATATCTATATATATATATATATATTGTTATTAAATATATTTCAATTGAGTATTATCTTTTGAATAACAGATCCTCAGTTCTTGCTCAGTGCAAAAGTACAGCACAGGTTTATGCAATATTTACATTTACTAAGCGTATTTACTTATTTTAGTTAAATATTTACTTTGCACTTCAACATACTCCAACGTCAGATGAAGAGGCTCATAGATGTTGACCACCATATTGCATCCCTGGTGTTGCAGGTATATTTCACTAACAGCTTTCCATTAGGTAGGTCGTAATGTCTGTTAGCTTATTTTGTACCAAAACAACAACAAGTAAGACCATTAGAAAATGGTCTCTGAAGTACCTTATATTTCGATATAATAGATGTTGAAAGTACACTCCGGAAAATGTAAATAAAGCCCAGACACAACAAATCCTCAATCTTAATAACGGCTAAACCAATTTTCAATCAATAATAGCTAGAAATTACATTTTTAACAATAAAATGCAAGCTGTGGTGGTACAGACACATCAAACTTATAACAACGCCTCTTTTTGCGTCGAGTGTTAAAAAGGGTCAAATCAAAAGTGATAACATCATTATGTCAAAAACACAACATTTGGCCTTGTACTTAATTTAATTTACGCTAAGCTCTGGGAACCTCTCTCGCAAACAAACGCAATGTCAAGATAATGTCAGGTGTTGGAGCTAAGCGCGCTCAATTAGTTGTAATAAAAGAAAAACCGGCCAAGTGCGAGTCGGACTCGCGCACGAAGGGTACCGTTATCTATAAAAACGGCAAAAAAACATGTATTTTGTATAGGGATACCCCCCTCTAATATTTATTTTATTTTAATTATTTATTTTAAAAGAAAATGTAACAAAATATTCTTTGAATATTTCGAGTTATCAATATCGAGCAAAAACAAGCAAAAAAGTCACGTTTGTTGTATGGGAGCCCCTAAAATATTTATTTTATTCTATTTTTTAGTATTTGTTGTTATAGCGGCAACAGAAATACATCATCTGTAAAAATTTCAACTGTCTTACTATCAAGGTTCATGAGATACAGCCCGGAGATGGACAGACAGACAGACAGCGGAGCGATATTAATAGGGCTCATTTTTACCCTTTGGGTACGGAACCCTAATAAACGATATATGACGTGAGTGATTGTTATTTTTTTGTTATTTATTTGCTTCTTCGAAGTTTGATTGAGACAAAAATAATTAAAGAACTTATTAACTATATTATTTGCATGTAATCTTTAATTAAAATGATTTGTAGTCATACCGGATGGTCAGAAGGCAATGCTTTGACTGTTTTTTTTGACCCCCAGATAATACTTTCAGTCAATTGTTTTCCTGTTCAAATTAGACCATTGCAACGACTGTGAATAAACCTGAACTATTTCAAATTAATACTCTTATCTAGCCCAATTAGAAGGCATTGCAAATTAGCAACAATATTCCCAAAACCAACAAGCCATTGTCGAGTGACATTGGCGCGCGCCTTCGACATTATGTCAGTGAGAACTGTTATACAATGAGTGTAAGAATTTTGTAACTTTGGACGAGTAAATAAAAATTTGGTAATGTCACAGAGTAGATAAATACAAAGAGTATAAATAGTACTTTTGAAAACCGAATATTGCGAAATTCAGCTATTGAATAATTTAAAAATGATATTCAATCAGAAAAAACCGGCCATATTTGAGTTGGACTCACCGAGGATTTTATACATGAAAGTTATGTTTTCTTAATTTAAAATTAAATATATTTTTTATTTTATTTGTGCTATAAGATCTTGCTTTATACCACTAACACAAAATATGAGTCCAATATTTTTTGATTATCCATCTGTCGAACTAATTTTAATAGTTTTATTTTGACCTAGGAAACTAGCCTATTGTACCTCCCAGCCTAATCCTAACTAATATTATAAATGCGAAAGTGAGTTTATTTGTTTGTTACGCTTTCACGCCGCCGTAACTAATGGACCGATCATCATGAAATTTTGCATAAAAGTTCTCTGGAGTACAAAGAATGACACAGGCTACCCTGGGAATAGTATCTTTTATCCGGGAAAAGGTACTATTCCCGAGGGATCGACATTGACGCGGGCGGAGCCACGGGCAAAAGCTAGTATTAAATAATACATTTCATATAGATCTTACTGTAATTTATTAGAAAAACGTACCTAGCATGGATTTTTTTTATCTAAATTGTAAATTAACTGTAAAATTATATATTTAAAATTATTTTAAAAAATCTCACAATAATCCATTTAATTTAATATGTCACACGCTACCGTCTGCAAACCCTTTTTATTTACTGAATTGTGAAAAAGTACCGTTAAACACAAAATATACTTATTTACGCTAAGTGTTCGTTTTTGGGTTACATAAATTTATAAGGGTAGGGTTATAAAGGCTCTAACTCAATTGGTCCAATAAGTTTTGAACAAATTTGCTGTGACAGACCTACAGACAGACAGACACACGAGTGATCCTATAAGTGTTACGTTTAGTCACTTGGTCGGACGGTAGCCTAAAAGGTTGAGTTCATAAGATATGTGTTATTTTGCTTCTGAGCCATCATAAATAGCACAGGGTGACCAGCAGTCATAGACACATATGTTACAGAATAGATTTTCCACCATCCGATACAAATATTTTTGTTCCTATGAGACGGAACTACTTCTTGTTTCTACGTTAGAAATCATAACTTGGTCTCTACTACTATCTACTTTGCACTTCATAGCCGCAAAATAAAGATTAGTGAGGTGATCGTAAGGTCAATTTAACGCGTCATTTAGTTAGTTTAGCTCACGTTACGACGGCAATGGAGGATCCGACGTGTGAAGTAATGTTTTTACTGTTATGTTGGTTCAATGATAGGTCAAATGATTATATGACTGTAAATTATTATATGACTATAATAAAAACATATTTTTAACATATTTTTATATGACTATGAGAAAAACAAATAAAAATAATAAACACTAGGCTGCCGATAGGGTGTAAAATACTTCTAGGTTAACGTTAAATATGTCATGTGGCTCACTGTTATTTTGTTTCTTATTATTGCATTGCCAAAACCATAGAAGTAGAGACGCAATTTTTTTTTTAAATCTATGGCCAAAACTCAATTGATGTAATATTTTCTTCCCGGCTACTTGTCTTATTCTGTTGACATACAAAAGACATCAACGCGCCTTAGTGTTTCATCCAGTACATTGTATTATTAACCGACTTCAAAAAGGAGAAGAATTTCAAAGAGAAAATTCAGTCGTATGTTTTTTAATGCTTGTTAATATAATTTTTCATAATTATTTTAAGGATGTGCTTGCCAATCGGCTCCATTAACATTTCATCAAAATTGGTTGAAGTCGGTTTTGAAAGATTATTGTCAATTTACATTGTCATAATATTTTTACAAAGTCAAAGCAGAAGTAAGTCTTTTTTAGCATTCGATCGAGGCGATACAGATCTGATTTAGTATTATTTATATTATTAATGAATCTTCAAAAGCTAGCTCCGAAACGCTAGTAATTTGTATGTAGTGTACATACAAATTACTAGCGTTTCGGAACCGACCACTGCAGAGAAGAAACGCCGTAGGAAACTCTTTTCAACAGTACTGGGTGCCTACTTACATAATCAGTAGAAACATTTTGTTCATATCTAATTTAAATAAAATATTTCATTCTTACATTGTATGCCAATTGATAGGCTATCATTGCTATCAGTTTAAAAATATTTTTAAGTGCTTCAAGTACCATTCGCACACAGTAACATCGCCATCACAAAACTAATCCAGCGTGTTGCAACGAGCATTTGTAATGTAGTACAATGCGTTTGTCACAACTATCATCCATTGAATCGTCATTACTCAAGCGACTCGCGACACCGAATACTAAGCAGGCTTTCGTCAGTGGCAAATGGCCATCTAGTTTGCCTATTAAGTCCATCATTTGAAAAAGTTTTTAATATATTTCAACGATGTACATTTGTTTCACAGATAGAAATTTCATAGAATTTTGATTCGCAGAAAATGGTTCATAGAATATTTAATTGTTGTATTTTTATTTCTTATATTATTTACTACGAATATATGAAAAACATCAAAAATGTTAAGTGTAAAAAAATCTATTACTAAAAATTCTTCATAATAAATATTCTGACTAAATTCTAACTAAAATCTATTCTTAAAAATTCTTCACACTTAAACTACGTAAATGAAATGAACTACGTAATTAAAAAGTGAAATGATAATCTGAGAAAAAAAATCTATAAAGCTTTTGTCTATTTAAGAACTTTTAGAATAACCATATTTCAACACATTGGAAAGGTGGTTTCTTAAAAACACAGAATACACACATAATATACATATAAGACACACCTAGATATACCACTGGCATAGGTTACCTGTTTATAAGCTTTCGTCTGCAGCTGATTGGGTCGAACCTGGGACTTCCCATGTGACATCCTGGCATGATGACCACCTAGTCCACAGAGGTCGTCATTTATAATATTAGAATGGATTACGAACGCAAAAGCGTCTTTATATCTGGATACTAGCTTTAAAATTATTTTATGGGCGAAAGAAGGTCTTGTAAGGAAGTCAAATAGATATACATTAAAATGTTTTTAAAAAAAAAAAAAAAAAAATAAATATAATTTTGATAAAAAGGGATATTCTAATGTTCATTAAAATTTTCCAGACGTTTACAAGAATTTTGTAATATATGTAGAAACAGCATCGTCGTTAAAGAGTGAAGATATTATTAAGGTATTTGATACAACTAAAATCTACAACATACATACATAATGATCCCTTGTCACTATTCACACCTTGTCAGCACAACAGCCGCTAACCATCCAATCACACTAGTTAGCATCCAATTATTTCGATTCAATCCAATTGCTGTTACCCAAGCGAGCAACACCGCATGCTAAACAGATGCTGATGCGGCTCTTACGAAACTCTTGCAAAATTGTTAAATTGCTACGTTTATTGCCAATGTTGGCCATGAGTGTTCAAAGAATATGAGACTATGGTATTTGGTTATCTTGTGGTCATGGCGGCCATGGGACAAGGGATGCAAACCCTCAAACTTGGATTTAACTGTACACTACCTCCCCTTCATATCTAAAAAATAATATTACGTCTTCTGACAAACGCACGCTAAGCTCAAAAAAAAAAAATAACCGACTGCAAAAAGGCAAGCGCCTGATGCCATCCTTGGCAATCCTTGATCCTTGGCAATTGACACTAACACTAGTCTAATGAAATAAAACAAAATATATCGAGTCATCGTGACATAATAAAATAACGGTAATAGGTGTCAATGCTGTTACATTAGAACAATAAACAGGTTCACAAGTTATCTTAAAATGATTCGCACTGGGCTGGCCTTGACCCGGCCTAGCGGTCTGAAGATCTGATCACGTGACAAACGACATAAATCACGATATGGCGGGGAGACAAATGAAAAGCCGCGTGGACGCATATTTGAGAACCTATTTTTTTTCTCTTCCATCTTTCATGCTGGTCTAGGAGAAAAAAAAAAGACGTAGAATGTGCTAACTGCTTCTCTTCCCGCGCAGACCGTAGAAGCTGGTCAAGGGAATGGGCGAAAGAATCGTGACAATAGGCGATGCGGCTAGCAACCCATCACTATTTTGATTCCGTTTTCTACCTTTACGCCCACCAATACGCTTAACGTGGCCTTTCTGTCTTATGACTAGGGTTTGTCTACCCCGTAAAGGATAAAGAAGTGTATGTATGTATACTTGTATTTTTTCTTTTCATTTATTTGGGCCCAAAACAAAATCATAGGTTTTTTTCTCGTAAAACAGTTTTATTCTTAATAAAATTATTACTATTCTTATTATGATTGAATAATAAAATATATTTTTACTAAACAGTGCACTGAAGTCTGGGACCTTAACCCAGCAGTCAGGGTTCAAAGTGTTCAAACTCGCTGCTGTCAGATTTTTGACGTCTACGTCAGACATTTGACAGCATTAGCAGCAGTGGTCATGAATTATCATGATCAATTATAGCGTAAAAGTGTTTAATTCAGCGTGTGGCACGAGTCGCTATTTATTAATTTTGAATCGTTAATTATGATGGTAATGCAACATACTATGTGTACTTCTAGATTTGACGTAAAATATATTTTCAAAAAAGTTTTTGGTGCTACTTGTTCAATGTTTACGTTGTAATTATTGACGCAAACTCTTTATTTTAACAACAAGTTCATATTTCACAAATATATGAGAAAGTTTTTACGATCATTAGAAAAAATATCAAACGATAATTCTGAAGAAAATGGCTAATCAATACATTTTAAATGGTGTATTTTGACGAACAAAACGAAAAATAAATAAGTAAGTTTAAAAAGCTGTTTCGAACACAGTTTAAGTTGATTAATACGTGAAGGCGTACGGCAATTATGAATGAAAGAAGGGTTAGACAGAGTGTGAAGTCACAAGTCATACACGTTTATAGTGTTGTTTAGCGTATAAGTAGAAACGGAATAAAAATAGTGATAGAATTTCACTCAATTCTTTAGCCGGCTTCTATGGTTTGTCCAGATAGAGAAGCAGATGTTACATTCTACGTTTTTACTTTTCTCCAAGAACAGAACAAAATACATTATATAATATGGAAACCATTAAAGTAAATCATTATTTTTATGATTTAGTTTTCATCATAACCGTTAAAAAATATATATGGTAATCCACCATAATGTACTTGCATCAAAAAGATTATTATGATTAAGATAAAAAACATTTTTTACCCCCGCCAAGATAGTATTAGTGTTATTAAAATATGTAACAAAAAAAAAGTATTGGTGTTACCATTAAAATGTTCATTACGGCCATAATATTAATTGTATGTAGTATTTTTCCTTTGTGGTAATAAGAACGTGTCATTAATTTTCAAACTGTGCGAGTAATCGAATAATAACATTTCATGACACCTAATGATAATAATGGCGAGTTTGCGAAACGCCGGTGATACACTTACGAGTATTCTAATTGTGCATCAAATATGGTGCTCGTTACAGGCGACCTTCGCGGTGATCGCGCGATCAATCATTGCTATTGATCACAGTTGATCATCGGAATGATTAACAACAGCTCATTAGAGATGGCGAAATATTTAAACAAATTGGATACGATCATTTGTTTAACGGAGTACACCTGATAGTAAGTTCTATCGTTACCCATGGACATCAGCTTCAACTTAGGAGTGTAACAGCAAGGCGCTGGTGGTCTCTGAAATATGAATTTACCCGTGCTTTAAATGAAGCCAGGTCTTAGTTTCGAGTTTCCACGGCGTGTGCTGTAGTAGTGAAATTGCACTACAGGTACAAAATTGAAATGTTCTTCAGAGCATTCTCCATTAGAAATGCGGTAGAAAACGTTTAGGGAACCCACGTTTCTGAATAAGTCAAACGGTTCTAAACCATCTGTCAGCCTAAGAATATCGACAGTTCGAACAGTTCTCTTTTGAATACGTTTGTATGGAAAAAGCTTATAATGTGGTGCTACAGCCCAGATCTAGAAGATAATAAATATACATATATTTATTCTCATACATATATGTCACAAATGCTGGCGCTTCGCTATACATTGCAGTTTTCATATCTATATTCTCATATTTTATAAATTTTTGATTATGAAGTGTAATGTGATGACGGCATGTATTAAATTGGTAACTAGTTATAAATGGAATTCCAATTATTAAATTCCAATTTAATACATAATCAAAAACTGACAAAAAATAAGTAGATAATATTAGTTTATTCCAATCATACACTTAAGAAATTATCATGTCATCGTAAATTCAAAGCAATTTCGTAGAGTCAAACAATATTCTGATTGAGTCAAACTCGTGCAAATCTCTTTCACGTGTGAGTGTTCTTCCGGTTATATTTCCAGCTGAGTTATTTTGGGGTCCTAGGCGAGGCTCTAGACTTTGTTTATTTATGTAAATTATTTTATATAATTTTACGGAGCTCATATAAGATGTAAATGTTTGTGGTCAAGTAAGTAAATTTCTAGTAATGTAAAAGTACCGTTTCATTCCGACCACCAAATATAATTAAAGCTTTATGTTTACTACTTCCTCTGATAGTAGTTAACAGTAATCAACGGTAGCAGTCGTAAAACGTTTTCTAATGATCGCCAATAAAATCAATTGGAAACTGCTCCAAAAGCAATGAAGTAATAAATGCGTAACGGAATAACGTAAAGCTATCTTTTCTATTAATTAATCATTTAACGAGTTATAAGTAAACGGTTGCAGATTAATAACGTTATTACCAATAGGTTACGCTTTTAAAGAGGTTGTGGTACTCACCTGTTTAATGTCTTACCTGTATGAAGGTATACATGTAGCATCGAATATTTCCAAATCTGAATTCGAACAATCAAAATAAAAATACATAAATTATAACCAATCTCACTCTGGAATATCATGTTAGTATTCATACGATAATTAACATACACCTCATATTATTGCCCATTCTCTCGATCGGCTTTTGCTATAAATCTGCACACCATAAAAAAGTTCTTATGTCTGAGGTACGCCACGGCATCGGACGTGACTATATCATAAGCACCTATGTGTATGTCTCTGAATTTCAGTTTGGGTTTCAACATTCAATAGAGTAAGAGGTGATGCTTCGTGCTTAGGCCTAACTTGGTTTATTATGTGTTAGAGGTTACCACACCGCGTCGGGTGCAGCAAGCATATCAATGAGCGTTTGTGGGCCGCCTTACGTTACAATGCGGAGATGTCGTGAATATTAAGCGGTGATTAATAATTGCTAATTTTACAGATATTACTCGTGTCGCCTCGTATTTGCACAGACAAACAATTCAACATGAAACTTTATTAAAGTAGTTAGTAACTTGACGTGAGTTAAGACCTTTTGTATTATTTTATCACTTACCTGATAGGATCAGTAGTTTTTTATTTAATCGAAGTAATTCAATCTTTCTTTATAATATTATAAAATCTCATTTGTTTTTCCATTATTGACCTTAGTTCATAGAGTAAAATATAAAGGGGGCGTAACTATACAGAAGATCATAGTATAGCGACAACCAAATAATAGGCCATCCGAGCTTCTTTTCAACCCCAATCCATCCGAGCAAGGAGCATCCCAAAAACCTTATCCCGTTCCTCAAGTCCAACAAACTCCTATCCTTGCTTTACTGAATCACAAATAACACGGTTTCGATGGGCAGCAGCGTAGGTAACCGTCGATTATTATATCAAAAATTCACTTGGAATCTTGCTCTGCTTAGCACAAGAGTGCTTTAAAAAGTTATCACCTACACAATAAAATTATAACGTCTTCAAGAACTAAGCGTTATGTGTATAACCGTTTTGTTTAAACCCGTAACTTTCTCCGACACTTTCCACACAGTAACCCGTCAAAGGCATGTCACAGTGTCGCGTCGAGTGATGTCTTCATAGCGCGGGTTCGGTTCCGATGTTATGCTAATGAATACATGTAGTACGCGTTCCGGTTCAAGCTAAAATACAGCGAGGCGTGGTCACTACCACATTACATACATAGTTTTTTTTTTTTTTGGTGGGTAGATGTAAAAGTGTAAAGTCCTATATATTAACTTCCCGATTTATATTTAATTTAAAATTAATTACAAGTAAATATTTACAACTTTATGGTTGCTAAGTAATTATAAAGCACTAGTCTAACCTGTAGTAGCTTTTTTCCCCACAAATTTCACTTCACCATGGAGACAATACAAAACTCAATAGATGAGCTGGCAAAATCGTTTAACACCAAGATGTCAGAATTTCAAGAGGACTTGCAGAAGACTGGCTCCAATCCTACAACTGTCAGTATACTAGCAGGTCAATTTTTTTCATTCAAGAAATTTGCTCTCGACGCCCTTGATGCACTCCAGCAGCAGGTCACACTACTCGGGCAACAACAAGACACATTTGAAATGCGGAGCCGGCGTAAAATGTTGCTGTTTCATGGTGTTAAGGAGAGCAAGCAGGAAAATGGAGCAGCTGTTGTGGCTAATATCATCACAGAAAACATTACAGCGGTCGACTTCACTGCCCAAGACATTGTGCGCTGTCATCGGTTGGGTAAATTGTCCGGTAACAAGCCTCGCCCAATCTTGGTCAAATTTAGCTCTCAGGCACTTAGAGATAAGGTCTGGTACTCCAAATCATCACTGAAGGGCACTGGCCTAACGCTGTCAGAGTTTTTAACTAGGGGCCGTCATACTGCATTCCTGGCGGCACGGGAGCATTTCGGAATATCCAAATGTTGGACGCGAGATGGATTTATCCATATTGTTTCCCCTGATGGTTCGAGGCACCGAATCATTACGACTGTTGAAGTCCAGCGTCTGATCAGTACGTGCGAAGCGGCGGAGGCGCCTAAATCGCCAGGTGCTGCTCCGGTTGCATCCAGGGCAGTGACGGCAACGTCCACAGCAGGCCAAGCAGCGCGATCTAAGCGTGCCGCCTCCAAAAAATGAAGGAGCTTCATAGGATGAACTGGACAGTTTTTATTTAACTAATCAGTGTTATACAGCGGCCATAGTTGTTTCTAAAACTATAACTTTCTTTTTATAAGTTGTTTGTAAGTACCTTCAAATTAAGTAACTTTTTGATATTTTTATTGTTGGGTATCCAACTAAACTATCTAACACAAACAATTTTATTTACATTATATGACAGAGCTGTCAATTGTCAATTAAGTTAAATGTCACTGTCGCTTTTACTTTTTAATAATGTTGGACGCAAAAGAATATGACATTGGCAGCCACTACTATAGAGATGATTTTTCTTTTTAATTTTTTTTGTTTTTTGGCCGTTTGTCTGCTCCATAGAGATAAGATAATGTCTGCTCGTATTTATTTAAATGAAATGTCTCCTGTATTCTCTTTCAGGCTACTAACGGGTGGACTGTGATTTGTTACTTGCTTGTTAGATTCTTGATTTATATTATATTATCTATTTATATTTATTTTGTACACAACACGAAATGCCCGGCGCAAATGATAATACGTTCCATTCGCTATCTTCTTCCTCAAGTTATCACAGCTTACCTGATTCACTTGATGATATCCTTTCTTCTGAATTTTCAAATTTTCCAAAGAATTTCAATGTGGTTCATATAAATGCCCAAAGTATTCCTAAACACTTCGCTGATATGCTAGCGACATTTGACATCAAAAATATTCATGCTATATTAATTTCTGAGTCATGGCTCAAGCCATGCCTTCCTTCTACGTCTTACTCATTACCGGGTTTTCAGCTTATTCGTCACGATCGCACTGATGTTGTTGGTGGTGGTGTAGCTATATATTTAAGATCATACATTGCGTACAAATTGATTTGTACTTCGAGAAATTGTAATCCAACGAAGGAATCGGAGTATCTTTTCATAGAAGTGAGCCTTCATCATACTAAATTACTTTTGGGAGTTTTTTACAATCCACACTCCGATATTGATTATTACACTGACTTAGAAAACCTATTAGAAGTTAACATGCTTTCTTATAACCATACAATAATTCTTGGCGATTTCAATACTTGCCTCATAAAAGATGATTATCGAGCCAACAAGTTAAAATCATTGGCTGATAGTTGTAATTTACAGATACTGCTTGAGCGCCCGCTGCGTCCGACTCATTTCTTTCCAGGGTGTACTCCAACACTTTTGGACTTAATTCTAGTTTCCTCTACTGAACACGTTGCTAAATATGGACAGCACCCTGCAGAAGCTTTCTCTTATCACGACCTTCTTTTCCTCTCGTACAAAGTCCGTCCTCCTAAGTATAAATCCAAAATCCTTATGCAGCGTAATTTTGGTGCTATTAATGTAGACGATTTCCGTAGAGATGCCATGAACAGTGACTGGGAATCTATTGGCGCGACTGAATCGGTAAACACACAGGTCGAAATCTTTAACAAAATTGTTGTGGGTCTATTTGACCGCCATGCACCTCTCCGTCCTGTACGTGTAAGACATCTTCCTGCGCCTTGGCTGACCGATGAAATAAGAATAGTTCAAGGATTAAAAAATAAAGCCAAATCCAAATTTAAATCTGATCCAGATAGATATCGTGACCAATATGTTAAGGCTAGGAATCGCTGCAATAAGATGTGTAGGGAGGCACAACGTCGCCACATCTCTCAGTCTGTTCAAAATGGTGATCCAGCCAAAGTCTGGAAATTTCTTAGATCATTAGGTGTTGGTAAGTCAAAGGACAGTTATCCTTCTGATGTTGACGTTGACGGCTTAAATAGCCACTTCTCATCTTCTCATGCAGTAGATGCAAATACTAAAACCAATACCATTACTACACTTCTTAATCAATCAACACCAGTCTGTAATCCCTTTTCTTTTTGTCCTATTGCTGAATGTGATGTTGAGAACATTGTACGGTCCATCTCTTCAAACGCAGTTGGCAGTGATAGCATTAGTCGTAATATGATCATTCCTATCCTAGATATCCTTCTTCCAATCCTAACTTTTATCATCAATAAATCCTTATCCACAGGAGTTTTTCCAGATGCCTGGAAGAATGGGCATATCACTCCTCTTCCAAAAAAGACTAATCCTAAATTATTCTCCGACTTCCGCCCAATCTCCATTCTTCCTGTCCTTTCCAAAGTACTAGAACGAGCAGCACAAATGCAAATTAGTCATTTCCTTACAGTAAATAACCTGCTTGATCCCCTTCAGTCCGGTTTCCGCCCTGGTCATAGTACGACTTCTGCTCTAATGAAAGTCACAGAGGATATCCGTTGGGGAATGGACAATAAAAAGTCAACCGTTTTGGCTCTCTTAGACTTTAGTAACGCTTTTAATACTGTGGACTTCGACATATTGTTAGCCGTGTTGCATTCTCTCAACATATCTCCATCAGCAATTGGTTGGTTTCGATCTTACCTGTATGGGCGTCGTCAGCGAGTTCGCATCGAGGATAAGTATTCTTCTTGGTGCAATTTAACTTGCGGCGTACCTCAGGGTGGCGTATTATCTCCGCTTTTATTTTCATTATTTATAAATTCTATAACGTCACAACTTCAGTCTTCCTACCATCTGTATGCCGACGATTTGCAAATTTATTCACAGGCCACAATAGATAATTTTAAAATGGCTATTGATACAATTAATGAGGACTTGGAACGGATATCTGTCTGGAGCAAATCGTATGGCCTCCAAGTGAACCCCAAAAAATCTCAAGCAATTATTATTGGCAATCCCCGCCTTACTATTAAAATTGATCAGTCAGCTATGCCACAGTTAGTTTTTAATGGCGTTATTATAGGGTTTAGCGACCGTGTGAAGAATTTGGGGCTTGTGATGGACAGCAAACTAATTTGGACTCCACAAATAGCTGAAGTCAGTAGGAAACTGTTCTTTACTTTCAACTCATTAAAAAGACTTGGGAAATTTCTGCCCAAAAGCACCAAAATTATGCTTGCACATTCTCTCCTTTTCCCTATCCTTGATTACGCAGATACATGTTATCTTAATATCTCCGAACAGCAGCTTAACAAACTTGAACGCCTTCAAAATATGTGCATTAGGTTTATATACGGTCTGCGTAAATATGACCACGTTTCTCAGTTTCGTTCAGAACTCAAGTGGCTACCTATCCGACGTCGCCGTGACTGGCATACCCTTTCTCTGTTATACACAATCCTTTTTAATCCATCATCCCCAAGATATCTAAGGGATCGCTTTGTTTTCTTCAGCGAGGCAGCGCAGGGTCAACATAATTTACGTAGTGCAGAAAATCTTAGATTAAAAATACCAGCTCACTCTACTGAATTTTACTCCCAATCCTTTACAGTTAAGGCCGTATGTCTTTGGAACTCACTACCACTGCCAATCCGGTGTGCTCAAACGCTAGCCAGCTTTAAATCTCAAGTGAAGACACATTTCTTATCTTCATAGATGATCGGGTTTTTCAATTTTCGTGTTTACAAGATATATGTATGTATATTTATTTATATATTTTAAATTTATTTATGTATTTTATATTTATTTATGTTGTTATCATGTTTATAACTTCAATCTGTAATTTATCTTAAAATATTTCTCGTTTATTTTTCTTTTAATCTCACTGTCTTTACTTTTGCACCTAACCTATTTTTGTTTTCATATCTCCTGCTCATTTTGGTTGCCTGGAAGAGATTGCAGAAGCGATAAGGCCGCCTATTGTGCAAAAATTGTCAATTTTATTACTATTATTTGTATTGTTTTTGGTACAATAAAGAGTTTACTACTACTACTACTACTACATACAAGAATGCATGAATGATGTTGGTTAAGTAACGCGCTCGTTTTTGGAACAGACTAATAGTACCTTGGTATTCACAGCAATACTATACTGCATAAAGTGACCTTTAGGAATATGTTAAAAAAATATTTAAAGATAGATAAATACGAGTGGAAACGACCTCTATGGGTCTCGGACACCGCAAGTGTCTTTGAATCGCAGGGTCCCGGCTTCGTTCCTCAGCCTGTACTTTATGGACAAAAAACTTTTAGACAGGCCTGGGTCTTGGATTTTATTTAGTATCCCATGGAAAACGTTCATATCTTATTGAGGGGCTTGCTCTACCAGTTTGATTTGTCTCTATATATTAATTTATCACTGCTCCGTCTCAATATATCTATTTGTAACATACATTGAATTTTTAATAACTGAAATAGCTCAATTAACAGCTAACGAGAAATATTGTTAACTAGCTTTCGCCCGCGGCTCCACCCGCGTCAATGTCTATCCCTTTATAGAACTTTTTCCCGGGATAAAAAGTAGCTATGTCCTTCTCGGTACTCCAGAGAACTTGTATGCAAAATTTCATGATAATCGGTTCAGTAGTTACGGCGTGAAAGCGTAACAAACAAACTCACTTTCGTATTTATAATATTAGTTAGTATTCTACGATGATGCTATAAATATAAAGTATGTGTTAATAATTAACTTAAGCATATCGTCACTTATGTACTATTATAAAAATTTAAAGAATATTTAAGAAATTGCTATATTGTCGCGGTCACCGACATGACGCTAATACAAGCGTCATTTCTCGAGAAATATATTTTACGCGGCAATTATTTTTTAATTTCTTTCAAATAACAACGATTTAGAAGTATGAAATTCAGTAACAGAGTATCTTGCTAAACTTTTCAGTCATTATTATATATTGCGAAAATAATATCTTCGTACGTGCGCCGCCCGAAGCCTCAGGTCGAAGCCCACGCGTGACGTCCGTGTGTCAGAGTGTGCGTATCTGTGCTGTCATTGTCTCGTCAATATTAGCATGCCAGTAATGTATCATCCAGGTGGAGATCATACGAGTTATAAATATTAATTTTCTGTATGTCATTCATTGTGTATGCAAAATACTATGTGGGCTTAAAGATGTACAATCATAATGTAACAAATCTTTGTAAAAAACTTTTAATTAGAAATGAGTTATTTCATTTGCTCGCAATACGTTTATCAAATGTATCTCCTAATAAAAAATAAGTTTATTGAACCAATCTTGACAGTAGTAATGGGAAGCAGCGCCTAGACCAGCGAAACTTGCGCCATCCATAATTTTATTATCTTACCCGATCAAATCAATAATATCTAATTCTGTACTTTTATCCCAGTCGCATCCTCTGTGCTGTGATGTGTTGGAGCCCAAAGTTCGCTTTTGTCACGACATTAATTCTGTAATTGTGTAATATACTCTGACTGACCTTGGGAAGCTCCTGAACCGCAGAAAAATACGTGTGTGAAAATGTCGTTCAAGGTATTTGTCCGAAAACGAAGAAGTTTTTTTTGGAAAAATTATTCCCTTAGAGGGTTAAATAGGAAAAATTAATTTGTATGAGAATCCGGTAGATTAACTCGTTTATTACATATTTTTTTGAAACTTATGACTTTAGTAGGTTATATACGAGTAAAATGGAGTATTTAAGGCAATAACTCAATAGACGAATAAATTACTATTTTTTATAAGGTTAGAAAGGTTTAAAAAGGGTTCTGAAAAAGACATAAGGTACTTCCAGAATAAAAGTTTCCGAGGGATCTCGGTACATTAATGCAAGTTAACCTGTGGGTGAGTGCTAGTCTCCTCATATTAATTGCGTAATCATCTTTGTTTCAGGTAAACATCAACGAAGTCTCCAGTTGACGTAAACGAGTCGGAGTGCCACGTCACAGCTTACGTAACGAAGGTCGGAGAAAGCTCGCGGATATGAAAGCGAGCTTATCGTTATGATCGCAAAAAGGAACTAAAATAAATATCCTTACGAGCTGTCAGTGAGTGTGACTCGTATCTGGTTTTAGCATTACTGGTTCTTATTTGGTCTTCAAATACTCGTAATACGTTTTTGTATGTGCCGCGTCCCGCGTATGTGCGCGACAAACTCTCAATAAACGAATTCTCGAGAAAAAAATTTGAGTTTTCAAAATGCTTTTTAAAACAGAACCATCTAACGTAGTTATAGTTTGTGGATAGCGTTTATCAATGAGCTGGCCACTCTATGTCGTTAAACTAGCTTTTACTTTATAGGATAAAATTTGGAAGTTCAGTCCATTATACAATTAACCTTGAATTGTTTTTAAAAGATCTCACGTCAAACGATATCAGGAGTATGTGCCGTTAATTTTTCAAACATCTACATACATCTTACTACTGTATTTACAATAGTAAATATATGTAGATGGAAAATCTACATATACATTCATAATTCATTTATTCACGTAATTTATAAATAGTGTGCCCAGTACATCACTAAGGTCTTAGCGCTATTTACAAATTTACTAATACCGACATTGCGAAAATTATATTGCATAATAAATTATAATTGATAATATTTGTGCGTTAAAATTGACTTAAATTTATAAAATTACAAAGACATGACATCAAGTACTTAATTAGATTTATGTCACATTATGTAATTAATGACTCTAGATATTTAGTACTTCCAGTTGGGATCACATTAGTTCTTGCTGTCTGTGGTGTCCTTCATGTCATTACATTCAGCCACTGATATTTCCGATGACATCTTTAGCTATAGAGCTTCAGAGTGCGGAGCAGCATGATCATTTACTGTTAATTACTGTTATTAATGTCCCATAAAAGACTTCGACTGCTGCTGTCCGGCCGTTGGTTATGTAACTGTCTACTATCGAGCAGTTAATGAATCGTTTATATAATTTTTCCGCGACATGTGTAATAAGTATGCGGCCAAGCAGCCGAGCCCACTTGTCCGCTCGTCTGTCACATCCGTTTCTATTCGCGGTAGTTCTATGTAGACCATGAAATCCGACACAGGCATACCAGGCCTGTGGCTTCGAACATTAACATGTGTGATGAACAGTTGGATAAGCAAGTGATTGGTAACGACTTTCAAATGAAGTTGAAACTTACTAGCCGTATGGTCCTAATTATAAACAAGTTTTTTTTCTCTAGCCATTTGTGTCCCACTACTGGGCAATGGCCTCCCCTCGTTGTTTCCACAAACTCCTTTCGCTCGATAAACTCTTCTAATCCTTCTCAAACTTGTTAATATCATCTATCCATCTCTTTCTCTTTGAATAAGATTTAAATCTTTAAATGTGAATATTTAACTCATTTAAAAATAAAATGAGGTAAGTTTAGGTAATAATATAAATTGGATCTAAGTAGGTAATTATATAAATTCAAGAGAGTATGTACAAAATGAGCCACAATTTGTCGTCATCAGAGAGTTTTAATTCTCAGTCTGATATCGGTATGACAATGCACATATATTACATATTATCACGTCTTTATCCCTTACGGGGTAGATAGAGTCCAAACTCATACGATGTTTAGCGTGTTGGTGGGCGTAAAGGTGGAAAACGGAATCAAAATAGTAATGGGTTGCTAGCCGCATCGCCTATCGTCATGATTCTTTAGATTTTAGCCTATTCCCTTGACCTGCTTCTACGGTCTGCGCGGGAAGAAAAGCAGCTGGCACATTCTACGTTTTTTCTTTTCTTCCAGACCAGCATGGAAGAAACTATGCACAACCGTCGAAAGATTTATATCTGTACACCAATTAATTGACGTAATAGAGCAGTGAGGTGCACATATATTTTTAACGGGTTATATGCATATACTTAAGTTTAGTGTCCTTAATAGTTTCAAGATAAAGCAAACAATCTTATAATATGTACTTTAATCCGGTAGTAATTATATACCAAAAACCTGGGCGACTTTGAATCGAGATCTTTTTAAATATGACTCATGCTAAGTGTTCGCAAAAACTGCATTCTGCCAAAGTGCACGTATGTTACGTCGTAACGCTTATAAATCAGTTGATTGATCGCTGATATTTGTTAAAAAGATATTTAATAGTCGTTCGTGACTTAGGTATTAATATAACTCATAAATTGCCGGTTTTACTAGTTATAAAATGACGTGATTCCTTTCACATAAATAATTAAAATGAAGGAGTGTCTTGTTTCATGATTATGTTTAGAAAAACCAATACTCAAAGCGGGAAGGGCGGTAAACAATTTCTCAAGATCCACTCTGCTTCGAAAGGCACGCTACGCCTTTGTGCCGGCTGTCATCATTAGATGGCAGTCCTCATGTATGCTTTTAGGCAGCTTGAAAAATACACGAAAAGAAAGCATTTCTCTAAATAATGCTAATCTTTTAAGACAGCCAACTAGTGATAATTGCGTTAAAGAGTTAAACGTGTCATGAAAAGTATAGAGACGCTTGAGATAATTTTTTGCCCTTTTAATTACCAACCCAAATAGGCACTGATTTGTTTAATAAGCGTAGACGAAAATAATAATAACTCATAAAGCGGCATATTATAGTATGGTTTTAGGGTTCCGTAAAAACAGGATCCTATTAATATCGCTATATAGGCTGAGGGCACTCTGCCCTCGCCTCAAACGCCCGGTGAAGTAGCGAAAGCTCACTTGGAGCTAGCAACATAGACCTTCAAAAAAATCCATCTGTCTGTCTGTCCGTCTGGCTATGTCTCATGAACTGTGAGAGTCAGACAGTTGATATTTTCACAGATGATGTATTTTGTTGCCGCTATAACATCAAATACTAAAAAATAGAATAAAATAAATATTTAAGGGGTCTCCCATACAAAAAATCATGATTTTTTGCCGTTTTTATAGATAACGATACGGAATCCTTCGTACGCGAGTCCGACTTGCACTGGGCTGGTTTTTATATAATTGTTTCCTATTATAATATTTTCCACTTTAAGACTACTTATTACTAAATCGTAAGCATAAAAGCCGATTTCTAAGCATATTCAAAAGGACTACAATTTTCAAAATGTTATTGGAATCACTTGAATACCTAGCTAACCACACCAGCCAATCCCTCGAATCGAACAAAACACCATAAACCATAAAGTACAATGCCATACAGTGTAAATAGCTGGCGCGGGGCGGGGCCGAACCCGAATGCACAGCATAACCTTTGCCGTTGCCGGCTTTTAGGCTACTATTCCACATGCTGTGTAGCGGAGCGAGCTGAGGACGCGTTGCGAGTAGTGATGTGCCGGAGAGAAATTCTCTGTTCTCGTGAATTCCTTCTTACGGAATATTGCGAGAAATTCACAAAAATTCTCGTGAATTTCTCAATAATTCCCGAACTTGAGAGAAAGAAGAAGAAATTCTCGGGAAAAAATTCCGACCCGTTCTCACCGTTCTCGAAAATTTCGAGCACGGCACAACACTATGCGAGGCTGTGCAAATGTGGAAATGGCACCATAGCTGAGCGATTAGAAAATAATTGACAAGCCTTCAAAATGTATGTAGCGGGATAGTGTCAGAAAAGAGCTTTTTTTGACATTATTTGGTAATGTCACGAAACACACTTCTCTCTAGGTCGTTACTTTTATAGTTGTGCAGAGGGTGCTAGATAAATAGAAGCGATCCTATTGGTGACTTTCGCATCGCACGCCTCCTTGCTCTCTCGCTTAGCTTTGGTGAAAAAGCAGCCTTATCGTCTACCATTCATTCCGTACTCTATTCGAGCTGACAAGGTGTGGACATTATTCTGTAAGGAAAACATTGTCGGTACTTAGGTACTTGTAGTTGACGGTCGTGTATCGAACGAAACTGCGGAACTATCCTGTTAAACCAATTTACAATGCCAAACTAATTTGACGATGTTACAAGAAAAAAAAACGAGCAAAATATATATATTTTTTCAAAAATATGAAGTTTAACTTCACACTAGTATCTCGCGTCTATTATTACACAACTGCTTGAAAAAGAGTTTTGTCTTTAGAATTCATGTATGTTGGTAAGTATGTATGATTGTGATTTCTTTAAAATGCTTCTTTTACCTATTTGAATGCGTATCATTATAGTCCTTGCCTTATTCCAAGTATATCATATTTTTTTGTTTTCTTTTGAATTCCTTTCATGATTTGAACAATCTTAGTTAGTGGTGTGACAGTGGACGAAGACTAAATAAATGTTTCAATTAGTCATGCTTAAAAACAATGGCATCAATAAATGTTATAATTTAATCTTGTTTATCTTATTTTTTGTGTGTGTTCCATGAAAAAGGAAGACCTTTCTAGAAAAGACAAATGGTTTAATATTTTTTATAATGTAGTGACATATACCGGAACTTATATTATTATAATTATAAATTAAATTTAACTCGTAACTTACTTCCAGCTAGACAGTATTAATGCATTGTTCGACGCTGGTCTGGGAGCAAATAAAAAAAAAAATTTGCCAGTTTGCTCTCCGACCCTGCAGGTCATAAAATTTAATTCATAAAATGGGCGTGAAGTTGGATATTTTTTTATGACATAGGACGGCAAACATGCCCGCGGGTCACCTGATGGTAAGTGATCACCGCTGCCCATTTACAACTGCAACACCTGGGGTGTGACCAGAGGGTTGCCGGCCTTTTGAGAAAACATTGACTCGTATTATTCATAAATAATTGAGGGGACTATTTTGCATTCCCGTTTTCCATCTCATAGATGGGAAACCCCAAATAACGCAGTCTTCAGACCTTTACCTTTGATCTACTCCGTAAGTG
The DNA here is from genome assembly GCA_947532085.1 of Elegia similella. Taxonomy (NCBI): domain Eukaryota; kingdom Metazoa; phylum Arthropoda; class Insecta; order Lepidoptera; family Pyralidae; genus Elegia; species Elegia similella. The sequence goes on along the minus strand of OX383930.1, from coordinate 417,025 downwards.
ATAAAGGTGTGATAATGTATATGTGGCTGTGTGTATTTTTAAAGTACTAGCTTCTTTTGTGCCAACCCCCGGACCTCAAAGTACCTGTACTCCGAATATAATCGATACAAGGTTTGATGTAAGGCCATAAAGACTGGACCATTCGTAGGAAAACTGATCCCCGTAAGGATCTCAAGTAATATATGTATACCATCTATCACATATTACTGGGCTTTGATAATGTATCTCGATCATACAAGTGCTATGCCATAAATGAGGGCGTGCCGTCAGTTGCACCACCGCCGATCATTTATTTCACAATTTAATTTTGCAAATGTTACTTGCTTGATATTAATATTGCTGCTACTTGATAATGACAACGTTTGGGCTCTAAACTAATCACAGGATTCGGTTCACACGGTGCTGTTCTCGTAATGAGTCGATAGTTGTCGGTTGCGACATCGAGCAAAAATATCTAGGTTCATTAGCAGACTATGTGATCATTAAAGTTCATATCGGTACAAGGTTCATAAAATAATTACAAATATTTATACATTATTCAGAAAATTTTACAATAATAAACATCTAACTTGTAAATATAAGAATATTTACTAAAGTCTAAAACGACATTTATTTCCTAATTTGAAAATAAAAACAAGAAATATAATTACTTTGGGGAATATAATCTACGGCACTTAAAAAAGAACATTTGACTTATTGTCTGCGAAGGGATATTACTATGTGCTTAATTTTTTACCACATTTCGTGGAATTATCTCCTGGTCATGATTTGCCGTGGTCTACTTGGAAATCGCTAAATAGACTGCGAACCCAAGTAGGTCGCAGAACCAGTGCGAGTGTGGCTTGTCCGCTCAGACTATGGCGCATCTTTTGACATGACCTAGGTGTCCAACCACCTGTACCTTGGAAGATTTGTATTCCGCCTCCAAGAGAGGTAAAGGAATGGCCCAATACTGGACCACTAAAATTTGACATAAATTCAGTCAATCGACACAATAAGAAGAAGAAAATTACACAGTTAGCGAATTTTTAAATAACAAAACAGGTGACATGAATTACGAATTTGTATCTCTTTTTGAGTCACGGGAGTTACCCCGGTCCTTTGAGAGGCTTGCGTGGGGATATAGATCCAACACGTAGAGGCCCTCTATAGAAGTTGATGTAATGTGGGTCTCCAGCCAGAATCCGTTCCTGGAAATACCAATGTATGATATGTCCTTGACCAGGTCTTGGCCGGAGAAGGAACTATAGCATTTTGAAGAGAAACCCAACACAAGTCCAGCCACATTTCATGGTATTGAAATGTGGCTGGCCTTGTGTTGGGTTATTGCAAAGAGTCGGGCACCTGCCATAATCATGATAACTGACTACAATTGATATTACGAAATATTATTATTTTAATCAATTTAATATTTTTTACTCGACATTATTTGAAGATTTTAATTTTTAAAATATTGACTTATTTTTAATGTATCATCATTTTATATAATTGCCACTTAACGAATGTACTGTACCTACTTAATATTTACACGCCTATTTAGCAAAAAAGTTATGGTCTACTATGGATATTTGTACCCATATTTTGTAAATATAGATTCTATTCTATTCTACTATAAGTAGCTGTAACTATTTTCAAAATTTTAATTACCTATGAAATATCTGTAATATTGTTATCTATCGCCAGCAGCTTATAAACCTTATAATGTAACGCTTATTTTAATGCTCGATAAAAAAATCATGTTATCTTAAACGCTACAAAACTTTTTCTTTGCATTTTAAACTTACTTATGGTAATCCACTTAGCATAAGGCTGACTGATAAAAAAGCTTAGTGTGGGCAAGTAACTGAATAAACTTGAATAACAACCAACCTACCTAGCATGTAAACGCTACATCTTTAATAAATTTACATTTAATTTAGTATAATAACAATAACAGAAAATCGTACAAAGTATTAATAAGACATATCAATATTACTCAGTACCCCGCCTACGCCGCGGTAAAACAATTCGGTATGACAACTTGATTGATACAGATCTAGCGGCCATTTTGACAAATGCCCAGCAATTAGTTCGTGCACAAGAACTCTGATTTATATAGACGACTAAACGCTTCCTAGTTTATGAGAACTGCACATTCGGACTAACAAATTATACTGCAATTACATTCAAGGTGCCGGCACAGAACAAACAACTTAATATAATAAGCATTGTTATTAAATAAATACGTACTCTATGTAATTTTATACACCTTCGTCATATTCATGTATAAAATATAAAGTGTATAAAAGATAGATACATTTTACATAATTCGTATAATCGTCGACGTCGTAAAATATATAATCGGTTATAACTTAAACCAAAAATATTATATAGTCAAAGCTTCTAACCATCAGTAATACTATTTCGGACAAGTGCGCACTGGCAGCTGATTTCCTTTCTCAGAGAATTCCTTGATATTTCATTAAGCAACGAGTTACGATGTCCTCAGTTTTGAAGACGGTGTACTTTGTATTTGTGACTACTCTAAACTCTTTATATCGACTACTCGATAGATTTGCCGTGTGGTTTTTCAGCAGAGTATAATAGGATCACTCCAAGTTTTTCCATGGATGTCGTAGAAGGCGACTTAGAATAAACAAGCTAAACAAAGCTATTAAACATCAAATATGACCTGTCCAACCCGTCTGGCCAGCGTGGAGAGTGTAGGCCAAATCCTCTGTCTGTTCTGGCCAAATATGCTCTGATAGTACAGAGAGGGTCGTGCTCTTGTAGTGGAGAGTAAAAAGACCTGATGATGATGATCTATATCAACAAATTGGACGTTCTAGAAATTGCCCGGAAATATTTATTTGGTTATTACATACATTAATACACATCTATTTCCTAGCGGAGTAGTCAGAGCCCAGGTCTATTAGACCTAAAACGCCACGTTAAGCACATTGGGGGGCGTATAAGTGAAAAACGGAATCAAAATGGTGATGAATTACTAGCCACGTCGCCTACTAATATGATTCCTCAGATTTTCGTCCAGTAAGGCTCTCACTTTAAAAAACTCACTTTACAATTTAATTTTCGTGTTCGCCATTCCTCCAGATTGCTGAGATTTGCATCTTGAGACCACGGGAATCTAAAAATGAAGATCAATGTTTTTATGGCAAAATGTTACGATCATTAAAAGTTGCACTGTACCACGGATGAAGATGATAACGACTTAGTGATCAAAATAAATCACGTGACAAGACACTACACATAACCTCCCAACAGTTGCATCACAACTTTAACAAAAAACGTATGTGTTCCATATACGTTCAACATACGTTCATTATGGTGTTTTTGCCGCGCCATAAAATTCATGCCAGCCCGTTTCCTCCATGTCATTCACGTGGCACAACCGCACAATCATACACACAATTATACGCCACAAGGGAAGTACACAATTTGTGTGACTGTACATCACATGCTATGTTTAGTACTTCCGATGTGGCTATTTTCAGAATTCAATAAATCGAGGCCATTGCGGGCAGCTTTACCAAAAATACGTTATTTGTGTGACGGGACATGTCATATTGTGTTGAGTACATCCGACGTCTAGTCCATTGAAATGTTTCAGTGTTAGGCTTGGCGTGCATTTGTCAGAGGACGGATTTTTTTTTAGATATATTCAAGATGGCGGCTGTGGGATAAGGGTTGCAACCACACAAACTTGGATTTAACTTTACACTAACCCCCCTTCATATCTAAAAAAAAAAATGCGCTCTTTGCCAAACACAAAACCAAATGTAACTTTTCAATAGACTAGTCGCTATTTACAGAGTTCAATACATTGGTATACAAAGGGGTAGGTATTCTTTAATTAAATGTTTACATTCACAACAACAATGGATGAAAAGTAAGTGTGAGAATAAAATTTCATCCAAGCTTTTTTCATTTATTCTTGTCTACCGATGTGACATTTTTTTTAGTCTATGTTTTTATGAAATTGACAAGCATGATTTAAGGTACATTTTTAAATATGCCTCTTTATTGTTTTGATTTTATTTTCTTTATTTATTATTTTTAAATTTATTTTGTGGACTATAATAAACAATAAAATAAATTTACAATGAAATTGTAAAGACTAAGGCTGATTTTTTTTTAAAGTCCATATATCAAAAACTTTAAAATATTATTTTTTCTTCATAATTATTCACCTTTGAACTTACGTTAGGACCATAACTAACAAATCACAGTCCATAATGTCCATAATGTATCTTTATTCCCAAAGGTCACGAAGTGGCCGATCACAAATAATTTATATCTCTGATCAACCACTTAAATCTAATGATACATATACAATTGCCAACGGGTACACGTGTATTATAACACTTACTCATTACTTGCGAGTTGTTACACGGTTTTCAAGCTATAATTCGATGGTCATGAAATTTTTGAAAGGTGATTATTATTTTGAGGTAAGCCAGTTGTACGAGTATGTAGACAAACATGAACTCGAATGTAGAACATAATGGTAAAGATTTTCACACATACTTATCTATGTATTTAATTATTTGAATTTGAAAGTCAGTGCAGTGTACGGTGTAATAATATAGTAGCTGGAGTGCAAGCAATGCCAGTCGATGGCGAGACAGAATCTCAAAATAAATTATACAGTGCCTATTGGTACTTGCAAACTTATAAGCCAATATTTTTATTGGTAACTTTATACATACATACCTACATACTTAGTATCACGTAATTTTTCCTTGCGGAGTAGACAGAGCCTAGGTCTATACAAGGCCACGTTTAACATGTTGGTGGGCATTCGGTGGGAATCGGAATCGAAATAGTGATGGGTTGTTAGCCGCATCGTCTATTGACATGAATCCTCGAGACTTTACCTTTGGGGGGCAAAACTGTTCGCGTCCGTGGGCTTTACTCTAGATACCCACACGTGTCCCCTGGGTAGTGCTAAATGAACAGTACATTCACTGGTGGAAGGCATATGCCGCGGCTAGTAACCACCCTCACACTAAGACAAGTCGCCAAACGACCTCGGCCGTGTTTCGACTTGAAGTGTTGAGCTGCCATATGGGGTTCGGGTATGGATCGACCGTATGTTTCTGGGCTTCAGTACGGATCTGGGATTTGATTGTTTGTTTCACTGGTCGCTTGACCATGGAGGGTAGCGGGATCCGAAGCACGGTCTCTCCGCTGGCCGACCGCAGGCAGTAGGGGGCCCAAGTAAAGAATACGCCACTCTTGAAAGGCTGCCCCGCCACCTCGCGAAAAATCCCGGAATGCGCTATCGTGCCGGTTGGCGACCGGACGAGAGGACCCGATAGACATATCTGGGGGGGTTCGGGCGTCCCCGCAGTCTCCAGGTCAAGTCTCCGTGTGACTCATCTCTCACGTTCCACCAGGTTGAAACCGAAACCGCTATCCAACTGCCGTTCCCCCAACCTATTTCGCTCCCTCACTCAAATCCAAATGAACTACAAGAAAAAGAACAAGTGTAAACAGCGGAAGCACGTCCTCTCGTTCAAAGTGCACCTCACCAATATTCGGGGTCTGCACTCAAATCTCGCTCCGGTCCACCACCATCTTGAGACCGAGAAACCTCACTTGTTCTGCCTCACTGAGACCCAAATTAAATGTCCATCAGATACCACATATCTCCACTACCCAGGATATTCCCTAGAGCATAACTTTAAGCCCCACGCAGGGGTCTGCGTGTTTGTGCGGGATGATATCTGCTGTCGGCGTCTAGGCAACTTCGGCAATCCTGGCCTATCCACCTTATGGCTACTGGTGGACTCAGGTGTGAGTCAAACTGTTTACGGTATCGTATATCGTTCATTTACTTCTGACTCAGAAACCACCCAGCTGTTTAACCATCTAAGTGATACGGCCCATGTTATTCAGCAGCGGTATCCGGCAGCGCAAATGGTATTTCTGGGTGATTTCAATGCTCACCACGCTGACTGGCTGTATCCCTACGAGGTCACGGACCACGCTGGTAGAGAGGCACGCAATTTTGCTCTTTCTTTGGACCTCACCCAGTTGGTTGACAAACCAACCAGAGTGCCTGACATTGTTGGCCACACGCCTAATTGCTTGGACCTTATACTAACAACTGACGCAGATCACATTAATATTCAGGTCTCTGCACCTTTAGGTACCGCTGATCACTGTCTCATCAGGTCTGTCTGTAACCACTCACCACCTGATATCAGTCCGAGGTCACCCCGAAGGCTGTGGAAATACAAGTCGGCTAACTGGGACGAGATGCGTCACTTCTATGCATCGTATCCTTGGCGACAGACCTGCTTCTCGAGTGACGATCCATCTGTCTGTGCGGACTCAGTTGTTGAAGTGCTGCGTCAGGGTATGGAGTATTTCATCCCATACTCCGACATTGCGTACGAAGAAGGAGCACGGCCTTGGTTCAACGGCGGATGTTTACTCGCCGAAGCGAATAAACACTCTGCTTTTGTATCATGGTCTAACGCTCGTAGCCGCAAAGACCCTGATGTTCACGTCTGGAAAAAAGCCTACAACCAAGCCGCCAAGGCGTGTAAAAAGGTTTTAAGAAAAGCCAAATTCCAGTTTATTGGCCGGATCAGTGGTAGACTTGCCGGATATCCTTCAGGAAGTAAAGCCTTCTGGTCCCTTGCGAAATCTGTGCAAACTAATTTCTGCCGTCCTTCACTACCACCGCTACTGAAACCAGATGGGACACTGGCCCATACTGCAGTTGAGAAAGCGAACTTATTTGCCTCTCAATTTGCTAAGAACGCCCAACTTGATGCGGGTTGCGCCGTACCTCCTGCTCTGCAGACATGTGAGTCCACCATGCCTGAGGTAGCCATCCACCAAAAGGACGTGCTCAAAATCCTGCGCAACCTTGACACAAAGAAAGCCAGTGGCCCTGATGGAATCCCAGCGGTGGTACTAAAAAACTGCGCACCTGAGCTTTCTCCTATACTTACGCGGCTCTATCGTCTGTCGCTGAGGATCGGTAAGGTTCCGAATTCGTGGAAGCTTGCGAATGTGCAACCGGTGCCTAAAAAGGGAAATCGTGCTGACCCCGCAAATTATCGACCAATAGCCATAACTTCCATTCTCTGTAAGGTAATGGAACGTGTTCTTAATGGTAAGCTCCTGGCATATCTTGAAGGTAACGATCTCCTCAGTGATCGACAATACGGATTTCGACAAAATCGGTCAACTGGGGACCTTCTTGTGTATGCCACACACTTCTGGGGCGAGGCTATCGATAAGTGCGGAGAGTCTATCTCCTTATCGCTTGACATCTCCAAAGCCTTTGATAGGGTGTGGCATGATGGCCTATTGGGCAAATTACCATCTTATGGAATACCTCCCGGTCTTGGCTCGTGGGTAGCTGAATTTCTGAGAGAACGATCAATACGAGTAGTCATCGATGGATGCTCGTCTGATCAATTGGCTATAAATGCCGGGGTACCTCAGGGGTCAGTTCTTTCTGCAACCCTCTTTCTGCTGCATATTAATGATCTGCTTGAACCTGGTATCCTTGGTTATGCAGATGACAGCACTGTTGTGGAAAGATATATACCCGATCCGCGAGATGGAACCAGGGAGATCCAAGCTTATAGGGAAAGTTTAGTGGAAAATATAAACAGGTCCTTGCAGACTGTGTCGGACTGGGGCGAGGCCAATTTGGTTAACTTCAACGCCTCAAAAACACAAGCATGTTTGTTCTCTGCTAAAAGGACCCCGTTTAACTTGTCTCCCACTTTCCGGAATGAGCCTGTGGTTATGACTGGCAGCCTTGAATTGCTTGGAGTGACTTTGGACTCCACCCTAAACTTTGGGCGCACCATCGAACACAAGGCAAAAACTGCGGCCAAAAAGCTTGGTATCCTAAACAAAACAAAACGATATTTCTCGTCCAAACAACTTCAGGTTTTATACCAAGCTCAAATCTGTCCTTGTATGGAATACTGTTCCCACCTTTGGGACGGTTCAGCCAAGTATCAGTTACACGCATTGGACTCTGTGGAGCGTCGTGCCCTAAAACTTATAGGCAACGATAAGTTCAGATTCCAAAGTCTTGAGCAGCGACGTCGAGTGGCTCGTCTGTCAGTTTTCTACAGGTTGCATTTCGGGGAGTGTCCACAGGAACTCCACGAACTTATCCCACCCACCCTTTTCCGACATCGGTCTACTCGACGGGGTGAAAGTATGCACCCGTATGTGGTTGATATACCACCAGCTCGCACGAAGCGCTTCTCCTCTTCGTTCATCTTGCGTACGGCTAGGGAATGGAATCTCTTGCCACCGGATGTTTTCCCTGACACATATAATTTGGGTCTCTTTAAGACTAGAGTGAATAGGTTGTTAATGAGCCAGCGAGTTCCACCATAGGTCACATCTTCACTTAACATCAGGTGAGATCGTGATCAATCGCTGGATCATCCAAAATAAAAAAAAAAAACCCGTTCCCTCGATCGGCTTTTACGATATGCGCAGGAAGAGAATCAGTTGGTATATTCTACGTTTTTTCTTTTATCCCAGACCAACATGGAAGGTAACTTAATGATAAATTATAATTATATTGTTGAATAATATACCAGCCTTAATAATTGATTGGCCTCTTAATAACTATAAAAGGTATACATAAATAGCATAACGAGGATATGGATGGTCAGTGGGTCTGAGCATTATAAGCGCTTACGCATGCTAACCAACCCCGGGCGCGGTCCCCACTGGGGTAGACCGCAAGTGGCATAAAAATATCTCGAGCTCCTCCGTACTTGGGAAGTTAGTAGGCACGTTACACCATTGGTCCCGGCTGTCATCATAGATGACAGCCTTAAGGCAGCTTAAAAATTGATACCAGTGTTGGCCACTTACACACACGAAAAACAAACAATACATATAAATAACACATCTCTACTCACAGTTCTTTTCCAGTTTCATTTATTATCTCTCAATCCACCTAACATCAACATTGATCCATCGAATTGGTATTAGGTATCATATGAAGCAGATAAAACGAACCCCCGGTGACATGTCTCTCTTTATTTTAAAGACAAATAAGACGCCGACCGTCATCAAACGTTGTCCCGCGTGCCATGCTACAGATGCTAAGTTTATTGTAAAAGCTTAGGGCTGAAACTGCACTGTACATTTGGTACTACAACAAAAATGACGTCATTTTACAAACAACCCAAATGCGTTAGTAAACGTGTATTTACCACCATGACCTTTCTCATAACGACCACAACAATTTACTGGAAAACAAAGAAACAGTATCGTTCGATCTCGGATTCACACCATTCAATAACGCTCTTTTCGCGGGCTTTGAGTTAATGCTTTAGATAACTTCGCATTCTTGTGGATTGCGAAACCAGTACAGTACTGTTCTGGCGTTAATAATGGTGTGACGGTGGAAAAAAAAAGGGCACTAAAAGTGATAAAAAAGTAATATCCAAAAAAATTTTTAATGCGGATTGATGCACATAAAACTTCGTTGTATTTTTACTATTTACTATTGGAACTAAAACTGAAAGGAAAAATGTTTTAAAATCATGTTTTGTAGCTTGTCCTTTGTGCTTTTTGATGTGTCAGCTGTAACATTACCAAGTTTTATCAAGTTTCATCGAGTAGTTTTTTGCGTGACTGTACTGACTGAAAAAATGTCCGGTAAAAAAGATTTTTGATACTCTCCGTAACAAACATCTTTATCCCCGTACATTTTTTTAACATTTAAAATGTTACCAGGATTGATACTAGTAAGATGTTTTTACAAATCCTTTCCTAAACTAGTCTTATTTGTTCTTAACAAAACCAAGACTAATAAAATATTTTTTTAAGAAAGGTGTCTCAACTTAAGGCCATTTTAATTTATTTAAATAATTCATATAAATCAAAGCGATCTTAACTTCTGTCAAATCTCGCATTGTAATCGGTACAGAAGGCGTTCTGGCTCCTAGCCTCATACATCACGGCGCAAGGGTTATTAGCATATAATTCTTGCGGTATACCTTCGAGCGCAGACCTTGCGCCGAAACAAAGCTGCGGATAAACATGCAACCGACACATTTACATACAGTGCGCGCGCGCAGCGGGCACATACGGTTTCATAGGGGAGATTCACATCAATTCCTCTTACACGTTATTATCACAATTAAAACTTTAGAACATAATCAATACTAACTTAGCTTTTAAATTGATATTAACAATACCCATCACTATTTTGATTCCGTTTTCCATCTTCACGCCCATCAACAAGTTAAACGAGGCTTTTAGGTCTCTGCCTACCAAGGAAAAGGACGTGATAGTACGTATGTAGATTAACGATGTTGAGAAATCATTGTCTAAGTTTAACAAAACAATGCTTATCAGTAAATCTAACCCATAAGTTGACTGTTTTTATACGAATCTCCAATGACCAAATAATTTTATAAAGTTTCTGATATTATGGTTTTGACGGTCTTACTATTTAGCCAAATACCGCATGATATATGAGTGCAGAATTGTGGTAGAATTGAAACAACAGTGTGAACAGGCCACAAAAAAGTCCCAGCGCCTATGCAAATATTTGACAATGCAGATCTAAATGTTGATTAGTGTTATCTGGGCGGCATTGGTCGTCGCAAACACGTTGTGCGTTTTAGTATTCGTGGCCTCCAGTGTACGCAGAGACAGTGTGAGAACATTACCGCTAACCAGTTAATAACAAATATGTTTGTCCTTAGTTCTTTAAATGTTTGAACTTCTCACTAAATGTTGTCGGACTGTCAATTTAATAAAATTAACCCAGAGCGAGCCACACTTTAAAAATACTATTAAGATTTAGCATAATTTTTTACCAAGAGTCTCTGCTTTGGCTTCGCCAAAAAATTTTGGCCGAGAAAAGAAATTTTAAATAAGTTTATTAAAAAAGAACTGCTCTGCTATTGTGAAATTTCCAAAGCATGTGTAACGTACTTATAATAATAATAATAATAAATAAATAGGGACATATCACACAAAACACAAATTGAGCTAGTCCCACACTAAGTTATGCACTTGTGTCGTAGGATACTAACTCAACGATACTATATTTTCAAACCGATACTTATATAGATAAACATCCAAGACCCAGGTAAGTAAATCTGAAAAATATCGTTTTCCATCATGACCTTACCAGGAATCAAACCAGAGTATCTTCGTGTCGCAGGCTGGCGTGATAACCACTGCACCACGCGGCTCGCCAAACTAACCTGCTTATACTAACCTGCTCGGTTTCGACTTATCCCTATGTGAAATTGTCATAGCGCACTTAAAGGTGTACAACTTGGCTCCCACAATTATGACCTTATCACAACTAGGAACTAGTTTCGACGCGGCCTACATTCTGACAGTAACAAACCGACTTCCAGTGAATGCCCCGTAACCAATGACTAGTGAAAAGCTAAGTAAATAGCTTTTTGTTCGATGGTCAAGAGTTATTAGATGGCAATGAATAAGGATTTAGTCACGTGAAATATTGCTGTCACACTAATGACCGCACCAGACACCGATGTGTCTATGGTTGAAATAATGTTTTGTGATGTGATATTACTAACTTTGAAATATATAATTGATACATTGATATATTAGGCTACAAAGAATTATGACTTGCAATCTTTAAAACCATTAGCTATGCATAGTCAATTCAATTCGTTTATTGCATTTCATATTGCACATTACATCAGCTCTTATATATCTAATGCACTGCACTGTAGTTATATTAGGTACAATATGAAGCCTGTCGGCATCGCACAAATTAAAAATGTTGAATGGCAAGCGAGTTATCATATAAGTTTGTCAAATATTATAAAATAGAGGGCAATTTATTGTTGCCACTTTTAAGTATACAAAGCATTTTAAGCAATCGTGGAATTTGTTCAAATAAGAATACTAGCACTCCGGATAGCCATAGACACACGTATGAAAGGCTTTTTGCCGAAGCAGAATCGGAGACGCTTCGTAAAGCACTCTAAGTTGGTGTTTATGAGATAGCAGCCCAATACTCCGGAGTTTAAAAAGTATATGACAATAATAAAATGACCAATAAGATTATATATATTACTAGCTTTCGCCCGCGGCTCCGCCCGCGTCAATGTCGATCCCTCGGGAATAGTACTTTTTCCCGGGATAAAAGGCAGCCTATGTCCTTCTCCGTACTCCAGAGAACTTGTATGCAATTTCATGCTTATCGGTTCAGTAGATACGGCGTAAAAGCGTAACAAACAAACAAGCAAACAAACAAACAAACAAATAAACAAACTCACTTTCGCATTTATAATATTAGTTAAGATAGATATAGATATCATAGTAATTCATACGAATCAAAAATTATTAAATGCCAAAAAAGGGTAAGGTACCTTCAAATTCCACTATTTTGAATATAATAGTTAAATCGATTGCGCCATGGCCCTAGGCAGTTTGATCTACCGGCGTAATCACGCAGCCTTGAACTGCGGCTACTTGAAATAATCGGGTGCATCCTGCGCCGACTCCCGAACAGTAGTGTCAGGGCCGCAGCCGCATGCAAAATGGTTATTGCAGCCTGGTTTAGATACATGTAAATGATGCATTTAGTTTTAAGCACAAGCGTGGGGAATCAATATTCAATCAGGCTGAAACATTTTGAAGTCGTGCCGTATAGGTAAAATGCAGTGCAGAACCTACCCGCAGACCCATTTGAAGATTCCTATGGGCGGAAGCGGCGGAAGAGGCGGTTCCGAAGAACTCTGACACCAGGGTGTGCATGGTCGATTGACCGTGTCACCTACACGAAATGATGATGATGATGGGAAAGGGCGTGGTTTAGTGAGCACCAACTTTTTCACCTGATTGCAGCCTAGTCTAATAGGAGGTTTATATTAATACTAGCGACGCCGCCGCTTCGCATGGGTGCGATAAATTATAAATGTATACCGTCCTCTGAAATCAATTTTATCTATTAAAAAAACGGCATTAAAATCCGTTGCGTAGTTTTAAAGACCTAAGCATACATAGGGACAGATCGACAGTACGAAGCGACTTTGTTTGATACTATGTAGTGATTACTAGAATGCAGTTTGTAAATCTATTGACTTTATTAATAAGTTTCAGTAAAAAGTAATGAGAAACGTTATCTTTGAACAAAGGTCGATTACATGTTATAATTTTAAAACTTTTTAGTTTATTATTTTTTCGGAATAGTACAATACTGCAGAGGCCGGGAAGTAACGGATTGCCGGACGAGTAGAGTTTTCAAGGCCGAGCGTCAGCGAGGCCTTGGCAATAAATACGAGTCCGGCAAGCCGATTCCCGGCAAAGGCATGTATTGTGCTTTTCTCAATAAATGCGAGGAAATAATGAAAGACGTACTACTGGGAATGAGTATAATATAAAAAACGATAATAGTATGTAGGTACATTTTTATTTTCATATTTGTTTTACGGCATTTGGTGTTCTACGCCTTTTCCTTCATATTTTTCAACGTTTTATCAAAGAAATTATGGTATAATTAATTTCGTTGCTTCGACGGAGCTCCTGGCGACAATTCCCACGAATCCTCTGGTTTGATCATAGACGACGCAGTAACGCGAGCGACAACCAGCCCGCTATGTAAATCTCTAAATCCGCACCATGACACTTTAGTTAGTCCACACATTGTTCATAAACATTTATAACACCAAATTACACCGATTTTACATTATAAAGTCCACTAGAAGCAATCTGCAACATAATCCAAAACAATAACCTTGCTTGCAGTACGCCGAAAATAAATAATAGTACATTCCCGCGTTATTATCTTTTTTAATTTCAATTGTCATTTCGTGCTAAGGAAACATAGCGCATACAGCCCCGGTATATTTTACCCAAAAAATGTAATACCGTAAATATCTGCTTTCCCGCGTTTTTTCTTTTTATTATTGGCATATTTTTGTGTGATTTTACCAACATTTTAATTAAATTATTTTCATATTCATATACTTATATGCTCGATGAGTGCATTATTTTATAATGTGGTAGCCATTGGCTGTATGACAAGTTACATAGTACAAGTTACATAGATTAATTAAAAAGTTTTGAGCAGCGGCCAGGAATGAATTTTCATACTTACTTTCCTGGCCTAGGCCGGTAAAGTATTGCACCAGCCAAGAATTACAAACTTCGTGGCTTCATTTTACTACAATAATGCCTACATTTCCGAGCATGTTTGAGAAAATGTTATTTTCTAGAAATGCCAAATTGTTGATGTAACAAGTTATTCAGTATCATAAGGTAGCTTGAAATGTTATGTAATGCAGCTTAAGATATGACGACGTCGACTACTGCATTCAAGTGTATTTTGGGCACTTATAATCTACGATCGTTTGGAACTAACTGCGTATAAAATCGCGTGGGACTCTTCTCAATGCAACTCCATTGTGGCGAGTACTATTTGTACTCCGTGTTGACATATAAATTGTGTAAATGATCGCACACCGCATTCAGCTGTCGTCGGTTAACGTAATGTTCGTAATTTGAAAATGCTGGAGTACTTCCTTGTTTTACAATAATTATATACAACAATGTATTCTCATTCTGTGATAAACTTCTTGCAAGAGAAACATGAAATTGATGACAATTTTGGTGCCAGAGCTCATTATTACACCCAAATAAATTATATGAAATTCCCTTAGTTTCTTAAACTGAATGTCAGAATTTGCAGATACCATGCGTTTTTTAATAGTTGCTTGAAGTAAGTTTGACTTGGCATTAGGTGTATAATTGGGGGATTCTAAGTTATAAGCTATCGAGCTACCGGTTATGATTTATAACTTTCTTGATATAATCCACTCGTTATTGTAGTGCCCCAAGTATTTGCCCGTGCTGGAATCGAACCGATCCTCTCCTCTTGGTGAATTAAGTAGCAGGTTGGCTATTGCGCCACGGTTGCTATCTTAATGATACTTCTAATATGTAAGTAATTGTAATTCATTCAGTTATAAATTCAATAACATAAAGCATTAATTTAATTATTGTAAAAGTTTAAGTCAGTCAATGAACAACGTCCTTTGTAGTTATTAGAAGCTGAACAACAGCGCCACACCCGTTCTATTGTGCTGTAGGTCAGAGCACTTGAACTTGTGACCCTTCACTTAGCCGATAGTGGCTCAATTCATTTAATAGATTTATTATTCTGGACCCCATAGCTAAGACGAGATTTATTTATTAAGAACATTACAGCCAGAATCAATCAAACATTTTTACAAATATATAATCAAAAACATGTTAATCTAGACTGTGGGCCAGAAAGTGGAGCGATTATCACGAGTAGTTTAAAAAATATTTTGAATAAATCATTTACATCTTGATATACTTATTAGATCTTCGTAAAGTATGAAGCAGTTAGTATGTTTAACTTATTGCATCCAGTTCAACTTTAAAAGCCCTGGTTCTCTACATAATTATTGTAAATGAAAAACAAATCATCATCATCATCATCATCAGGTCTTTTTAGTCTCCACTACAGAAGCACGACCCTTTCTGTACTACTAGAGCATCCAGAGGACTTGGCCTACACTTTCCACGCTGGCCAGACGGGTTGGAGAGGACTCAGAGATGTTTATAAGCTTTGTTTAGCTTGTATTTCCTAAGTCGCCATCCACGGGAAGACTTGGAGTGATCCTATTCTACTCTGCCGGATACCACACGACGAAAAACAAATAAAACTTTCAAATCCGGCAAGAAAGACCGTCAGGCCTTCAACTGAGCAAACCAACGAACAATCAGTATGTAAATATCCCGCAAAGGGCACGCCGAGGTCTCGCAGTTAACGAGAGGCCGACACGTATCCATCGGGATTGGGAGACTGAGGACAACAGAGGTGACGAACATCTATAATTGTGACAAATATAAAAAATAAACTTTGTAGTTAGTTATTTGCCAGAACTAATATTTGATTATCAAACTGCTGGGTAACTGCCAGTGCTAGTAACTGTAGCCTTAAGTAACGGTTTCAATCTCCAGCTGTATTTCACAGTAATTACCACCACATACAAAAAAATAGGAGGACATATTAGTTAATAACAACAGTTCTCACACCTAGACAAGTTTGAAAACAAACTCGAACAAGTGTTAAATTTTTTAACGAGCATGGCTAATATAAGTAAATATATTGTTAACCAGTTTATAGATAGTGATTGTACATTCATAAACAGAGCGCTAAGAGAGATAGCCGATTACAAAACAAATAGTAAAAGGGCAAGTCGTGATGCTGATGGTGATGACTAAGATATATCGATCAAGATTCAATGATGATGGAATTAAATCAAGCGAGTGGCAGGTCAATAGACATTGTTTTGTTCAAGCAAATATTGCACACGTGGGTTGACTGCCTACAGTCAACACCTAGGTCAATTTGATTCTTATATTGGTGTAGTAAGATATACACTACTGTTGTCTAGAGTATCTGATAATGTGCCGTTTATTCATTTTTCACAAGACATTGAAATCCTTCAATGCACACTACCCTTGTGGGTAGTGTGCACACTACCCTTGTGGGTAGTGTGCATTGATACTATCGAATTTGTAACATCTTTATACACCATTACGAACAATAAGGAAACTTTGACTTTGACTTTGATTGAGGAAAGGAAACGTTTCAGGAAGAGACAATACTTAGCTCATTCAGTTACTCTACCACTCTACTACTTGGTTATACTTTTCTGTGTGTAAAATCAAAGTTCAATATTGTATTCAAAGTAAGATATATAATATCATTCGAGGAACGTTTCCTTTCATTACACATTAATATTTACAACATTATTATTGTTGATGTTAATAACTCACAGCTAAGTTTACGCGCTTCCAAATTAGAGTGCAGAAGAAGCGGCAACAAACTGCACAGCGCCTTCTTCAAATGACGTCAAGTTACAATCTATGTACTTAGAACTTAATGTGTGGACTTGGGCGTACATTGTTATATCATAATATAAAATTTAATAAGTAGTAGTATTGAATAGAAATTGATAAAATGTTTATTTTAATTATTAATTTAATGTCAAATCACAAAACGTACAAATTGAACCAATTCATGTAATTTTTATATATAACTAGCTTTCGCCCGCAACTTCGCTCGCGTCAACATCGTTCTCTTGGGAACAGTACGCCTATGTCCTTCTCCATATTTTAGAGAACATATATACAAAATTTCATGATGATCGGTCCAGTAATTACGGCGTGAAAGCTAACAAATAAACAAACAAACAAACTTGCATTCGCATTCATAATATTAGTTGGGATATATTGATGAGGGCTCGGCATCAAGCTTTGGCCATATATTTTTATCATTTAGGAAATAATCAGTCCTGAAATAAGCCTTTTTACAAAGTACCTGTGTAACATACGCTTTGAATGTTCTATCAGACCTGCGTATCAGGCATAATAAGGAATTTCTGGCAACTTATTACAATAGCGTATACAGTTCCTCAAAAAACGAATCACTAACGTTGCTGAGCCTATACCGATTACCGCAAGAGAAACAATTCATTGTTTTAATTAAGTAATGGCTTATCTGTAAAATAACTTATTTTTATGAAAAGGGAAATCAAATATCTATATACTGAGAACCAACTATCATAATATTTATTTCTTTGCAAAGTTCTCTGAGAGACTCTCGGACCAGCCGTAAGTCGTAACGTAAATAGCACGGATCGCTCTCTTTTGTTATATAAATATAGTATTTATATCAGCTGCTTTACCTCACAGAAGTATCCCATAAGCCCTTAATATTAAGATTATTGGCTGAAAACCAATTTGAAATTGCAGACAAGGTACTATTCGCCGCACTAGTATCATCGCTATGGCGGTCCATTTTGAGTATTAGAGATCAGAGTGACACCGACATATAGCACCATGCCAGCATGTAAAATGAGCAAAAGTAAAAAAGAACGGTGCGTTTATGTCAAGATGAGTGAGTTATGATCTAACAAAATGAAATAACAATCTAAAATAGAATGATTAATTCAAATGATCTCCAGACATAGCGACGCGATTCGTGTGCAAAAGCTCATTATAATAATTTATTAGTGCGAGTAGCTAGAGTCATAGAGCCAAACAAAGCAAATATTAAGATTAGGATGGATGACAAATGTTCTCCTGTTGTTATTCTTAGAAAACCCGTCTTACTAAGAGCAAATATTAAAAGCAATTTAAAGGAAAACGGTTAGTTTTATTTTTCCGTAGATTCTTTTTCCTCTGTGGTTATAAACTTATGCTATTATGTTCCGTTCTAAAATATAAATGAAGTGGAATTCAATGGAAGCTACAGGTACATTTGCATAATTATAAAATCAGTTTTTATGATTGCCTGCCTTTTCCTCTTTTATAACGTTCTCAAAAACCTAATCGACGAAAGGACAATTTGGTTTGTATAGAGAGGGAAAATGCATGTGGCACGAACTGTTATATAATATGTAGGAATTACTATGTAAGTTACCATAGATAAAACTTACAGTTTACCAACATTGTTCGTCCGTTTTAAATTAACAGTTAATGATTCAGTTTGAATAACACATACTCTTTATGTGTTTTGTGACATGGGACAATATTCTCTCGAAATAATACTCCAATATAATAACAAAAGTAACGGCGATCGTAGTTCAATCGAGTTCCCAGAACAAAGGGCTCAAGCTATTAGTACGTCTGCACACGTCGTGATAGAATAACAAAATCACGGAAGAATAACTACAGACGCTTACAATGATTAGGGCAGAATTCCTGAACAACAGTTAATAAAAAAGTTACAGAAATCAAAGCAGACTCAAGTTTAGAATATGGCTAGTTTTGGTGGTGTTCAAATATCTGCATAAATGGCTAGTGATTTTTCGAGTTTTTGCGATTTTTACCTATTATAAACTTATTATAGTAAGTGTGGACAAGGATAAGTCCACAACATTTTGCAAGTTATGTTGCAATAAGTATTTATTAATAACTTATCTGAAATTAAATGTGGTATATGTAAGACCTAAGGATTTATGAAGAGCGCTGCTTTGTTTTATTTTTAGTGTATGCTATTAGGCCACCCGTGCACGTCGCAACTAGACGTCCGTGTTGTGATGTTTCCGAATGACAAGTACGACTCTTTTCTTTTTATGATGCGGTATTAATAGTTGGTAGCGCCAGCCAGAGAGGAGCCGTCGGGAACTATCAAGTGGCTCTGTGAGCCGTAGACCGCGCAAGTACTTAGTATTAATTTCCAAAAACTTAATCGCCAAAAATTTTATATACTTAATTTTTGAATCTGTTAACAAAACTTCTTGAGTTCTCGAGAGTCGGTTGAGAAATGCGACCTGTAGAGGAGCTGGCCAGACATACGAAAGCATATTTGCTCAAGCTGAAGCAGGGACACTTTGCACTGTCTAGGTCAATAAATAAAAATAATAAAAGGATTTAAAGTTATTTGGTGTTAGTCGTTACAAATAGGAAACAGGTTGGATTGAATCCTAAAATGCTGTCTTTTTAATTAAAATTTGTTTTACGACATCTTTCGATATTCCAGCTCACCTGTGACCTATGTGGCAACTAACTGCAATTAAGTTCTATATGTTGAGTGATATTTACATTTATTATTATGTTCAACTGTAAAACTTCAAAACAAAGATATTAAGTATATTGATACAAAGGCTCATCGAACTTAAATCAAGTAATTTGTACGTAATGTGCGGTTAAATATGTTATTTATGCTAAAGTGATTTAATTTTCATACAATTTTGAATAATATATGCCGACTCCAACGCATCCATTCCTATCCCTATTGTCCTATTTGCGACACAAATAAATTCAGGACAACGGCCCCCCGTAACATAAAATCACAAATGTCTGGGAACGGTCGCACGCCGTGACTGCTGGAGTACTATTATGAACAGGCGACTTTACTATTGAGTGATTTTTCCATATAAAAACGTACGACTCGGTGAAATTATCTGTTCAAACATAGAACCCTCAGTGACTTTCTGTCGCTGATTTATCGCTTTGTGTACACGCGAGCAAATGGCAGCTTTCCAACAATAGACTAAAAGGATTGAGGAAAATAAGACTTTTAAAGAGCGTTTTAATTCCCAGACTGTTTTAGCAGATAGCGTTCTTTCTCTGTAGTAGAAATTATGCTTAGCTCAAAGGATAGGAATTGTTCAATTTGGATACTACGTGAATTTAAAGGTTTTATCTTTTGATAATAAAACCACAAACGAAAAAATACTAGATAGTACGCATATTGATTTTAACATGTTAAATCTAAAAGTCGATAGTTTTATGTATTGCTTAATACATTTCAATATTAATAAGCATTGAAATGATATACATATATAGTTCCAATGCTTATAAATCTACATTATAAATATTACTACATTTTTGACAGCAACGGAGCGAACATTTTTGACAAGACAAGACAAAACGAATTTTTGACAAGAACGGTTCTCACGGAGCGTAAAATCTTGACATGACAGCGACACGCAAAGTATACCACAACAGCGGGTGACATTCAATACGCAACGGATTGTAAAAACGACGGTAGCCACAGTGTGGTATCGAAAACTGCCAAAAATATTGATGTAAAATGAGGAAATAAAATGAAAAATAACATCTTGACGTTATAAAAAATGCAGAAACTTGAAAAGTTTTGAATAGTATTCGCTAATGGCGTCGTTCACAAGGACTCACTGTATGATAGCATAATATTGTCTCCTCATTCTCATTTTCACTTCTTGTCATCGGCTCCATATAATACGCTTCGTAGTTTTCTTTCCTCTTCTAAAAGAGCTATTCTAAGTGGTGCCTAGCCATCGAGATAAATGTATAAGAAAGAAAGCCCTATTTCATATTAATAACAAAAAAAAACACGTCGATAATTTCTCGCACTATCGGATTCGAATACATAAGCAGTGGTAGATTCCGAAACGCTAGTATTCACATGTTCAAAAGCTACAAACAGCTTTTGAACATGTGAATTGACGTGAAAAAGTGCCTGAAAAGGCCTATTTTCTGAATAAATCTTTAAATCTCTTTGAATAAGAAATCTTGTTTATATCCTTTACGGGATACGGGCAGACAAAGCCTAGGCCGATAACACCCATAAGACATAATTTAGCATCCACATAACCAAAACACATCTTATTTATGCTAGAAATTTCGCAATTAAATATTCGTAACATAATAAATGCAAGCAACTACCAAACTTGGCCACCGCTTGCAACACTCGCGACCGAGTGCATCGTAAACCATATGCAACTATGACACAACTACAAATAAAAAGTTGTTCCGACGGTTCGAGTTGAAAGTTGGTTAATTTCTTTCTAATGGTTCCTTTTATTTCAGTGACTTTAGAGATGGCCTAACTCTCGAATTCATGTGTCAAAGAGTGTAGTAGATGCGACACATCATAAAATGTGACATTCTAGTGCGCACATATAAATATAACTTGCTGAGAATCATGAAAATAAGAATTTGTGAAATAAAAAGCAAAGCAATGAAATGTGTAGACACCCAAATTCATATTACTATATTATAATATTTTTATATGTGTTTTATTGTTATAAGTGTTTTTTTGCATTCACAATGTGTTTTACTTTTATTACTTACATTAAAAACTAAAATATGGAGAGAAAAATCCATTCGAACATACTTCTTTTAATAACTATTTATTGGCAACTGCATTCGAGTCGCTATAGCCCAACATTATATCGATTTTAAACATATAACGTCATGTAGTTTATATCAAATGATGACAGATGCAGGAGCAACGGATTAGTCGTTCTAAGTACGGATCGTGATTGTTGATCGTGACATGCAAAGGGCGATAGGGCGCGTAGTAAGCGGGCGTGACGCACCGATCACCAGCCATTACCAGTGAATGCACCAACACCTACAATAACTTTATATCTGTAGTACATGCTAACAGTGATAAGGCAGGATTGTGCAGTAAATAACTTCGGTTTGAGGTCATCGCCGGCTAACAGTGGTGATGCCAATATCTTGCTATTTGTGGTATGATATGAGGAACGTTTCAATAGAACCATTTTTTAGTTAAATATAGAATATATCCTGCCAGCAGTTACCCGATAGCTTTATTATTTTCTTTAAATTTTAATGATTATGCGGAAGTATCTCACCTAATTGCCGGCCATAACAGCGCTTACCTCGTTATAATAACGTTACAGTGAGGTGTGAACTAGTTGAGCCGCAGTCAAGGTTCGCCCGCGGGCTAGGGCGTGGCCGGATAAGTTCACTAATTGTTGTAATTGGTAAATAAATACAAATTTTATTGCCTTTTGACAATGCTTATAAAAGTCTTATTTGGAATTTTTTTTTTTTTTTTTTTTTTTTTATTTTGAATAGGCTTACTCTTGACCTTAGACTAACCCTGGGGGTAAAGACAAGATCTACGATGGAGCATGGAGCATAAAATATATTAGTTTTGAGGTGAAGTGTTCTTATTGATAATAGTAATAAGTAATTTCTAGCAAAGTTTGGAGGGCGATTACCTTTTTTGACGACCTGTGAGGCTCACTTTGACGATCTCTGTGGCTTATTGGTACCGCAAGTGCCTTTGAATTGCAGGGTCCCGGGTTCGATCCCCGGCCAGGTCATGGTGGAAAATGATCTTTTTGGCCTGAGTCTTGGATGTTAATCTAAAGGTATCTACTATTGAATGCAGTACTGTTCAGTTAGTATCCCACGACACAAGTTCACAATTTATTATGAGGCTAGGTCAATCTGTGTTATTTGTCCCTGTATATTTTTATTTTTTTTACTACGAATATTTTCTGTTGATCATCATCATTGAAGTTTAGATTCACAGACTAAAAGTCTTTTTTGGTAAGTTAAAACTGGTGTAATAGCATGTAAAATGTGGTTACGTATAAATTATGAACTAACTACGTTTAGCTAGAGTTTAGACATATCCAAGAGTAAAAAAGAGGGTATTTCAAAACGTACCTAGGATTATACACTCGCATTAAATTGAAAGCAGAAAATTGGCCACAGTCTGGTTGTCGCTTATGTAACGCAATTACGAACGCGTGTAGATTAGTATTGTTCGTAATTGTAATTATTTTATTTTTGTGGATATGGCTTTCTGATACAACATGCGCTGTTGGGTAACGTTAATTTACTTTAATATGTAATGTTATGTATAATATGGACTGTTGTTTAATTTATTAAACAAACAGTGGATTATTCATTTCTTTTTAGGGATTCCCAAGCAAAAATAAATTTGGTAGTTTATATTTATATGTGAATTACTATGTATTAATGTGGTAGTTTATAGTAATTTAGGGACAAACAATAAATACGATCATGACGTCGACAATGAGTACGTGTGTACCGGAGATCGTGTAAATCCCGGGTTCCGAAAAGCATCATGGCTGAGGATGCAACCAGAAAAGATTGTAAAATACCTCGTAGAATATAATAAATTCAATTATCACGTTTTTTGTTTGGTTAGTAAATTTTTTTTCATTTTTTACATTAAAGCTTATCCAATATACCTAACGAAATAATGCTGAAAATGTCACTTGATAGAAACTACTCTCTACCCCTCCTCAATAATTTGTATAGGAAAAAAAAAGACGTAAACGAAATGAATGTGCAATTTATAAAAAGGATTTTAATGACTTTCATTTAGTGATAGCTATTCATTTGTAACTTTCGCTTGCTTAGATATTGGATAATGGTGTCTGTACGAGTATAGATAACTCTTGTTCTCGATGTTGCTATTGCAGCTTTTCTTGGGTTTGCTGACCCTAAGCGACATTAAAACATCTGTAGGCGCTCCGTGTTACGGAAGGCACGTTTATTTGTTGGTCTTGGCTTGTGATGGCAGTCTTTAACCTATACCAGATTAATCGCACGTATGCGGGAGCGCAGATCTGCGCAAAAATGCATTGTTTAACTATTATACCGTATACAAGAGCTTAAGGTTACGACAGCTTGAAAGTCTGATACCAGTGTTGGCCACTTACACATACTCGTACAAAAAACAAAAGGAAATGCATTTCCTTTCACACAGGGATTTTGAAGAACAATACATTGAGATATAATTGTCAGGGGATATAAATCTATGTATCTAAGTACATAACTTCACGAGTAGCATAAAGTAAATGACTACATTGAAAGGGTATTCGGATGTAGTTGTATCTTGCGTTAGAACTTACGTACAGATAAATTCTACGAATTACCTGTGATGTGTAATATGGCGTCGCAATCGCAGCAATTTCAGAGCAATGCTCGGAGTAATTCACTTAATTATAGAATCCGCTCAATCTCTAGAAAGCGATTGAACGCGGTTGGCGTTTGATCGAGCAACGTTCTTAGAGAAAAATATTCTACTATCTTATTTGCAAATAATTAAGTATAATTCAACCAAGTAATACAAAATATTCTTATATTCCATAATTATAACTGGTCTTGCTTATATTTTATAGTGCATGTTCTGTTCACATCAAGAAGACTTTCAACTTTCGTATGTTTAGTGTCTAAATCTTGTTATACTGAGTAAGTCATTGCGTTTTGTCAGTTTTGAGAACCTATAATAAAAACATAAATAAATTATAAAAGAAATGCGTTATGCTTATTTGTAGAATAATCCTAAAGCTATCGTTAGAATTCTTTTACTTATGGTGGGAGATTCAAAGCGGCTTGAATACAAAAATGTAATTCGCATCGTTTAGCACAATTTTACGCGTAACAATCTAAATGCCAATAAAAATTATACATTTAGGGCCCAAATTTTTCATTATCAGCAAATAACATATATTTTACGAGGGAAAATCGGAATAAATGGGTTTCATTATTGAAGTGTATAGATATAACCTCTGCCTATTTCTGATTTCTGTTTCCGAAACATTGTATGCAACATGTTATGAAGTGGCCTTTGAACCCCGTACCCTATGGCTCTGTTTACCCTTTGAGTAAGCAATTGTGTAGTTTACAAGCACACAGAGTTATGAATTGTAAATAAACCAATTATGTCCATCATAATACTAATAATAGCGTGGTATTTACATAATAATCTCATTATAAAATAATACAACAAAGATCGCAATGTCTCGGCGCCATACGTGTCATTTTCCCATAAGTGTGAAACAAAGCACAATTAGCCGCAAAGGACACCAAGCGCACCGTTATATACAACATGAGCCCGTGTGTGGAAGGATATTAAGTGCTATTTTGTGTAAATGTATCGATGAAGCAATGCATCGATGTGCGTCCCCATTGCCGGTCACTGCACGCAGCATAGAGGCTGCAGGTGTACTTAGAGTTGGGCTGTAAAGTTTATCGAATCTATCGATAGAAGCTTTTTAAATTATAGGAAAGTCATTTTGAATAAAACGGGTCCGAAACTAAGGTCGGAAATCCCGACGATAAAAGTCTTTATCTCACGTTAGTTTCAATGATATGATATAGTAAAGTCTGCTCAGTAAACTCTGCAATAGAACAGTTAGGCACGCACGATATATGTAGGCTTTGGCATAATTTTACAGATTGCACAAGCAGTTACATTATGAATCTCATTATTAGTTAAAAGTCAAATTTTGTTTCATTGCTGGGCAAATGTCATAATAAGTAGTCGCTTAACTATTATTACAAACAACCTTTTTTCAACAACTACATATGCATTTAAAAAAGTTTAAACTCGTTGTCACTTGTGACTTTGTAAGAATTTTAACAATACTTCAATTCTTCTAAGAATGGAACAAAACTCTAAATTCGTCAAAAAGCATTTTCAAGTTATGGTGTAACCCTAAAATATTCATTCGTGTAACAGACGGAACTTATTTTAAGAAGAAAATTATCTGTTTAAAATGTGAAAATATGTATAAATGTGAAGATGTTTGTAACTCCTTTAAGCTAAAACTCCAGCCGGCCCACTCTCTTGTGATAACTAACGTGTACTTTTGATCGTCACTTCAAAATACATTGCGGCTTTCGTATGACTAATGAGAAAAAATAGTCATTTTTTACCGTAATTGATAATAGAGTATCAAAACGCTCACTTGTAAGAATAGCACTTAGGCTTAAATTGGTCGAAGAAAGTCGCGGGTTAAAGCTAGTTAATTTAAAAACACCTATCATATACTGTTTGCTTACGTAGAACTCACTAGTCAACTAAACATAATCCGTTTGGATTTATTGCTTCTTGCGCAGCTCTATACTATAGAGTAATCATATTGCTAGCGTGCCATCATCGGAGTAACGGTACCCGGTCCAAATTGGCTTGTACGAGCGCGTGAAGAATACGAATCACGTTACATAATCAGGGCGTTGCAGAGCGGTGACGCGTGGACAGAAAACTACCAAATTAACAACAATACTTCGATGATTTATGATTTTAGTAGTAGAAGTACTATTAAGTAATTTATAATAGCTGTTCTTTATATTTCCGAAAATGCATAAACTTAATGCATATTACCGCGGGTACGATTATCAGTGATTTTTTTGTGTGAGTAAAACATTTTGCATAATAAAATACACACCTCAGTGGAGTCTATAATAGTTTGTAGCGTATGTAATGTGAAAATGTTATATATTAGTGTACTAATTCGTTATACTAGTTTACCTAGCTGCTTCAGATAATTAAGGCGGTTTCCAAAATCTCACTTAAGATTTCCCTACTCGATCAAAAAATATTTAGAATTCTTAATCGATAGTCTCTCATTTAAAATGCGTGTCTTCTGTTACAACTTTAGACATGGTGATTTGAAGCCTGGATTTAGCTATTGAAATAACATATTTAATGTTAAACCTTTCATCCTATGCAATCATCTGATACCTTCCTTGGACTTAATATTCTATCGATAGTAGAATGAAGTACTTCATCTCTGTGGTCGACAGTGTCGTAGCGCTGTATTGTGCTGCGCTTGCACGTAGTCTCAATACTAGTATATACCATCGAGCATTTAAACGCTTTAAAGGTCATCGATAGTGTCGCATCCCTATCTAACGGTGCACAAGCGACTATTGTCCAGGCTGTACTGCACTTTGCACGTAATAGTTGCATGACTCAATGCATTAATTGCCGTTATTATCCACCATCGATGCTATAAAGGTTATTGGCTTGTCTTCTACCGCGGACAATGAGGACATCTCTAATCGCAATACAAACATCGATACCTTATTTTATAACACAATATAGTGCTTTATTCATACCATCGCATAAATACTCAACATGATGTTATACATATTGATTTATTAATCTGAGAGTGTGGGAAACAGCAAATATGTTTTGAAGGATGATGAGTTAAAAATACTCCTAAGTATCAACAGCAATATACATGAAAATTATAATACAATTTCAAATCGTCTATTTTCGATATAAATGGTAATTTTCGTATTTTTAAGATAATGAAGATCGAGTAAAATATGGAAAAAATACACCGGAGATATAATAATTCACAATCCTTCAGATAAAAAAGCGGCCAAGTGGGAGTCGGACCCGCCCATGAATTGAGGGGTTCCGTAGCAGCAAGTAACATAATATAAAGGCTCTTGTTATATTTGAGTTGATTGAATTAAAGGTAAACTGCGGTTTACGATTTATGATGATAAAAAAAATACTTATTAAATCTCATTCAATTTTCGGTGGAAGTTTGCATGCATCATATTTTTTTTTAGTTTTATCATTTTCTTATGTTAGAAGTTAGGGAGGGGGGACAGAAAATATATAAGAAACCTCAATATTATTTTTGAGGACCTATCCATAAATACCCCAAACGAATGGGTTTAATGTAAAACAAAATGAGTTTCAGTTCTAAGTATGGGGAACCCCCAAAATTTGTTATTTTTTTTCAATTTTGTGTACAAAATCTTAATGCTATTCACAGAATACATCTACTTACCAAGTTTCAACAGTATAGTTCTTATAGTTACGGACGGACAGACAGACATGACGAATCTATAAGGGTTCCGTTTTTTGCCATTTGGCTACGAAACCCTAATAAAAAACAACATCATCTACTGGACCAATTTTGATACAATTTAAATAGGACAATTCGTAAGTATACCCTCAAAAATTCGGCCCATAAGTCCAAGAGAGGATACCCATCAGATAACAGATGTTATGATACCCTAAACCTAGCTTATCGTATACTAGTTGTTAAGTACATAACTCATTAATTAAGTATTTTGTTTAGTTATAGATCTAGAACTTTCTATTTCTCTTTATCTTATTTTGTAACCAATTACCTAATTATTTGTTTTGATGTATTAGTTTACCATTCCCACTCCCACTCCTGACTCACTGTCCCTTTATAAACCCAAATCCTTGAGACCTTTTAGTCAGTTAAGATTTGTATTCCTTTAAGTTAACTTGTAGTCATTAAATAAATTATTTTTTTAAACAAGTTTGTGTTACTGCCCCGTAACATTTAAAAAAAAAAAAAAAAGTTGTTACGGGGCAGTAACACAAACTTGTTTAAAAAAATAATTTATTTAATGACTACAAGTTAACTTAAAGGAATACAAATCTTAACTGACTAAAAGGTCTCAAGGATTTGGGTTTATAAAGGGACAGTGAGTCAGGAGTGGGAGTGGGAATGGTAAACTAATACATCAAAACAAATAATTAGGTAATTGGTTACAAAATAAGATAAAGAGAAATAGAAAGTTCTAGATCTATAACTAAACAAAATACTTAATTAATGAGTTATGTACTTAACAACTAGTATACGATAAGCTAGGTTTAGGGTATCATAACACCTCCCCCCTTAGAACAAAGATTGCGCCTTTTTGGCCAAGCTTTGTGGTGACATCGGATTTTCTTCGTCTTCATCTTCTGATATGCATGTTTGAGTAGTGTTGATAGAAGACATAGGTATCTCGATATGCTGTCGATGACGGGAGCGGCCAAAGCAGTTGTTAAAAATTTGGATACATCCAGTTTCGTGGCGATTTTTATTACTCCAACGTCCAATTTTAAACGGGTAGTGACAACAACACTTGTATATCATAAATGCGAGCATGAAACATCCTATTGTTATGCTAAATAGACTGATTCCGCTGGAGTGTTTGTTCAGGAATGAAGTCTTTTGATCTTGGATCCTCTTCATTTGTTGGTTGACTTCTTCTTGGATTGACTTCAGGGAATCCAGCTCGATGTTGTTGAATTTAACAGGCAGCAGGTGATCTTTTTTCAGCTCCGGACTCTCGTTGATGCAATCTGGGTCGATTTTTACAGAAACCTAGAACTCCTTTTCATATCTCGTGATTCTTTAAGACGACTTATCAATAACTATAATATTTTAATACAAAACAATCTAAACTTGCCAAGCGTAATAACTACAAGCTCATTTATAAAAACCAATAGCGAGAAAATAGATTCAAGATTCGAAGAACTCAATTATTTTACTAGTAATAGAAGAACTAAACGCGAATTACTAGACGGGTTAAGCTCAGTTCTCAAATGGCTCATTGGAACACCGGACGCTAAAGATGCTAAGCATTATGATGAATGTATTGAATTATTAGAAAAACGCCAGATATCTACTAACGATATTCTTAATCAACAACTGCAGATAATTTCATCAACCATTAAAAATTTCAATGAAACTATCTTACAAATTTCTTATGATGAGCATGTTTTAAATGAAAACATTAATAAAATTAACAATTATTTTAACACCACAAATAAAACTATTTTTAACATAACTTTAATTGAAGAAATGACTACAATTTCTATGCAAATTCTCGAATTAGTAATGTCATTAGAACAAGAAATTGATGACATCATCTCCAGCATACTTTTTATTAAATCAGGAGCCATTCATCCTTCTGTTATATCCACTGTTCGCCTTTATAAAGAATTACTCTCGACACAAAATATGCGATTAAATAAAAATCTAGTAACTCCAATAACTCTGAATAATATACATAAAATCCTAGAATCATCTTCAATCACTTCTTATATTTATATGAACAAACTTATATATGTATTAGAATTTCCCTTAGTCCGAATAGAAAAATATATACTATATCGCCTTTATCCCGTTCCTATCAAACACCCCGACTCCTCTACCTATTCCACAATTCTTCCTGAGCAAACATACCTTGCCACAAGCCATACGCGACAACAGTACACCACTGCAAACGACCTCGACAATTGCAAGATCTTCGCACCGGATACGAGAGTATGCAAGAACCTGCCAGTCTACAACACTAACGCAAGACCAATCTGCGAAACGACTATACTCACATCCCAAGAAGAAAAACTTCCTCAAATCTGTGAAATCACAACATTCACAGCGCAAATAAACACATTTCAACCATTAAGGAACAACAGATGGCTATTCATACTACACGAACAAACGGCGATCACGGAAGAATGTGGTACAAGTATCGAACACGACACCATATCTGGGACCGGCATATTACACATAAATCCAGACTGCACACTATATACTGCCTTTATGACACTCTCCGCCGAAGAAGAGCAAATTTCCAACATAAGTCATCCCATAATTTCCGTAAAAATCGACCCAGATTGCATCAACGAGAGTCCGGAGCTGAAAAAAGATCACCTGCTGCCTGTTAAATTCAACAACATCGAGCTGGATTCCCTGAAGTCAATCCAAGAAGAAGTCAACCAACAAATGAAGAGGATCCAAGATCAAAAGACTTCATTCCTGAACAAACACTCCAGCGGAATCAGTCTATTTAGCATAACAATAGGATGTTTCATGCTCGCATTTATGATATACAAGTGTTGTTGTCACTACCCGTTTAAAATTGGACGTTGGAGTAATAAAAATCGCCACGAAACTGGATGTATCCAAATTTTTAACAACTGCTTTGGCCGCTCCCGTCATCGACAGCATATCGAGATACCTATGTCTTCTATCAACACTACTCAAACATGCATATCAGAAGATGAAGACGAAGAAAATCCGATGTCACCACAAAGCTTGGCCAAAAAGGCGCAATCTTTGTTCTAAGGGGGGAGGTGTTATGATACCCTAAACCTAGCTTATCGTATACTAGTTGTTAAGTACATAACTCATTAATTAAGTATTTTGTTTAGGTATAGATCTAGAACTTTCTATTTCTCTTTATCTTATTTTGTAACCAATTACCTAATTATTTGTTTTGATGTATTAGTTTACCATTCCCACTCCCACTCCTGACTCACTGTCCCTTTATAAACCCAAATCCTTGAGACCTTTTAGTCAGTTAAGATTTGTATTCCTTTAAGTTAACTTGTAGTCATTAAATAAATTATTTTTTTAAACAAGTTTGTGTTACTGCCCCGTAACACAGACTAATAAAACATACAGTCCAATTGAGAACCTCCTGTTATTATTCCAGTCAGTTGAAAACCTCAACTAAGTACGGGAAGAAGTCATGATAATATTATGTATGTACTCGTTCGTATCAGCACAACAGGTATAAAGGCTTTGCTCACTCGCATTCAGCATTAAGAAACCAGTATGTAGACTTCCCTGAGCGGCAAAAAGCCATAATTGTTCACACCGCGACTCCCACACGATTTCGCAGCCTCCAGCTCACAAAAACACTAACCATTGTTGGGATTGAACAGGTTGGGCAAAGATACAATGCCGGCCTGGATTCGCAACGCGTTTCCTGATTTCTTACTGTTCGGTCATAAATAATTTGTATTTGTCACTTTTATATCAACGTAACAGTGTAAAGTGTAAAATGCCAAATGACACTGTTGGAAACAGCACATTGGGCCAAGATACAACACTGATTTTGATTTGCAACGTATTTTTTTACATCCTTACTCAGTCATAAATAATTTGTATTTGTCAATAATTTGTGGTTGGTGTTAACAATTCACAGAATTTGGTTCTGAAGCTACCCGATGCAAATTTTTGGCTCCTTCGCAACACGTCTGAATATGCAACCGATTTATTGATCAATGGTTTGATGGTTTTAAAAGAGCTATAGATTTATATAAAGGAATTACGCCGTGTTTATTTATTTAGTTAGTAATATTTTACTATTATCCATATATATAACAGACGTTGGGCATTTAATCTATACTTCTATACTAATATTATAAAGCTGAAGAATTTGTTTGTTTGAACGCGCTAATCTCAGGAACAACTGGTTCAAATTGGAAAATTCTTTATGTGTTGGATAGTCCATTTATTGAGGAAGGCTTTAGGCTATAAAACAAAAAGGAGCGAAGCATCAGTAAAAAATGTTATGAAAACGGGTGAATATTATTCATCTATACTAAGAAAAGAACTAAATAGTCATAATAACAGAAATTGCCGCGAACGAAATCGCGGGCAACAGCTAGTGTAGTAATAAAATATTTAAGCATGTTTGTGATTAGCAAAACTGTTTATTATGTGAAAAAAAATAAAAATAACAAATATTTTTGATTTTCTTATCACGGAATGAAAATGATGGCAGCAGAAGTAAATTTACTTTGAGACAATATACTTTGCGTGCTTCCGCCACCAGTTAGTTCATGCAAACTATTGCTGGCCAGCGCCCACCCACTACTGTTAGTCCCTTCATGCCCGCCACCAATAGTTGATGCATGCGACCCTGGTCGATACTGCTGCATCCGTTGAGGCTGCAGCAATGTCGGCCGTAGTGCAAAGTAAATTGTCTCATAGTAAATGTAGCTTTGACTTCCGCAAAGTAACACCTGAATCTATTTACTATAGCAGAAATAAATTGTCATAAATTTTATGATTTCGGCAACCTATAAATAATAAGCTGTACTGGTAAGCCAGTCAGTGTAAGGATGCACAGAATAAACCTAAACCCACAAACTGGTACCTAAAAACTACCTCAACAGAAAAACACCGCTGAAAAAAATATTTTGCCAACATCACACAGAATCTCGATCGCATAACGATCACTGACATCTCTTTCTTACTTTCAGTACTTGTGTATCGGTCAGCATTTAGTTCAGGTTTCGGTCGATGTTACTACAACAACAGATTTTAATACTGATGGTAAAATATCAGTCAAAGCTAACTCCTAAGCCAATTTTCATCGCTTCCCACGCAGGCAGCGGCTACTACATTTCAGTAGGAATTAAATAAGTTGCATGCACCTGAATATCCTAGCACATTCGCGAAAAGCTCGCTCGCTCCAACTACAGACTTTCATAATGATGTCAAAATGTCACAGTCCAAGTAAGCTCCTAAACCAATTCTCATCGTTTCCCACGCCGCACCGGCTACTCCGTTTAGCTAGAAATTAAATCAGTTGCCCCATGCACTTGTGCATCGGCCAGTGTGACGCAATTCGCGAAGGGCTCGCTGGGAAAACGTTTCGTAACTTCGCCGGGACCGCGCTTCGAGAGAATTCGATTGTGCACTCGTGGTACGTAGCAAATTAGAGTGATTTACTGGGTATCAGTTCACCGGCACAATACAACAAGTAAATCACTCTATTAAGATCGCAGTTAATCTGTTTGGAATCTCATTGAAGCAGACGATATATGAAATATCTACCCCACACGTTGTTCTTCCTATTTATGACTTTCTGTATTTTGATTTCTGAGTATTTTGTAGTCTTCTGTTTTCATTTCATGATGGTTAATATGGACTTAGAGCAGACTGACATCAATAGAAAATTATAACATTAATGAAAAAAATAAAAATTAATTTATTGCATAGAATTTTTAATTTTTACTTTATCATTTTCAAACAAGGAACTATTTTATCTTTATTACACATATTTCAATTAAGATATACCTGCTGCGTTTTAGTGGATTCTGCGTGTTGTAGTCATTTGAATATTTCAATGCGATGTGGTATCGGTTAGAATACCCTTACCAACTGAGTCGGCCCTTTCCAAAGAGCCGAGCTGCCTCTGCGCAGAACTGCATTTTGCAATAGGTACATACTGCGACTACGAGTATTGTAATTGATTCGCAGTGGAATTGGAATGGCAGCGTGGGAAGCGATCTCATATTATTTGATAGACGATGTACCAATTTTTTTCCACACTTTTATTGCTTATAGAAAAATGGTTGTTAAATTCATGACAAACCAGATTTTTCCTGCGACTCCACTCGCAATAGTATCGTGCCTAGATAGGATACAGAGAACGATCGCTCTGTCTATATTAGTTTATAATAACATATTTACAATAATTTTAGGCTCTTCTAAGTATAAATTAAATAGGTATATAAATTTAACATATTATCTTTATCCTTCTTACTATGGACGTCTGAAATAAAGATACTATACGTTATTTTTTTTTAATTAAAAATGCGAAAGTGAGTTTTTTTGTTACGCTTTCACGCCGTAACTACTGAACCGACCTTCGTGAAATTTTGCATACAAGTTCTCTGGAGTACGGAAAAGGACATAAGCTTTAATCCCGGAAAAAAGTACTGTTCCCGAGGGTACGACAAACGCGAGCGAAGCTACGGGCGAAAGCTAGTACTTCTAAAAAGTATAAAATTTTTGCTTGTCTATAAAATATCATAAACGATTAGTCACACATTTATGATTCAATTTTGTTATTTCACAACTTTGACCACAACTAAACCGTCAGACCTATCATTTGGTTTAGAACGGTTAATTCTAGACTGCACTAATTTTAAGTTTTGTATTACCAAGTCACAATAAAAACATATTTCATCAGAGCATCACAAGGCTTAAACATATAATTAAAGATTGCTTTAAATATAACATCGAATATCTCCGAATTGAACCTTGACGCAAATAATAATTAAAATCTATAATTATGTGCAGATTAATTGAAAGGTGTTATAACAACTGTGACTGCGGTCTCGTCGTCGGATTAGGCTAGTAATTGTTGTAATTAAACTAATTAAAAGTCGGCTGCAATACTTTTGTTTGATGGTCAAGGCGATGCAGGAGGTCGGGTTTGTTTTCATTTTTTCTAATTTAAAATGATGTATTTAAGCCTCCATCAAAACAAGGGAAGGTATAAAAAAGGGTAAGTATTTGAAATTAAATGATACGATATACAGGTGAAATTAAATTCATTAGCAAAAGTTTAAGAAGTGACTCAGATTACGAATCTGATCAACTTTCATTATGGGACCAACTTCGACATCGTGAAAAAATTAGATGCTCTTTCATAAAAAAGTGGAATATCTACTTTGCCAAACTCTATGGAATCGCAATTTTTTTTTTGCAACTTCTGCGTTGGTCCCATAATGAAAGTTGTTCAGATTCGTGGTCTGATTTGGGAAGCAACGCAAACATACCTCCCCAGACATTGTTCTCCAGACCTTTCAGCCGGGTTACACCAACCGTGCTCATCTGGTCACGGGACGACTCATTCCATTGAGTATTATTTTGATGTTTGTAATTTTTACTGAATTTACGAAAATATATTTTGCAAGTGCTGTCCTTCAAATAGTTTGCGATGTACAAAACTTTTGCAAGAGATCGCCGAATCATTAGTACCGTATCTTCAAACCTTCTTTGTAACAGCTGTGAGAAAGAATCAATCAGCAATTAAGTAGTCGAAATCTCTTCAACTGACGTGTAAACGCCCTTCACGTAGAGTTGGGCAAACGATGTAATGGTGGCCAGATATTGTAAAAATTGACAGAGATACGTCTTCTTGTAGATAAATAATGTGAGATAAGATATCCCGGGCTATTAAATAAAATCTATTTTCACGGATGTGTTTTTTTTGTTTTGCACCACACTCTGCTCTCGCCTCAAACGCCCGGTAAAGTAGCGAAAGCTCACTTGAAACTTGGAGCTACATAGTCCTACCAAAAAAAAAGCATTTAATAGCTAATAAACTAAATAGGAAAATCTACACATTTTTTTTTTTAATATTCGCTAGAAATAAGCTTATCAATAAAGAACCGACTAAATTTATAATAATTTTTTCTTCCAAATCGTTTGCAGTCCCTGTTTAAGATTATTTTGGGACAAACTCCCCAAAAAAAGTCTTGAATTTCTTTTTTAATATTCGAGACAGTTATTGGGCAATCAGACCCCGGCACAAAACGTCGCCCGCATTGCGAGCAAAACTTTGGGTTCAGTTTGAATAATTGTTAATTTTCAAATCATTCGTACATTGTGATTATAACGTAAGAAAAACCCCTCTTTAAATTTATTTACTTCCTTTGCTTGGCCCATAATTACAATTATCATATCCGGGACAGTGATTGGGTAATCGGGCCGAGTGCATACAGTGCAGCATGACCACACCACACCACAACCGTTAAGATTGTTGCGTCACAGTGCTGTACCGCAAGCCTCGTGCGACCGAGCCTAGGACCATTACCATAGCGCATCCACGCGAAGAGCGGAACTTAAGGTTTATGTACCCTATCCGGTGTTTTATTTGCCCTACACTATTTATATAGCTGAACCATGTCATGATTTGTATTCTGTATGCTAAACAGAATCTGATTATACCAAAATTAAATTGCTGGGGATGAACCCCAATGAAGTTGCGGCCAGAATCTAGTATCGACATAAAAACAAAAAACCGACCAAGTGCGAGTCGGACTCGCACACTAAGGGTTCCGTACCGTTATCTATACAAACGGCAAAAAAATCATGCCTGTTGTATGGAGGAGGACCCCTTTAATATTATTCTTATTTTTATTTAGTTATTTAATTCTAAAGTAAATATATAACTAAATATTCTGTGTATATTTCAAGCGTCTACCTGTTGCCGTTATTAATATCGAGCAAAAACAAACAAAAAAACGTCATCACGTTTGTTATATGGGAGCCCCCTTAAATATTTATTTTATTCTATTTTTTAGTATTTGTTGTTAAAGCGGCAACAGAAATACATAATCTGTGAAAATTAGTGATTATATAGACAGACAGACAGACAGACGGACAGCGGAGCGAAATTAATAGGGTCCTGTTTTTACGCTTTGGGTACGGAACCCTAAAAATGGACTTTTAGCACAATTTGAGTAGGCAATCAACTTATAGACTTTATTTTTTCGAATTTCGATTGTCCAAGAAAAAATTGGTCGATATCATCATCATCACAGCCACAAAATTCCACTGCTGGACAAGAGCTTCTCCCTAAGATTCCTCATTCATGGATTCACCGTTCTCACCACGCTTGGCAGTAGTTGGCAGGCGGGGTGACGAGCGCAGTTCTTTTTTTGGCTTCTTGTGCTTCCGTCGCTCCTGCCCATCGAAAACATTTTTAAGATGGGGAAGGATAGGAAATCATTGGATATGGGAAGAAAATGAATTTATTCGGATACTTATCAGACTAGCTCCGTGGCGCAGCGGTCAACATGCCAGCTTGCGACACGGAGTGATCGGGTTCGATCCCCGGCCAGGTCAAGATGCAAAATGATCTTTTTCAGATTGGCCTGGGTCTTGGATGTGTACCTATATATGTATTTGTTATAAAATATAGTATCGTTGAGTTAGTATCCTGTAACACAAGTCTCGAACTTACTTTGGGGCTAGCTCAATCTGTGTGATTCGTCCGTATATATTATTTATTTATTTATTTATCACTCGGATGAATGGGGGAAAGTAAGTAACAACTCGGGAGGCCGCGCACGCACACCCAATGCCATTCCCGCAACCACCGGAGAAGCAGTTGACGTTGACGTCTCTGACCATATGATCAGTATCAGGACCTTTAATTTATATTTTATTGACCTTTTAGTTGCACTTTCCCTTTTTTGTCATTCTTCATCATTTCGAGTCGGTGTCACGGTCAATCGACCATGCACACCCTGGTGTCAGAGTTGTTCGGAACCGCCTCTAACCCTCTGACGTGGTTCCTTTAACGACTACTAGATGGCAGCCGAGACCAACGGCTTAACGTGCCTTCCGAAGCACGGAATCATCTTAATTATCAGACAATCAGGTGATTCAAGCCTGCGATGACCTAACCAAACTGGAAACAACTAAACAAAGTATGCTTCCCGTGAGAATCGAAACTACGACTCCTGGGTCTACAGGCAAACGCCTTAACCACTGGACCACGGAGGCAGTTAAACATTTTACAACTATATTTACATATTTATCACAAAAATGCGCCGTTATTTATGTGACAATAACACCTAAATTACAGATTAAAATTGACATAAGATTGAGGAAATTAGCGTTCTTCACTGACTGCGTAGTTAACGACATTTGATTGCAGCGGGAAACCGGTATATGTTATCAATTGATAACTCGCTTAATCACTATAAATATGCCATATTTTGTATATATGTCTACGTATTTTATTACAATTAGAATCAACCTTATTTTATGTACTTCTACAGCTTAAATTCACTTGACAGCAGCAGTGATTTGCATATAGCAGTAATGGGTCGTTGTTAGCGGTATCTCGATGCAGCGAGAATAACAGAATAACGGTGCCGTTATCAGTTGATAACACGCCTAAATGGTGCATTAAAAACTCGTTACACATGATGTGCGTTTCTCACGGAAAACTGTTACGACTCAGTCCAGCTGTAATTATCGAGTAACAGTGATGTATATGTTAAAATAACCAAATGCATACTAAGTACAAATGATGTCTCAACTTTTATCTCTCTCTCACCTGAGCGTTTTCCCCTTGCATATTTAGCTGTGAATTAGGTTAGCTTTAGAATAAATTAGCACACATTTAGATATTCTACTGATTTGAATAGATAGATCATGCTGCCATCTGGTAGTTGTTAAAGGAACCACGTCAGAGGCCGAGAGGCGGTTCCGAAGAACTCTGACACCAGGGTGTGCATGGTCGATTGACCGTGACACCTACTCGAAATAATAATGATAAATAGATAGAATTGACTTTCCTTTTTATTATGTCATTATTTTTAATGAGCATTTTGATTTTCATCCAATTTTGCGATTTTTGCCTACTAAGGGTGCTAGGAACAACCTGAACACAGAAGATCCATTAGGTTCGTTAGGGTTCCATGGGACCTACGTCTCCAATTTAGGAAGCAGCCCCATAACAAAAAAAACCACACTAAGCAAAAACAACTTGGCTGCGGAGGATAGATTAGATCTCGATTAGACTATTGATCGATTATTATTATTTAGTTTGGAAGGTACAGTCGGGGGCATAAAAATTTGACCCTCCTACAATTTAAAGTCTTTTGTTTAAGGGGTCTGTTTTTTCTGCCCCCGACTTGTGACCAAAATACGAGTGAATAAGAAAAGCGTGCGAACATCTCTCCGCTATTTATGAATCGTATTGTGAAGAAGAGCCAATCATGAGATATAATAAATTCGTACTATTCTAAAACATTTGGCGATGTTTTTTTGCGGCCGGCTGCCTGCCTAAGCCAGTCCTCCTTGTGTAGAATTAGCACGCTCCGGGTATCTAACTCGGAGCCTATCGTGTTGCAGTCTAGCGTGTTAACCACCGCGCCACGGATGCCGTCTTTCACCATTCATTACATGCCGACATTATATTGGCTTGCTAGCTACTCGTATCACAGCACAGTTTACTCAAGGTACTAAAATTCGATGCGCTTTGGTGTTTCAAATATCAAAGTCACGCACACTCACGTGTAACATAACAGCTACTTGCGCATGCAGTGTTTAAATAAATCAAAGTTGTGAGCACCTGGGAACTTCTGGTTACGTCAGCAGTGTGTAAATAGGGTTAGCAACTGCACTTACGAAAGCTGTTTCGTTGAAGTGCGTGCAAGATGCGAGTATTGCAACCATACTTGTATTTGTAAAATTAGTTTATTTTATGATCTACAATAAATTAACCATACGCCTAGTTGGAAATAATGAAAACCTAAGCTTAGAGTAGATGCATCTAAAAAAAACTATGATGAAAAGGCTACTATTACACAGAACAAATGCATAATTTACGGCACGGAAGATTAACTAATATAAATATTTGTAATGACAGACATTTGTAATCGAAAAGAAACAGCGAGCACATTCTTTTTTTTTCACTCTATACAACAATGTCGATAGGATAGGTGTTCCTATTTCAACTACAAACTAAAGTCAACAAATCATGATTATTTTTCTCATCCATCAACGCCCTGAACAACTACAAAACTATCACGATTAATAACAACAACAAATTTTTCATGAGTGGTTTAGATCTGTCGTGGTGACGTGTCGAGCGTATCGCATCGCACCACACCGCATCGTAAATCAAAGGCTTTCTCTGTGTCAAGGTAAACAAACGACTGATCTGTGAGAGCCGCAAAGATTAGTGTTTGGGCAGAGGACCACTCACCGGTTAGCCGATTCTTACGCCGATGTCTTTCCCTATGCAAATGTGCACAAACTAATAACATCTTATTCACTTACGGGATAAAGAGCCTAGGTAAATTAGATCCATCTTTGCACAATAATCAAGACTCGCTGGCTCACTCCGCAAAAGAGAAGGCCAGTCTCTTGGGTACTCTCTATGCATCGAACTTTACCCTTGACGACGGAGGAGCATCGCCGCCCTTACCGCGATGCGAGCAGTTACAGCACGAAATCCACTTCACTCAAAATGGATCTGATGGCATTCCAGCAACTGGCTCAAAACATGCGTTCCTTAGTTAGCTCCGGTATTACCACGCCTATACTCACTCTCTTACACCTGAGAAAATTTTCCTTTTTAGTGGAAAGTAGCCTACATTAACCCTATTTCTAAGAATTGCTATTGCGATTACCTCCCTACCTTACCTCTCTAAGGTGATGGAGCGTGTGATAAACATCCAGCTTTTGGTTACCTTATAGATCATCAGCTAATAAGTGACCGTCAATACTGGTTCCGCTACGGTCGAAGTGCTGGTGATCTTGTGTACCTAACACACCGATGGGCAACTGCCATTGAAAGCAAGGGGAAGTACTGGCATTTAGTTTTGACATCATAAAGGCTTTGATCGGGTCTGGCATAAGGCTGTTCTCGCGAAGTTACCATCTTACGGGCTTCCTGAGGGACTATGCCAGTATTATCTTCTTATCTGGGCGTAGCATTCAGGTCGTCAGTAAAGTCCATCCCCGCATCCTTGACACTTGGGTCTCCAAAAACTGTCAAAGCACACAGAGAAAATCCGGACCCCCGGCCCATTCAACAATCCCAGGGATAAAATACACTTTTTTTGTAGTTTTTCAAAATGCGTATTTACAGGTATCTTAAGAATCGGCAATGCGTCAGCAGCTCCTCTAGTATTGCAGATGTCCATGAGCGACGGTGGCCACTTTCCATCAAGTGGCTCGTCTGCTGCTTGCCGTCAAATACTCCGCGCGGTAGAAAGAGAGGGGATATTATTTCCTCTCCTACGCTAC
The DNA here is from genome assembly GCA_947532085.1 of Elegia similella. NCBI lineage: Eukaryota > Metazoa > Arthropoda > Insecta > Lepidoptera > Pyralidae > Elegia > Elegia similella. The sequence goes on along the minus strand of OX383930.1, from coordinate 375,836 downwards.
GCCGGCCTTAGGTCACGTGTCCGTCTTACGAATTTTCGATCAGGTCACATGTCTTGACGAGAGTTTAAAATTGTTTACGCATCCAAAAAAGTGCACATCGTAGCTAAAGAACTTTTCACTTCAAAAAAATAGATCTAAACTTTAACTTAAATACGACGGTGGACGACTAAAAGGAAAAGAGAATCAGAATTCTAATGGGTTGCTAGCTGTGGTTGACAGGGTTATTTGAAATATTCACCGCATTTTTTTTTTTAATCTACGCCCATTCCCATTTTTTTTTCGCAGTATTTCGTAATAAAACAATGACTCAAGAAAGCCTATTCTCCTTAGTATTTGTTAGTCTATGGCGGCGTATTGTTTTAGTTAGTGGGTGAAGGTCGGAGCTACTCTATAACATGTAATGATGGCTTGTGGTCATCAGATCACTGGGCGCGATACGTTGTGAAATTTGATAATAGTGGGTTCAATGTTAGTGCTGACGGGATAACCACTGTTTTGTTTAAGATTTAATACGAAATGATAAAGAGTATGTACTAATGAATCTTAAAATAGAAACTACCTAAATTTTGTTGAAAGAACTAGATTGTGATGGCTGGAGAAAAAAAAAGGAATAGTGCAGGCAAAAGGAAGCTGGCCAGCAGTGGGTTGCAGAAAGCTGATGATGTTCATGATATGTTTTCTATACTTGTATATTTTATTAACTCATGTTAGGGCTAGCGCCACCGGTCATTTTATTATTTCACTCCTAAATTAGATCAAATTAAAAATCTAAATAAAAGTAAGAGGATTGTTGGTATTCAACAATTCTTTTGATGTCCAATGCGGTAATACCAATAGAGTAATACCCAAAACACTACAAGTAATTCACTTCTGAATCACAGATTTAGTCTTTTGACCTGATTTAGGAAAAAATAATATATCTAATGACAGGTGGCGCATTTCATTTCGCTCATATAACCTACTTACAGATTTCATAAAAGAAAATATAAATCTACCATAAAGTAATCAAGAGAAAACAAGAACTTATCTTTTAGAAAATAACTCTTCCTCAACTTGAATTATAAACGTGAAAGTTAGTTTTTTTGTCACGATTTATACATTACATAAGTACAGAACCGATCGTCTTAAAATTTCGAGTCTAATTTAAAAATACTGTCTCCAATAGCATTATTTATTATACAGTATTTACAATAAAGGATCCATAGGCGAAGCTTTACAATAAAATTAAAAGTTTGGACCTTATATCGAACGTCAAAGATGTCTAACCCAAATTTTGTTAATTCCAGGCGTCCGGCGACCATCTTCCGCAAGCAGCAACACGACGTCCCACCTGCTCTCTGTCCTGGCGGCGCGGCGGAAGCAGCTGAAAAGCGGCCAGGCAGCGGTTCTGAGTGCCCTGCCAGCATTGGCACAAGCTGCTAGAAAGTATGTACATGCCATTTCTAAGACTTACGAAAACCTCATGTTATTTTGCCAAATTTAAAGAATTCATCATCTATAAATTAGTGTACGTAATAATTTTTATCTCGTCATGTTATAATAATGTCTTAAAACGACAAGTACTCAAAAAGTTTATCAAATACTCCAGCAATCATAAATAATAATATACATATCTTAATAAATAAATATTTAAAGGCAAAGGAAGCATGTTGGATATTGAAAATTTGATATCAGTATCTCTTGTCCTATAATAGCAATGAGAGAAACGCACTTTCAAATCGAAAATATGCATATCGAGAATGCAGGTCGACCTGCATTGATATGCGTATTTTCTATTTATGATGTACCCTGTAGGTATTGAATCCCTTGCGAAAGTCGAAAATTTGTGGCATCTTTTTAATTGCGTTGGCTTAGAAGTTTGATTTGTTTGCAGCTTTTCAGCTTGATACCTTTACGGGTTTCTGAGAAAAAGGATCTTGACAGACAGACTGACAACGAAGTGATTCTATAAGGGTTCCGTTTTTTCCTTTTGGGGTACGGAACCCTAAAAATATTATAACTTGACAATCCAAACGACAAACGCTGATAAACCGGCTTATATGAAACTTTCGAGAAGTCTCATAACGCCTCACGAGATCACCTCGGCTGAAGCTGAAAGTTTCAATAGCTTTAAACTAAAATAAGAAATTGTTACTGAATTAGCACCACACTCTTTAGAAAAAGTTTGTTTATTATTTATTTATTCAATAAAAAGATAATAATATATTCAATTTCACGTAAAATTATAATATTTGACTTGTAACAAAATATTATTAAGAAAAAATAAGCAATGCCATAAAACTACTTTCGGGGCAAAGCTGTACCTTTAAACAAATAATTTATTCAATATTATGTATAAGCATTTCTGTCACATTTTTTTATTTGTTTTTTCTTTTTCCTTTTCAGAGGCAACACAACTTACGCCAAGATAGAAATTCGGGATGCAAACAACGTCACGGTGAAGAAAATAACATTCGAAGCAACACCTCCACATAGACTATTCACCACCGATGCTTCGAATAGACAAGATACCCGACCACACATATTTGTGTCCAAATCCTTTCAGGAAAACAGGAATCGGCCAGTGTTTGACACTCGGAGACGAGACGTTCTTAATTCAAATAAAAATAATTCGGATCGAGTGACAGAAAGTTCTGTAGTCTACGTCCCACCGGAGAAGTTAGAAGGACTAGATAAAGAAGTGGAGTTAGACCCCGAAGAAGAGTTTCAAGTGGATGAGTCCAATCATGGCCTATATTTACTTAACTATTCTGACACGGAAAATATCACACAAAGTCCCAATTTAAATAAAACAAGAACTACGATTGTAAATAATATAAAAGACAACATAACACTTTCTATAGAAACAACCACTCTATCTTCTAATGTCACAGTTGAAAATCTTTCTAAGGAGCCACAAAAAGATAGTTATGAAGACAAATCTGAGACAAACTCTATTGCTAATAGTACTGACATCAAAAATACACAACTTGTTAAAATAGAAAATGACAAAGAGAAAGATAATAATACTGTATTTATGTCTGATGAGATAATTAATCACTTTAGGCATTTAGAATCTGAATTGACTGTAGAAGAGATGGCGCCTTTTATTTATTTTGGCCAGAAACTTGGAGGACAAGTAAACGACAATTTGACAAATTCTCCGTCGTTATCAGCTTCAACAAAATCGGTTAATTTTATAGTAGCTCCTTTAGAAAAAAGAAAATTCAACTCAAGATATTCTGTGACGGAAAAATATAAGAACACAAGTGTTGATGAAGAAGAACTTAACGAAGAAATGGATGTATCAGTGGTTAAAAATACAATCGAGAAAAATAAAATAAGGAACACTGTAAAAGGCCCTGCTCCTGCACGACACGTAGGTCTGGTAAATGCTTACAGGAAATATTCTAGTTCTACGCCAGCAACCACTAAGTCACCAAATATCGCACAACTTAACGTCACTGAGCCAATTATTTTTAATGTCACTCCAAACACCGTAGATAAAGGTAAAGAAAATAATCAAACTAATGTCACTAGTACAGTTAAAGACTCCTTGAATATTACAAATAAGGTGAATAATACCCAGACATTGAAAGAAAATCTGAATAAACCTAATGTAACTGCCACTCTTAGAAATTTTACAAGAAATTATACCAGCTTACGTCGGAGACCATCAGGTCGAATAACAGTTTCTTCTACTACTGAAATTATTGTGCCCACAGTTGTTAACACCACTACTGAAAAAGCAGCTACATCCGTGTATACTGCCGTTGTAACTTCGGTATCTATAACCTCCTCTATGAAAGCTAAAAATAATACAGATGGAAGCGATTTAGACAATAGTACAATATCCGAGAATAAAGATGAAATATTAAACGGCACAATACCAAAAGTAATTCTCTTGAATGATACTGAAACATCGACAGTATTATCATCAACAGTGATACCATCAAGTGTTCGACCACAAAAACACAGGATTAGAATAAGGACTACGACGACAGAAAGTAGCGTAAACTCAAGCCCTAGCCCTTCGCCGTTAGTGAATAAACCTTCTGAATCGCCATTTTCCAGTGAAGCACCTTCAACTTCACGTATATCGGAGAGATTAGCTACCTTATTCCGACAAAATGTTTATGAGACTTCAGAAAATGGCAGCACTATACGACCGAAAAATCCTCTCCGAAGACGAAGACCGACGACAACAACAACTACTACGACTACGACTTCCACTCCGTCTTTGCCTACCTTACTATCTAGTGAAAAGCCAATTTCATTATCCACACAATCAAATCTGAGCGTTTTTCCATCAGTTACAAAAGAAATGCAGAACTTCGATACAATAGAAAGCACTACTACATTTAGGCCCTTTGTAGTAACGTCCAAAACTTCGTCCCAGTCCAAATCAAAACCTATATTAGTTGCCACTAGTGCACCTTCAACAGAAGGAAATAAAACAGCTGAAAATGTTACTAAGGATGCTGAAGAAGATAATTCTGTTACACAGAATGAAGAAGTTGTCATAGAAGCCGAGAAAAATTACACTGCATCTTATGTTTTGGCTGGACTAGGTTTTTTGCCGGTAGGAGCTATTATAGCGTTCGTATTAAGAAACGTTCTCAATAAAAAAACCAAAGAAATTGATACTGATTATGAAGGATATTTTGATGATGGAGAGATCAAGAAAGAGTCGCCTATTACCCCAGTAGCGCGACCGCCGCTGCCCACACCCTCTAAACCGGACCAGAAATGGGAGTTCCCAAGGAATAAGTTAAGGTTGCAGACTTTATTAGGACAAGGAAATTTTGGACAGGTAATAATTTCGTTTGTAGGTAAATAACATAATCGATAAATTCCAATCCTGTTTACTAAAAAATAAAGTTCCACCCATCATCATGTGCGTGTTTTAAAAGTATTTATGGATATAAATATTTGAGATGATTAATGTAATAAAATGAAATGAAATTTATTTCGCATAGGTATGGTGTAACAGTTGGAATACATTAAAATACATGGTTTTCCCAAGTGACTACAAAATGGGGTTCTTTAAAAAGGGCGTGAAAAGATTCCTTCAGGGTTGGCAACGCGCGAGTGGCACCCCTGTTGTTGTAACCGCTTTCCATCAAGTGGGCCTTATGTCTATTTCCCTACTAAGTGGTATAAAAAAAATAAAGGACGTACAATTAACCGTTTCATGTAAAATTAATACATAAATACTCTAACTCTACCACATTAAATTTTTAAATGCAATATCCATTTATACACCAAGTATATCGGTGAAGTCTGTTTAATAATGAAGTCAACAGTAAATATATTAAAATATTCAAAAATAAATTATTAATAAAGGACCGATTGGCGTGATCCACTACTCGCTTTGTACGTGCTTCCGATGGCACGTTAAGCGATTGACCGCGGATGTAATTTTTAATTGGAATTTGTTTTGATTTTACATACTTCTTAGTATTCGTTAAGCTAGAAGCTATTTCAAAAGCTTGTAAGTAGCTAGTAAAATCTGAGACCAGTGTTGGTAAGTTTAATGCGAACTAATAATTATCATTAATATTTCGCTTCCAGGTGTGGAAAGCAGAAGCAGATGACCTGAACGGGCACGATGGGCTGACACGACTGGTGGCCGTAAAGACCATCAAAGAGACGGCCTCGCAGAAGGAGAAGCAGGAGCTACTCCATGAGATCTACATCATGCAGAAGATCGGTACGCACCCCAACGTCGTCACCTTGTTGGCGTGCTGTACTGAACAAGGTATGTGCATGTTGACTTATATATATTTATAAAAGTCTAGGCAGGAAGAAAATGCAATACAATATAATATCTCCGTATCACACCTTCAGCTGTAGTTCCTTGGAGTTCATCATGGATGATGATTTTATTCATAATAAAAAAAAGGCATTTATTGCCATACTTACATCAGTCACAAGTTACAAACTTTAAGAAAGATTTTACAATGTTAGTACCTGATTTAGAGTAGGAAAAGGAATGCCTTAGCTCGTGCTACCACAGACAGGCGTCTTAAGTAGCGCAGATTTTCTGGACTCCCTGAGATGTTATGCGGGACACATTGATATAAGGGAGGGCTAAGAACTTAAAAAATATTTAAAAGATCAGTTTTTCAAATTAAACATGTAGGTGTTGTCAATATGTAGCATAATACTAAATTAATCAAATAAACAGTAAGGACGCATTTACTGTGATGGTGTATGAGTGTTGTGTACGTGTTGTGTATGTATGTGTCTATGTATAGGGGTGTGTATTTTGTGTGTCATAAGTTAATATCACTATTTCCCTTTAAGACCTGTCTTTTTAGGTCAACACGGTGTCATCGCCAGCAAAATATATGCGGCTATATGGAATGTACTTTACGTGAAGTTGCGCAATATGGCTTTTAGCCATCTCGTACAATATCCATGTAAGAAAATGAGCAATCCTATTCTGAGAACCTAACGGCACGTAAGACTGCTTCAAAAAAACTGGGCATCCTCTCCAAGATCTAACGGTATTTTACTCCAGGCCAGCTGTTGATCCTTTCCACAGCTCAAGTCCGCTCCTGCATGGAGTATTGTTCCCATCTGGGGGATTGATAAATAAATAAAATAAATAAATAAATAAATAAATATATACGGACAAATCACACAGATTGAGCTAGCCCCAAAGTAAGTTCGAGACTTGTGTTATGGGATACTAACTCAACGATACTATATTTTATAACAAATACATATATAGATACACATCCAAGACCCAGGCCAATCTGAAAAAGATCATTTTCCATCTTGACCTAGCCGGGGATCGAACCCGGTCACTCCGTGTCGCAGGCTGGCGTGTTGACCGCTGCGCCACGGAGCTAGTCAAACGCCCGCTGTCAGCTTGAAACCCTGGAAGCTATCAATAGACGTGCCAGAACACTCGTCGATGATGAGTTGCTTACAGCAGAACGGGTTCAGAGCCTCGGACACCGCCAATTAGTAGCAAATCTGAGTGTTTTTTACAGGCTGCATTTCGGTGAGTGCGCACAGGAACTGCACGCTCTAATTCCCCTGCACCATTCCATCTTCGAAAGACACGGCATGGGCAGGGATTCCCCCCGTACGTGGTTAATATTCCTGTTCATCGTACCTCTAGATTCGCCTCCTCCTTCATTATGCGAACCGCGAAGGAATAGAATTCCCTCCCCGCGTCACTGTTTCCCGACTCGTAAAATTTAGGGATTTTTAAGGTAAGAGTAAATATGCATTATTTAAGTTTGCGTGTACCACCCTAGACCTCATCGTTGCTTCCCATCAGGCAAGATAGAGGTCAAAAGCAATCAAATTATTCATAAAAAAAAAAATCGTTCCAGAGCCCTACCTCCTGATAATGGAATACGTGATGTGCGGCAAGCTGCTGACGTACCTGCGCGAGCGCCGCTCTAGACCCGACCGGTTCAGCGGGAGCGGGGCCGTGACGTCACGCGACCTTACTGTATTCGCGTACTGTGTCGCCAGGGGTATGGACTATATTGCTTCCAAAGGGGTACGTATATTCATCATAAGTTTATTCATCGCACGACAGGATTCTCCAAAGACTTTTACCTATTACAGATACAATCCTTTTAAAAAGGATAATGTCTATAGACGTCCATAATTGGCATCCAGAATTAAGTAATCCTCTAGACTAGATAGTAGCTCTGTAAGCTATAGACTTCGCAAAGATGTCTTTGGATAGCTTAATATTAAAAAATTTTTACCACGCACCTTAAAACAAAAAGCTACGTAACGTTTGTTAATATGGACAGGATTAACTAGTTTAAAAGCCTATGACCTATAATTTAGAGCACATAGGCTCTAGGCACTCGGGAGGCTGTCAGGATTCTAGTGATAGCCCATACCAAGTCCAAAGTTGAGGCATTTAGGAGACATGGTGGACTTACATACATAAAGTCAAAATATAATACACTAATTTTGTTGCTGTCGTGTAAAAATAAAACCGAGCAGATCGAATTTTCCCGAGAACACCTTAATTTATCGAGGTCTAGTGCTACCCTTACTTGAAAGATATTATTTAAAATTTAGTCATGTGAAATTCTTGATAAATAATTTAATAATTTTTATTTAGGTATACAACTAAAAAGACGAAATTTTTTTTTAATTAAGAAATTTTCGCCTACATCTAAATATAGTAGACTATTTTTACTGAGCACTTTCGCCAAAAGTGACCGTTTTTAGCAAAAAGGCCAGTAAAGCTTTACGTTCTCACTTGAAACTGTAATAAGTTCATAAAAAAATTGCAATAGTATTTTAGGTAATTTGTTTATTTTTTTTAGTAATTTATTTCATATGATAATTCAGCACTTTGTAAAAATATTATTATACTTTCTAGTGCCATCTGTTGGAAAACTTGCGAAACACAAAAAATATTATAAATATTACATTCTCATTTCATTTCATGTCTTGAACAAGATGCATAGAGAAAACGAAGGCCCTCTCTTCGTTTTCATTCAATCTGTTTATATAAACTCTCTCTTTATTAACTCGCCACCGTTTTGCACAACAATAATCTTTCTCATCGGAACATCTTCGCTCTGGCATGACACGGCTGCTGAAACTATTTTACTTCTTTTCACAATCATAGTTCAGACCTGACTTTCAATAAACTATACGTTAGCCACCGATATTCAGTAGAAGGTAACCCCAGGGAATTCAAATTCAAATTTCTAAACGTTAATATAGGTTTCTTTGACCACATAATAATTGTCATATGTCGCCTTAGCCCGTTAAATAAATAACATTTTTATGGGGCTTATGTTGGTAAATCAAATTACCTAGTAATCCCCATCCGCCCGGTGGTCCTGCCCCGGTGACGGGATTGTTAATTTTGACCGACTGACTTACCCTTTCAAGTAAATACATATATACATAGTATCACGTCTTTTTCTTTTACGGGGTAGACAGAAAGATCATAAGACCGAAAGGCCACGTTTATCGTGTTGGTGGGCGTCCCATCACTATAATAGGTGATGCGGCTAGCAAGCCGCATTGCTTAATGTCATGAATTATTAAGATTTTCGCCCATACCCTTGACCGGCTTCTACAGTCTGCGCGGGAAGAGAAGCAGATGGCACATTCTTTTTTTTTTATTCATACTAATCACACAGATTGAGCTAGCCCCAAAGTAAGTTCTAACTCAACGATACTATATTTTATAACAAATACATATAGAAAGACCCAGGCCAATCTGAAAAAGATCATTTTCCATCTTGACCTGGCCGGGGATCGAACCGGGTCAATCCGTGTCGCAGGCAGGCGTGTTGACCGCTGCGCCACGGAGCTAGTCCTGAAACTGAAACGTTTGACCAGATCGTGCACCGAGACCTGGCCGCGCGCAACGTGTTGGTGGACCACAACAAGCTGTGCAAGATCGCGGACTTCGGCATGTCGCGGGGCGCGGGCGCGGCGGCGCGCGCCCCGCGCTCGGCGCTGCCCGTGCGGTGGATGGCGCCCGAGGCCCTGCTCTACAATGTCTACAGCCACCACACCGACGTCTGGGCCTTCGGCATTCTGCTGTGGGAGATTGTTACACTAGGTGAGTCATTTGTTCCGACATTCTGTTGCCACACAAATTATACTACGAATCCGTCAAACTATTGGTCCCTCAGAGGCGTCTGACTTACGACTGTCATCTATAAAAGAATTCTTAGCGTCATCAAAGCTTTAAGTACCTTCTGAAATATAAAGGAACATGGGACCCTGTGTTATGGTTTCGTATCCTGCTCATATGTCAGTAATAATGAAACTTTACTGTCCGAGATTACAAATGATTGAATACTAGACTATTAGTAATGTTTGTAGTAGGCACTTCGAAAAAATGAATTAAAGTTTAAATACATAATTCACTTAACGAGAAAATATGTAAAATTAAATTATATCTAATGAAGGTACCTGTCTATAATTGATTTCAAGAATAAAGATTACATTACACTCATTCGTACACATTTCATCATTACACTATACTAGGACATACACTGCATACGGTTACATTTAATATCTAATAAAATGGCATTTAAGAATAAGGACTTAAATTAATTCATATCTTTCTGAATTAAAGTTTCTAATCACGTGATCAGATTTCAAATGACTTGATTTGGCTTATTGTCAATACTCAAATATTTTATTCATCGTAAAATATTTTAAATACCATTTGTATTTACCATTTTAGGTTTTAATGCATTAATTCCTCTATTCTTTTTCACATTAAGAAAAATATATTTCTTTTGTCAATTCGAGGTTCAACGCCGTACGCCGCGATGTCGGGGCGCGAGGTGCTGGCGGCCGTGACGGAGGGCTACCGGCTGGAGCGGCCGCCGCACTGCAAGCCGCAGCTGTACCGCGCCATGCACGCGTGCTGGCACGCCGACCCCTCGCAGCGGCCCAGCTTCGCGGCCTTGAAGGCGCAGCTCGCCGAACTCCTCGACAACGAGCCCTCGGAGGGAAACTACGTAGATCTGGACTCCTTCTACCAGGAATCCTCAGTGTACAGTGATCCATCTGCAATTATAAACGATGATGAAGGCTTGTCTGCGGAATATGATCGGGAACGGCGGTGTTTTAGAGAGTAAGTTTTTGCCATTTACCATTAGGTAGCCATTTGTTAAAATATTTTAATTAACGACTTTATCTCTTAAGAGCTAGACAGACCATGGAGGTTCAAATTGCATCCAGGTAGTGATGGGTTGTTAGCTATCACCTATTGAAATGATGTTTTAGATTTCTGCCCATCCACTTCAGCATTCATCATTGCAGCCGTAAGAACTCTACTGCTGGAGATAGACCTCTCCCAAGGACTCCCTTTTCCATGGTAGGATATTGCCATACTCACTATGAGTTGACAAGCACAGTTTTCTCGGCTTCTTGTGTTTCCGATGCAGCTGTCCATCGAAAGCATTTTTAAGCTGGGTTAGGATATGAACTGGTTGGATTTAGGAATGAAATAAGGTATTGGGATATAACTCGCTTGGATAAAGGGGCCCGTGTACCCGACGCCATACCTGGAGCAACCGGACAAGCAGTTGGGGATGGCGCCCCTGACCTAATTTCCTTAACTGACTTTAATGGTCTGCTCGGGAAGCGAAGAACATTTTGATAAGCTCATTAAATCAACTTTGAAGAGCTCTGGTCTAGTGGTCCTCATGGTAGGCTGCCACACCGGAGGTCCCGTTTCGATCCCCGGTCAGGTTAACATGAAAAATGATCTTTTTAAGATTGGTTTGGGTCTTGGATATTTATATTTTGTCTTACCTGTCATTGAAGAATCAATACGTTTATTTTATACATGTCGCTAAGTTTAATGCCGCTTCCAAAGCAGAGTGCAGAATAAGCGGCAACAAACTACACAGCGCGTTTTCTCCAATCGATGTCAACTCACAATTTTAATTTACCTTCAAAACTAGGAATATGGACTGACTAACCATTGTCCTAATTATATGTCACTAGCTTTCGCCCGCGGCTCCGCCCGCGTCAATGTTGATCCCTTGGGAATAGTACTTTTTCCCGGGATAAAAGGTAGCCTATGTCCTTCTCCACACTCCAGAGAACTTGTATGCAAAATTTCATGATGATCGGTTCAGTAGTTACGGCGTAAAAGCGAAACAAACAAACAAACTCACTTTCGCATTTATAATATTAGTAAGGATAAGGATTATTTACTGAATTTGAAAAATGTTGTCGATTGGACAGTTATTACAGATATAATAATATATAGGGAATTCTAAAAATATAAAAATGGAACGTTATCATCATCATCAGGTCTTTTTAGTCTCCACTGCAGAAGCATGACCCTAAAATGGAACGTAAACAAATGTAATTTTTAAAATTATTATGTACTGAATGTACCAAGTATAACCTGTAAATCAGGCATATCGAGGGTTGATTTCGTAATTTTTTTATAAAAACTAATACAGTTAGTTCCCCGTGAACGAATTATTGACTCAACTAAGACGGTACCGCGGCAGAGAAATAGTTTATGATTGTTACACCCTATCTATTACATTATATTTTTTAATGTCTAGATTTTTTGAAATGTACTCTATGTTCTCAAATATTAACTGCGAGGCTACGGTTAAACTATTTATGTCCTTGAAAAAATCTCTGAGCGAATCCTCAAGCCCAAGACGTAGATGGCACGAACTGCCCTTTTTTGTAATATAAAAGTAAACAGAGTCTTCCCGTGGATGTCGTAGAAGGCGACTTAGAAAATACAAGCTAAACAAAGCTTATAAACATCTAAGAGACCTCTCCAACCCGTTTGGCCAGCGTGGAGAGTGTAGGCCAAGTCCTCTGGCTGCTCTGGTCCTAGTAGTACAGAGAGGGTCGTGCTCCTGTAGTGGAGACTAAAAAGGACCTGATGATGATGATGATGATACAGAGAGGTAGTCCATATGACATAAGACTATGGAATAACTAAAAAATACAAGCCTAGCAGTTGCCTCATTCGTTAATTCTAATCCTTCTTTCAGCATATTGATATGAACATAATTTTCAGTAAATATTTTAAAAAGATAGTACTGACATCTATTTCGTATTGTTTGTTTCAGTTTGGGTAACAAAGGCCCTGCGAAATTTGACAACCGCGCCTTCAGCTTCCGCGACGAGGAGGTCCGCAGCAAGTTCGGGCTGGGCGCGGGGGGGCTGGGCGCCGGCACGCCGCGCATGGGCGGCTTCGGCATCCGCGACATGCCCTTCAACGACCGCAACTTCTCCGACGGCGAGTTCAACGAACGCGCCTTCTCCGACAAGAGCTTCACCGACACGAACTTCGCCGAAAGAAAAGACGGGAAACTCTCCACCTCCAGTTTCCACAGAGAAAGGGAGAGGGAGAACCCGCTCGTCAGTAGGAATAGCTTTAATGGATTCCCGAGGATCGGGACGCGGGATGGCCACTTCCAGCTGGCGCCCGACGGCAGGAACAACAGGGTGTCAGAGTTCGAGTGTGACATTTGAATTGACTGAATTATTGATATATGACTGTTAAGTCTATCAACACAATTTTTTAATTTAAAAATTGTTGTAAATTTTATTAGCGAAGGAATAGAATTCGTGAAAAATTTCATAGTTTAGATATTCACATCAGACAATGTGAAAATGTGTCTGAATATATAATACTTACACATTATTTTGAATGTGGTAAGGCTAAGTATACGTTTGCCAAAATACGCACTGATTGAAATTATAATTTAGCACTCGTGTGGTCATGACAATAAGGTTAATCGATTCCAGTCCAATGTGAGTGTAGCCTACTGTATCGATATTTGTAAATATTCGTTAATTTATATAACAGTATTGAGTGGTGTATTTAGACAATGTCCTGTAAATAGTGTACTTTGATAGTTTGTATATGTGAAGAACTGCTTATTGTAATTAATGTTCACAGTTATTTATCTGAGGGCAATAATCCTCTAACTTACAAAACAAGAAATCTCAAAAATAAAAATGTTCATTTTAAATAGTAGCTTCAGATAAAAACAATGCTTTCACAATCCTGACATATCAAGATTTGAAATGCTGAAGTAAAAAATTTGAGGAGAGATATTTTACATACAGTGCGGTACAAACAAGATGAGAAACAGTTGAAAAGAATGCTCAGCCTATACTAAATATTTTTTTCCGTGAAAGAGATAGATTAACACGTCAAAAGAATAACTCCCAAATTAACTTGATCATTTGATCGTCAAAGATTTGTATACGTATATCTTGGAGAAAATTGTTAAGTATCAAAGACTGGAATTTAACACGTTTCTGATCTTCGCTGTAACAGCCTATTTTGTAATGTACTTGCTAAAAAAATTCAAGAGACTCCTCGTTTTCATGTTGATTCGACGAGTCTCTCCGTATTATATCATTTGGAAGATAGGAAGTTTTACTAAGGTCGGGCTAGTTCATGAGGGAGCCAAAAAGTTGTTGTTTCTATATGAGTCGTACATAAGTGAGTATATTTATCGTTGGGTCGCAGTGGTGCTGACATTGTTACTGTATATATCACATAGTTTATTCACGTTACTTCCGTCTTCAATCTCAGTTGGATATTACTTTCTAGTCTAATAAATTGTACTATAGTATTGCATTAGATTAAGTAAGGTTGAAAGATTTATTTTATTATGAAATAAAGTAATGTATGAAAATTAAGTGTGATTTCATTTCAAACATTCTTTAAAATAATGATTCACTATTTTTTGGAACAAAGAGAATCGATGCACAACTATTTTGTTACGTAAATACTACATACATAACAAGATATGTTTTAAAAACTACTGCATAATATTTCTCGGCATTTTTGGAAGTTTTCCGGGAGAGTGGTATTATATAATACATAATGTTTTATATAATAGATACTTAAATGAATATGATATATTATTATTTACATAAAAATACCTACATTTAATTTGATATCAAACACAATGTCTTTAGTAAGCTTTTTTTAGGGTCGTAGTTGGTTTTTAAAATTATGAAAAAATGTTTTTTTTCAGCTCCCCATAAACGTTAAGGTAAATTAAAAAAATGAAATTGTACTAACCCCAACGTGTGGAGTATCCTTTAAAAGGTCTTTAAAATGCTACAAAAACTGCTTTGAAAATACGTAGTTAGGTCAAAACCCCCAGTCTTGAGATAATCTAATACAAAGTTAAAATTTGAGGTGTCTCCCCACCGTAACTTTTGAAATATTACTAAAATAATTCTGATAAATATGTGGTGTATACCTCAAAGTATGTACTTTCAATTAAAACTATAGCGGTCTCGGTATCATAGATAGTTATTTTTATACAACTCGACCAACTTATGTAGTGACAGTCGGCCGAACAAAATGTATGGAGTCAACCGCAAAATGAAATTTGTACATACAACATTCGAGTTTTTTTGCCGTTTTTATAGATAACGGTACGGAACCCTACGTGCGCGAGTCCGACTCGCACTTGGCCGGTTTTTTTACCGAAATTTTGTATTGTAGATGGCACCATACTGAATTTGGTGTGGCGTCACATAGCCTATAAACAGCAGACGGTCACTCATGACGTATCTAACTATGTATAATTTGTCAAGTAAATTAGGTTAGTTTAGGAGATACGAAGACAACAAAAGAAAATACATTCGCCACCAGGGAGAGTTTGTAACGGCTCTTGAGAACTCAAGTTGATGTGTTTACTCCTTGCACAGCTACACTGCTTATGTATTTTCCGCCTCAAATATCTTTGATTTTTCGATTTGGGTACTATTTCTCAACGCCTAACATTCCTCGTAGGTAGTATTTGCTGTTCATATTTTCACAGTCTCGATCGGTAAGCTTTTGTATATTAATACTACGATCTACGATGCTCCAATATTTTATTATCCTTTATGAATTGTGTTTTAATGGTAGCCGTTCGATTGTGGGCAGCTGTAATATATGTACCTAAGTATTTTATCTCTTCTACCGGCTGGATTACGACTCTGCTCTCTGTGTGGTTGGGCCTGTAAAGATCGCACAAAAATACATATATACATTAATAGCGGCAAATATCATAACCCTCCATTTACCTTTGCCGTAGTCGGGTAAAAAAATAAGTAATGTAATATACGCTATCTATTTCTAAGATACACATCAATCAAATATATTGCCAATCCCAGTAGAAACAGGATCTTGGATACGAAAATTGTTGAAAAAACTCTTCAATACGCTTTGTTAAACACTAATACTCGTATGATAGCCGTGTGGTATCCGGCAGAGTAGAATAGGACCACTCCAAGTCTTCCCGTGGATGTCGTAGAAGGCGACTTAGGAAATACAAGTTAAATAAAGCTTATAAACATCTAAGACACCTCTCCAACCCGTCTGGCCAGCGTGGAGAGTGTAGGCCAAGTCCTCTGGCTGCTCTAGCCAAGTATGGCCCTAATAGTACAGAGAGGGTCGTGCTCCTGTAGTGGAGACTAAAAAGGACATGATGATGATAAATAAAAAATAAATAAATATAAATATATGCGGACAAATCACACAGATTAAGCTAGCCCCAAAGTAAGTTCGAGACTTGTGTTATGGGATACTAACTCAACGATACTATATTTTATAACAAATACATATATAGATACACATCCAAGACCCAGGCCAATCAGAAAAAGATCATTTTCCATCTTGACCTGGCCGGGGATCGAACCCGGTCACTCTGTGTCGCAGGCTGGCGTGTTGACCGCTGCACCACGGAGCTAGTCAAAATATGATGATGATGATGAAACACTAAAGACGAACCGTTAACGAAATTAAGTTATAATTAGTATCTGAAGTCTTTCTCATTATCCAGATTAGTGATGTAACGAATGTCATATTTTGGACATTCGCGAATGCGAATGCGAATATTCAGATTAAGTTTAAATTTGGCGCCAATTCACTATCGCTTGGTGATCTTGATAGCAGTTCCGTTCGAACGAGGCGAAGCGCGTTCGATTTGATTTTTGTTTCGATTTCTCAAAGTTAATAAATAAATGTTACCAACCAAATGATAAAGAGAAGACTGATTATGTGATGACGAGGTTAAATAATTTTCTTAAATTAAAACATAGTTAATGTATACATTTTGTTTTACTATATCAACCAACAATAAAAAAAAAATAAAAAAATAATATTCGCAAAAACATTCGCAGTAAATTCGCGAATGCGAATGCGAATATGCAAAAATATGCGAATATCCGCGAATGCGAATGCGAATATTCGTTACATCACTAATCCAGATAATATAAGGACCAAGTATCTATCTTACAAAAGGCCCAGCCACATTTCTACGAGTAGACTTGGTAACTAAAAGTGTTAGTTCGTTATTCAATTAAATAACTTTGACTATTTTTCACGACACCGCCGCACCGCTGCCATGTCTTTCACATATAACCAGACTCAAAATTAGATGACTAGCAATCAAGTTTAAAAAGCAGTAAATATCTTAATAGAATGAAAAATCATTTTAACGAAAGAGGTTGGCTCTTAAACAACAAAATGAAGAAATATCAGGTAACTGAATGATAATAGTAAATAGCGGAAATATAGTAACATAACATTGGTAATATTAAAAGGGTATGAGCTCTGAAGGCTATGACACTGAAAAAATATTGTCTAAATATTACTTATCTGATCAATAATTTACCTTCGTTAGCAAAATACAAATCTTTATTATTGCTTTAACCGTATACCAGAAGCACCTATGCAGCTTAAGAACAATGCGCTTACGATTTTGAGAAATTGTTTAATAAAAATTCGCATTATAATTACATCATCAAGGAAACGCAGTACTACCTAGTCTTTATTCGAGTCAACCACAAATATTTAATCATCTAATCCCTGCCATGACGCAACACAAACTGAAGGAAACTAATTTGGTTGCAGCGACTCACCGCCCCTCCTACCAATCGCATCCAGCAACAAGTGCACATCAACTGCACTTTCGTTCAACCGCAGCGCCTGCCGTTCAGCTATGTTGAGGATTTGCTAGTTTACAACGTCTACAGGCTGATGTCAAAAATGACGAGCCAAATCTACGTGCTGGTTGATATAAAGTAAATTATACTACATCACGGCACGATAAGAAGCCACTTTTGACAGTTGTTTTTTTTAGTAGTGTGGAAGCACAGATACATGTTTGTATTGATGACAGTTTACTAGGACCACCGCGCAGTTAATATGGAATGACGACATCTTTTTTTGTTTGTTTTTCATGTAAGACCAACACTGGTGTCAGATTTTACAAGCTGCCTTATGGCATCTGACGTGCCTTCCGAAGTAGGTATAATTTAGCACTTTATGGTGACATCGATAAAGGAGGAAGCAAAGTGTCAGTATGGTCAGAAAGATTAGACCATGGTCTCCTCCAGTGCCTTCATGTCCTACTATCTGCCCAAAAACTGAATTTTTCAAGGAGTAGAAAAAAATATAGTTTTTGGTCAACGAGACGACAAGAAGAAAAAAAATCAGCTTTGAAGAGTAACTTTAATTATATGCTGTTCTTAGTGTCCATAGAGGGTCGACATTTACCTATAGTTTTTGTCAATATATGTCTGTAGTGTACTCATCCTTATTCTGAGGTAATGAATAAGTATATATAATGATACAACAAATTCATTGTACAAAATATATGTTCTCGTTGTTACTGTAAATTGTGGTAATAACACGTGATAAACAACACGCTGTACGTTGCTGTCAAGTACAGTAAATCACGAACAATGGTATATCAGAAAGTGACATCGTATCGGCGAACCGCAGGATTTCAATATTAAGCGTTTTCCTTCTACTCTGCGCGCAATAAACCATTGCTTCACAGCACATAGTAAGCGTAAATAATTTTCATGTTAGGTATAACACAGAATATACATTTTCTATATATCCTGTAAATAATTATTAACAGGATATAGATAATGAATTTTCAATTATAACTGAAATAAGTTACAATATATAAATACAATAGACGTTAAACACACTTTTATTTTCAATATTTCCTACATATGTCGATTTTATTATTTATTGTTATAGCGACAATAAACACATATAAGTTTATGAATTTCAAATCCACCTAAAGCGGTGTAATAAAAATAAAGTTCTATGACAAACGGAAGCACAGTGAAGGCTCCATAACAGGGTCCCGTTTGTACCCTTCGTGTACACTTGAAGTGTAGTTCGAGAGCGTCAGGATTTCGATTGAACGAGAGTAGTGTTTAGATCTCTTTAAATACATTTTGCAAGAATATAAACACAAAGTAGTTAATATTTTACACTACAGCAGGTTTCATAAAGGTATAAGGAGACCGGGAAGGCAGAGAAACAGATTTATAAAACAAATGAAAGAAAAAATAAAGGTTATTTCTTATAAAGAAGTGAGGGAACTGGCGGAAGAAAGAGAGGACTGGAAAAAGCTCAACCGACAAGAGTCCAGCTCTTAAATTTGATGATGATGATGATCTTCTTCTTTTCGAGTCGTAATGTCTTTTAAGAGCGGTTTTGCCTAGTATGTCGCCACGGCCACTGCCCTATCGTTTGCCTTCTCTAGATCCTTTTATGTGACGATGATGATGCTGCATCCTTGCATGATGATGGTGATGCAAGGTTTCATGGTTTTTTTATGTCTTGTGCTTATGTACTTTATTTTGTGCATGTCAACATTAGATGCCAACATAATTATGGTTCAATAAAACTGCTTAGTAATTTCAAGGCTCACTCTATGTACATAAAACGCAATGACAGGGGTCCCGTGAGCTTTTTTAATATTTTTTTTTATCTTATTATTTTTAACCTCATCAATAAACGACCTATTTGGCTCAGTGGTATCGCAACCGGCTTTGAATCGCAGGGTCCTGAGCTCTGCCCCTGTCAGGTTAAGATGGAAAACTACCTTTTTCAGATTGACATGGGTTTCGGATGTTTACCTTTATAAATATCTATTACAAAATGTACTATCGTTTAGTTAGTATCCCAATACATAAGTCTCGAGCTTACTGCGGGGCTAGCTCAATCTGTGTGATTTGTCTGTAATATTTTATATATTATATTATAATTAAAGAGCAATAGGTTGAGCTGGGTTGGAGACGTTATGCGGAGGGAAAAAAATATGTTACTAAGAGGGTTTTAGGTATGCAGGACGTCGACGTAGGGGAAGACCAAAGAAACGCTGGATTAAGTGCGTCAAACTGGATATGGATAGGAAGGGCGTAACAGAAGGCTTGACAGGCGACAGAGCAAAATGAAAGAGATTGACGTGCTGTGCTGACCCCGCGTTATTACGCGGGGTGGGAGAAGGATTAAGAGGAAGAAGAAGAATATTATAAATGCGAAAGTGAGTTTATTTGTTTGTTTGTTACGCTTTCACACCGCAACTGCTGAACCGATCGTCATGAAATTTTGCATGCAAGTTCTCTGGAGTACGGAAAAAGACATAGGCTACCTTTTATCCTGAGAAAAAGTACTATTGCCGAGGGATCGACATTGATGCGGGCGAAGCCGCGGGCGAAAGCTGGTTTTATATATTTTATTTATTTATTCATAATACATTCATCGCTATTGACCCGACATTACAATAGAATTCTATTGTAATGACGGGTACTTCATCCGCTACTTTGGATGAGATTGTGACTCATTGTAGTCGTTGTTATTATTATTCTAGACATACAAACATCATACAATCTCAAATCAACAAGAAAAAAGACAAAACAATCGCTACACAGACGCGGCCATTAAGCTCTGATCGACCAACGGTGTCCATGCTCTGGTTGTCTAACGAGGCTCATTGTAAGCGAGCCTGGGAATTAACTGTACGCATGCATCGCCGGCGCCAGGGAATCTGGATGATCGGTTACATTACATTACATCTCCATTAGTAGTCTTCTTATTGGTTCAATAGGTACACTTACTCGTCGGCGTCCTTCATGGCGCGTGACACGAGGAGCACCGGGTTCGATTCCCGGTGCGGACAAGAACTTGTACTTCATTTTCATAGGTCACTATAGGCTACCCAAGAAGAGTTGGAGTCAGGCAGGCAGCCGGCTATAAAACCTTTCGCCATATCACAGCATGAATGCTGTCGTTATAGTAAGCTCGGTGTCTAATGCATCAGAGCTAAGGAAGCAACTGGGAAAAATCTCGCTCTCGCATTAGGAGTTATAGTTACTTCAGGCACTTTCATTACACTGAGCGTTGTCAATATCATGGTAAAATCCTACAAGGATCTTTATGAACGTAGATTTCTTTTCTACCACAAATAAAATCCTTTACCGGGACTATCTTTGTAACACAACTGCTTATAGTTATCGGGTGTTCCTCGTGCTTTATTAATGATCATTATCTGAAAACGGATGACAAAACTCAGTAATGGCTAATTTAACATTCTACAAGATACCGACTAGCGTTTATTTAGCTCTTTGTAGCACTGTATCTCTCAAGTAATAGATACATTAACTGAACGAGGATAAACGGGAGAAAAATAAAACGTACACTGTAGCAGCTGCTTTTCTTCTCGCGCTGATCGTAAAAGCCGACCGAAGGAAATGTTAGTAAGCGATGCAGCCATTATGATTGTGATTCCGTTTTCCACCTTCGCGCCCGCCAACATACTATACGTGGCTGTTAGGTTTAAAAAACCTAAGGTCTGTCTTCTCCGGAAGGGAAAACGTGATATACATGTATGTACATTTCTTTTCAAGCAGTAGTAGCTACAGCTATCCCAACATTTAGGTCTAGCTACCTCGTAGAACAGAGCCTCCAATTAAAAGACGATACATATTAATTTATAACATTTACTACAACTTGCCATAGTCATTATTATCAGAGCTTTCCCAATAACTTTTTGTTCCTGTGATCTCCGAGCACGATATCGCGTCTCACTTCTCTTTGTCAGCATGTATGACATATCGACGCAGTATTAACAAAAGAGCTTTTTATCTCACCTCATAAACACACATAATACATTCGCTTACAATTTGAAATAAAAGTCATGAATGATATAACGTTTTTTAATACGACAACATTAGTTTTGCAGTTCGTCTAACTTTTCGTGCATAGAGAACTAGTTTGAGAACGGGTTGGCGTGCGGCACGCGTAAAGTGGCGTCGTAACTTGCGACCTCCATCGATAGCTTTCGTAACAATTCGATAACACTATTAAACTGAGACAGCATCTATCTCTATGTATTGAAAAAGCTTTATAATCATCTACGCAGATTTATACAACTTACAAAGTCATTCAAGTTTAAAATCGAATATCGTTAATACTAAATAGATAGAGTCGATTATCCCGTGAAAGATGAAAATTTAAATAAAAAAGAAATTTCGGTTGATGAATAGTATTGTCGAAGGCGATATTTACGCAATACCTTTTTTGATAGTCGCCTTTGTAGTGGCACTGATAACTGTATGACTTATCAGAATCGTTGGGATCGGCGGTGACCCTAAGCCAGTGAAAGTCGGCAGTTCCGGCATAATCTGACACCTGTAAATATGAGATGAGAACCGCGTGTGGGGAATCGCGCGTGCGTTCATTCTGCTGCGGCCCGAGGAAAGCGACGCGCGCGCAACATCGCGTCCACAAAAAACATTAATTAACATGTGAATATGTCGAGTGTTACGTGCGGATAATAACTCGCTAATTTTTAGATAATGACAATTTAGATATCACAAAATGGCGTTGAAACTGTTAGTTTTTTTCGTAGTTTTAGTCGTAGCGCAGGAGGAGTTAAAAGACTTTGAGTTTTCGGATCCTGATGAAGTGATGATAGCGCAGGAATCGAGACATTACCAGACAATTGTGAAGCCACCAGTGAGGATTGTTAAGCCTTCAGGTGTTACGAATTCCCATAGGCCTCAATATAATCTGGATTCTTATGAAGAAGATTATGAAGAAGTGACGACGAAAAGGACTGCAAGCTACAAGCCTTCGTATAAATTAAGGTCCAAGGAAGGGATGATAAAGGAGGCGGTGTTGCGGGCGCTGGAGCGGAAAGACCACGTGGGCAAGTTCGCGCAGATCGTGCCCATCATCAGGGCGATGTCGGGCTCGCAGCGGGTCGCGCTGGCGTCGCTCGTGGCCAGCCAGGTCACCACGCCGCCGGGACGGGCTCCTCTCAATCTGTCTCAGGTAAGTAAACCACGATTACAATGTCCCAATATGGCTGGATGTAATTTCGCATTATTTTTCAGACTAGGACTCACAATGCTCTATGGGCTTTTAATATTTATCGTGACTCTCTCTTGATGAGTAGCTTATGTTTCACATTAATGTATGTTAACTCTTCTCTGCAATTTCTGCTACGAAAACATCACTTACTAGTTATGCATCGAGCATTTGTTGCATAGGTTCGTATTCTCTTCTCTTTCTCAGCCCGTGTTCACCCATTGTTGGGTATAGGCCTCTTCATGGCTTTTCCACTTGACCCGGTCTTTTACTGTACGCATCCGTAGGTTCGTATTAAGTACATTTAAATGATAGGTGTGTCTTCCGGGTTCTCTGCATATATTATTTACGAGTAACAGTTTCGATTGAAAGATACCACAGCAAACAGTAAAACACTGCAATATCTATGAATCTGAACATGACTGTTTTATCTTTTTATACGGTGTAGTACTTTGGAGATATTCGACGGCAGAATCTTTACCTACGAGTATACTTTTGGATCGTTAATATGTAAGTACTTACGCCGGTAAAACAAGGGTTCTTGGTGTCTAGAATCTAAACGTTGTTGATGACGTAGAACGCTGAGAGACCGAGGGTACGACTACCACTCCGGATGGTACTTGACTCAACGGATTTCTATAGTAATACAAAGAGGTAACGCAGCAAGTGTAATGGGATCCTTTGAGCCGGGTACTATACGGGGTGGCATCTTTGGTTATAAAAGTAGTTACAAATGTACTATCTGCTTTTTTTCTCTCAAATCGAAGTAAAAAGGACTTGATTCGCGTGTTGAAAAAACTTTACCGCGTCAGAGTTAAAATATTCGTCGTATTTAAAGTGTCAATACATGACACTAGCTTTTCAGGTGAACACTAAGCCAGCATAACGAACCAATAATAACGTTTCGAGCTAAGTGACAAAACTAAACGTTTATAGGATCACTCGTGGATCTGTCTGTCTGTTACAGACGATTTCTTCCGAATCTACATAACCGAAAACATATACATATATTATGGAAATTAATATATTTGAGTTTAAGGGTTTGGGGGTTACAAATTAGAAGACTAAAACAAAGTTTTGCAAACTGTTCCATGTGAGATATCAAATGTAGCGCTTTTTTTATAATTTTAGAATATATATATTTCGTTATACAGTTATTTAACAAAATATACGAAAATTACCATTTCGCTTACCTTATCTTATAAAACACTAATAGGACATTATGGAAAAAAATATGCTATAGTTTTTTACATAAAGATTATATAAAAATCTATATGTATTAAATATATAGTTTGATCATGGAAATCGCACATGACCGGGTTTTGTGTCAAGTATTAGCTAAATAACATAACATATTATGCCAAAAATATCCCCTACTCTCTTAATGTATGCATTCTTGATCTCAATCTGTGTCGTTAATCATTGGAATGTGTAAAAACGTCGGAACTGAAACTAGTTTTATTACATAAATTAATTCGTTAATAATAAATATAAGTAGACTGTGTTACATAACCCATTAAAAAATTCTTTATGTGTTATTGTATAGCTTCTCAATAATTTATGTTAAAAGACAATTTCCGGCCAATATTTAAAAAATGGCCACATTTTCTTGCAAGCAAAGGTGTGTAGGTTGCGATAGACATCCGATTTGCTTCCGTCCGATCACATTTCAGTGTTATCTTTAAAAAAATAAGAAACTCCTTAACCTGCATGAAAGAATTCCAAGATTTTAGGAATATTGTAATGAAAGAACCTCTTGATATCCCTCAAACAGTTTAATTAAAACAATCTTAGTATTTATTGGACAAATACGAACGCTTTTGTTGCAATTTCTTTTGACAACGCTTTAAACTGAAAAAGGTCTACGTGTATGGCTTCATCTTCTACACAATTCACTAAATTTTCTGCAAAAAAATATTAAGGAAACAAGTTCCTAAAGAATATAAAAAAAAATGATGATGTTCTGAGGATATCATTTTAGTTTCATACAAATTCCACCTTCGAATTAGTGTATTATTAAAGAAAGTTAAATTATACATGGACAATGGTTCAATATGCTTAAAACAAGTACCTTCTGTACATTCTGTAAAATTTGTAAACTGTGAAAACCACGACGAGGTTTTTTTTTATATTCCAAACGTTTTTATTTTTATTTTCCCATATATTTTTGTCTGTCTACCAGTCTAGTTAACGCCGTAGGTTCTGCATTTTATTTCATTATGCGGACGTCCCTTAGATAGTATAAATATTTAGTGATGTGTTGTGTTTACATATTCATTTGTGTTATGACAATATTGACATGACCCAGAAGTCAATAAAACTGGTTCGCCTGACACACATTTCGTAATAGTGTATTTGATTTTAAAATTATTCATTGCCATATTATCGCTTTTATTTAAAGTAATTTAAAGCTTATACTCGTATGCTTTTCTAATGTGTCAGCTATAACATTGTCATTGTTTTATCGCTATTCATCCATTGGTTTCCGCGTTAGAGGGTAACAAACATCTTCACAACCAAACAAACATTCGCATTTATGATATTAACACAATTAATGAATATTGCGAAAACACACTGATCTAAATAGGCCTTAAACAAACAATTTTTTTTATTACGTAGGAAAGTAGAAACAGTTCTAACCATTTTTGTAAACATGTGTGAAATAGACATTATTGAATCAGTATAAATTTACATTTAATTACATTACATATGTTTATAAACCTTCATATGACAAAGTCTAGTGCTGTAAAGTATTAATTATAATCAGCTTAAATTTGTATTAAGTAATTGTTAAGGCAACAGTTTCTCTTAATTTGAATTAAAATGCGAGCGCGTGCAGTAGAGAAATAGATATTTTTTTACCCCATATGTCTTTTTAGACAATTATTATAAATTTACCATTGATTTAATGGAATCTCCACTGGCCTTAAATCGTATTATGCACCTAAGTTAATTGAACGTTAACGTTTGTATAAAAATAAATATCCATACAATGATTATTATATATTTTTTAATTATATTATATTATTGCTTATCCGTACACTTTTTTATTTTAAATCTGAATGTAAATTACTAAATCATGCTGTGAATGCAGAACAAATTTTAAAAAACTTATTCCTAGAATTATACTTAAAGTCTTAACACGCAGAGTATTCCGTAATTACGATTTTTAGCGGTGCGAGGTGGCGATAGAATCCTTATTATAAATTTAATAAAGAATTGCACGAGCCAAGATCGCTAAAGGGGTTGATTCTGAAAGTCTTCTCTCGTAGAGTTTCAAAAGTCCTGTGACACTGCCACCCGCCGCAGCCAAATCAGTTTTACGCTATTTCAGATCTAAGTAGCACAGACCGACAAAAACATGACATAGAAATATAGATTACTTCGTGACCTGTCGTGCGTGAATTTTGACAAAGTTGCAAATATTACAGCTCGCGGACCAAATTAACTCGTTCCTGTTGTTTTCCTTCTTAATTTTGAGTTCTAATATTAAAAAAAATCTAATTTTTATTTTATGGTCATTTGTAGACAATTGGCCAAAACTCAAAGCGTTGATACGCTTATTTATTAACTCTTGGATTTTGAGACTGTTGATCTCTGAAGCCAATCGATTTATTTAATAAATAATTTTCGCCACCTCAGTGCAACTTAATAAAATGTCTTTGTCGTTAATTTTTGTTAAACGGAAAATTTTACTAGACAAGTATCTCTCTTTCTATAAGTAGTGTATCGCTTTCATCTGTTGCGGCAGCCAATTAGCAGATTTAAATAGTTTTGGTTTTGTTAAAATATGCAGATAAGTTGTATAACTCTACTTCGTTTATCTTTTCATAATATAACTCTAATATAATGAAAATACGTCAGGTGTGTGGACATGTCAGGATACTATGTTTGTGAGTTTGGATGTTACTTTTTATCGACTAGCTCCGTGGCGCAGCGGTCAACACGCCAGTCTGCGACACGAGAGTGACCGGGTTCGATCCCCGGCCAGGTCAAGATGGAAAATGATCTTTTCAGATTGACCTGGTTCTTGGATGTATATCTATATATGTAAATGTTATAAAATATAGTATCGTTGAGTTAGTATCCCTTAACACAAGTCTCGAACTTACTTTGGGGCTAGCTCAATTTGTGTGATTTATCCGTATATATTTATTTATTTATCAACCAACCCCAAAATATCGAACCGATTTAAATAATACACGGCATTCAGTTCAATACAGGACTGTAGAATAAAAGTGTTAGGTGACGCAAGCCTTGATGCGGGTAAGTTCCTCGTCTTCATCGTTACTTACCATCAGGTGAGATGGGGGACAAATGCCTACTTCAAGATTTAGTAAAAAAAATGCTGGAGATTTTCGACGTACAGGATTAAACCGCGGTAGCTCAATTAGCAGAGCGTAGGCCGAACTACGGTCGCCAGTTCAAACCCTGCCCGCGTGGAATTTTATCACCATGTCTTGTTTCTTTGTTTAATAAAACTAGGATACAGAACTTCCGGAAAATGGAGATAGTCTCGCACGAATGCTTTATATCCACAGATTTATTGCTCCAAAAAGCTTTTAATTACATTGAAACGCGTAATTGACAACTTAAAAATATCACATCATACAAAACGCGTAAAAATACGGCGGCGTGCAAAAAACGGCCGCGCTGCGCATCCCGCTCTCCTCTTTAATGGCTGATTACGCCGAGCATCGAACAATGCCATGTGGCACGGCGTGACATTTCTCAATGGCAACTTTTACTCGCTTTATTGGAAAAGGAATGACAGTTCTATGACTTTAAACGATCATGGAGAGAAATGGTACCTACAGATGATTCATATTTCAGTACAGAATTGACATTCGCAATTCTGTACCTCCATTCCTTCCCGGGGGCGATCCCCGGCAAGGAATAATCTCTTGCCCTGATGGATGTTTGATGAGGCTTGGATGTTTATCTATATAATTATGTATTTGATAAAAATATAGTATCGTTGAATTAGTATCTCGTAACACAGGTCTCGAACTTACTTTGGGAATCGCTCAATCTGTGTGATTTGTCCATATATATTTATTTATTCTTAAATTCCACAATAATTTGGAAATAAAAACACATAAAAGTATATTTTATTTTTGGAATGTGAAAATTTGAGACTCCGAGTATTACAAATGATAGAGGCATATACAGACAAAAACGTGATCACAGGCGTTTCCACCGAATTCACCGATTTCCCTGCATTTCCATCGGTTTCCCGTTCACACAGGTAATTGCGCCAGTCGACAGAAAGTAAAAAGTCGTAATTGTGAGAACTAATTCTCTCGCGTGACGCAAATTGTAAATGGAGCATTTTTGTTGGCCGCCGGGTACGGTACGCACTTTCGTAAGTTTTCAAAGCGTTTCGTACATCGGCGTTATGAAATTATATCAAGTGTGATATCTCTGTGCCTACACTGCTTGCAGACTCGCACCACTAGCTATATTTCTGATTCTGTTAGGGCTTCCCGCGTGAACTGTTATACAGGCATTTGGTTAATGCTGCTGTATCCAAATTTTGAAGAACAATAGATAATTATGTTTGATAAAAAGTGAATCAAGTGAGAAAGGCATACTTAGTAGGAGATAGGCTCCGTGAATATTATCTTTCTGTTTTTCCTATGGTTGACTGGAAGAGAATACTCATAGCATCAAGTCCGCCAATTATGGTGGTTCCTATCGTCTGGTGTTCGTGGTTGAAGCATCAGAGACCTGTAAAGAAGAATTTTCATCCAACTAATCTAACACTAATGTTGTTGTCTAGCTCAGCTACTAGAGTAAGCAATACGTTGTGATGTGAACGGTTTAGAAAAGTGGACACACGGGTAGGATGGCTCGCCGCGCCCGACACACTCCAGTGGGCGCTCAGTATTTATATCGGCTGAATATGTATACGAGGAAATAACAGCTGAGATATCTAGGACATTTTCTCCTAATCTCGGTTAGCTTTACAAAACCTTTGCAATGAAAAATGTTTAAGAACTAACATAAAAAAGAATAAACAGGCGTAACGAGAGATTTATCCTTTGATTCCCCTTTTTTGGGATCCGTAGCAAAATGGCAAAAAAACGGACCCTTATTTATGGATTCGTCATGTCTGTCTGTCTGACCGTATGACACAGCTACTTTGTTCCGAAACCATAAGAACTATGTACTGTTGAAACTTGATCTGGTGAAGAATCAAATGTCCATTTAAAAAATTACAAACTCGTATCTTTTTATTCCAGACCCGATATTAAGCGCGGGGGAGTAGGTATTCTAGTCAAATACTCGATGCAGGATATTAAACCTATTCCGCTTTGCAATGAAATGTCTTTACCAAATTCCTTTGAATGCTGTGGTATCGAGGTCCCCTCATTAAACACTATTGTTATATGCGTTTATAGGACACCAGGTTCACAAGTAAAAATCTTACTCAACAAGTTACAACTATTGCTTCATAAATTAAACTTAAAAAACAAAAATATTATCATAGCTGGTGACACAAACATAGACACACTAAAGGACAACGCAATACCAAGAGAATACAAGGATATCATTTTAAACAATAACTTGTAATTACATATAAATAGGCCAACACGTCAACAAAAATCATGTATCGATCACCTTATAAGTAATATTCCGGAAGCAGTGGGTTCTGTCCATGACTTATACCTTTCAGATCATGAGACAGGTCAGATGCTATACTTTAAAACCCACAACAAAAAAATAAATAACACTAAACAATTTTATTACACGTACAAACGCGATTTTAATCGAGATAAGATATGCAGATTTAAAGATATATTACGAAAATTGACATGGAACGAAGTAATAGAAAGAAACGACGTAAATAGTGCATTTAACACTTTTTCATGAAACCTTGTTACTATTCTACAATTTGTGGTTCCCATTAAATAAAATTAAAATAAATTTGAAAAACACTAGTCCTAAATGGGTAACGAAAGGGATTAAAAAGTCGTCATTAACGAAACGCAAATTAAGACTTGAATATTATAAAAACAAAACAGTAGAAAACCAAATTAAATACAAAAAATACGAAAAATTGTTAAAAAGATGTACAACTATTTCAAAAACAAATGTAAATAAGCTATATATTCAGAACTCTAAACAGAAAGGGAAAGCAGCGTGGAAAGTTATCAAAAATAAATCAGATAGGGACAAAATTATCAACAAAACAGTGGAGAAACTAACTGTAAAGGACAATGATATTACCACTCCGATCAAAATTGCCGAAACATTCAATGACTTCTTTATCTCATCAACCAGTACAAATAAACATAGGAGACATACTAAATATAACCTTATAAATAATATCAATGAAACTATATTCCTCAAACCCACATCAAGGGATGATATTCTATCAGCCATCAAATCCTTAAATAACACGCACGCGGTTGGATATGACGATATTTCCACTCATATTATCAAGGAATGTAGTTTAGAACTTTCTGATATACTATGTCACCTAATCAATATGTCTATGAGAGAAGGAATATTTCCCGATAAACTAAAGTTCACTATATTAAAACCCTTGTACAAAAAAGGGAACGAAAATGATGTTGCGAATTATAGACCAATAGCTTTGATTCCAGTGTTGGCAAAAATATATGAAAAAATAATGCACAACCGCCTTTTTGCTTTTCTGGACAAGCATCAAGTAATAAAAAAGGAACAAAACGGTTTCCAAAAAAATAAATCTACAACTCTCGCAGCATTTAAATTAGTCCATAATATAACGAAAAATATAGATAATAAGAAACGCGTGTCTGTGACCTTTTTCGATATGAGTAGGGCATTTGATTTTGTGGATCACGATATATTAAAAAACAAATGTGAAAAGTATGGTCTAAGAGGAAAAGCCCTAGACTGGATTAGCAGCTACCTTAAAAATCGACAACAATCAGTCGAAATTAAAAAACTTAACAATGAATATACGCTGACGTCCTATAGGTCTCCTTTTAAATTTAACAATTACGGAGTGCCGCAAGGCAGTGTCCTTGGACTTCTTTTTTTCCTCATTTATATCAATGATATACCAAATGTAACAAACTATCCCTGCACACTCTTCGCAGACGACATATCCGTAGTAATACATTCCGACCCGAAAAATGAAAACCATACTATTATATTATCTGACACAATTGATTTGTCTACAAATTGGCTTGACGAAAATAATTTGACAGTGAACATATCAAAAACGAAAATATTGCAATTTAAAAATCATAATATGACTCTACCTAATCTTAATGTAATTCATAATGACGAAAAAATTGAAGAAGTAAAGGAAAATAAATTTTTAGGAATGACATTAGACACAAACTGTAATTGGAAAGCACACATAAATTGTTTATGCAAAAAGCTCAATAAATTTGTCTTTGCACTTAAAAGGCTACGTTGCACCGCAGGAGTACATACTGCCTTGACAGCATATCACGGATACGTAGGATCACTCCTAAGATATGGTCTCATCCTATGGGGAAGATCGACACTTTTCAATAAAGCTTTTATTGTACAAAAAAAATGCATACGTGCGATGTGTCTAGCGTACCCGCTTGACTCATGCCGACCCTTATTCAAAAAATTAAAATTATTAACTTTACCCTCACTGTATGTTCTAGAGGCTGGTTTATTTGTGAAAAAACACCCTGAGCTGTTCATGTTAACAAAAAGCACTTATCAAGAGATCCGACAAAATTACTATTACCTAGTTCAAGGACGAGATATTTTCAGAGGAATTGCTACTATATGGTCATTCAGTTATGTAATAAGATCCCAAAACTTATTCGGGATTTACCTTTTAATCGTTTTCAAACCAAATTAAAAAAATGGTTGTTAGCCGAATGCTTCTATTCAATCAATGAAATTATTGCGTTTAAATAACAATTTTCACTTTAACACGATTATTTTATATTAAGTAATTCATAACATAATTAGAAGTAATTCATAACATAATAAAATACAATTATGACAAATTTGTAAACATTTATAATAATAATATTTAAGTAGTCAAGTTACAATGATGGACAAAAAAATTTTGCATGCCATGAATATGGCTAAATAGGCTTGTTCTTGACAAATTTTGTAACCCTATTTTGTACCCTATTTAATGCAAATAAATGAATTTTGAATTTTGAATTTTGATGTATTATGTGAATCGCATTAAGATTTTCACACAAAAATAAAAAAAAAAACAATAAATTTTGGGAGTTTCCTATACTTAGAACTGTTTTTTTTTCATATACCCCATTCGTTTGTGATATCTATGGATAGGTCATCAAAAATAATATTGAGGTCTCAAATATATATTTTTTTTCTAACATGTATAATTTGCGCGAGAGACATTTCCAAAGTGATAAAATGTGTGGGGGACACACATTTTACCACTTTGGAAATGTCTCACCCTGTAACTTCTAAAATAAGAGAATGATAAAACTAAAAAAAAAATATTATGTACATTACCATGCAAACTTCATTGGTTTGAACGAAATCTAGTAAGTAGTTTTTTTTAATACGTCATAAATCGTATACCGCAATTTACCTTTCATTCAATCAACTAAAATATATAACGACTTTTTTTATTATATTACTTGCTGCTACGGAATCCTTCATGGGCGAGTCCGTTTTGCACTTGGCCGCTTTTTTCAGCATGCTCATATAGAAACCTTAAGTCGATCTCCTTATTGTGATTAGATGTGTTTGATCACTGCCGTGAGCCACTTTTTGTCCATATTACATAAAGTACGATTTCTAATTAAAAACATCTATCGCATGGATGAAAATGAACAGGCAAAACTACTTTAAAGGCATCACAATTTCATATTTATTAAAAATCGCGATACATTTCTGGATTCTGGGATAAAGGTGTATCTGCAAGTTATTTTTATATCTCGCTCGTTCCACTGCTATTTTAAGCACACGTACTCCCGGTTACTTGAAATGTAAGTTTCAGTATCATGCAGTTTCCCACGTATACATTGCATTGAATGGCTGCATCTAATAAAATAAACAAATTTACCTTAATCCACAAATATTCACTAGCTAGTACTTTTCCGATTTTGCAAACATAAAATAAAGAAAAAATTAATAACAGAAACACAATAATATGACGTTCAAAAAGCGATACTTGTATCCTCTTTTGAATAAAAAAATATTCATTTTCATTTTCACACACTAATGTGTGTGAAAATGAAAATGAATATTTTTTTATTCAAAAGAGGATACAAGTATCGCTTAAAAAGAGGAGGTTGACGTAATCGTCAACCTCCTCTTTTCTTCGTCCCTTAATTTAACATCTCCCATGTAATCTATTTATACTTATTGGTAAGGCTTTCTGCTATTTCGATATATTGAACGAAGCCGAATGTAATTATAATGCTTACTATGTTACTTTTTGCTATTTCACAGTTTTTGTCCCAAGTAAGTTTTAAGTTTTAATAGATCCTGTTCGAGTCAAAAGAAATAAAGTGTCAAAAAGTGAAATTGCAGTGACTTGCGCCGTTTCATATAAACAATGTACTAGATAAATGAAAATGGTGCGCTGTCACATGACTAGGCATTATCCGCAGTGAAAATTACTTTTTTGCTTTCTCGCCATATAGCGGCATTCTAGTTCGTTTCATAATAACGTTCTTGGCAGGATCAAGATGTACATTAAGTGACACGCCCCTCTTTGTATTATTTTGGCAATGTCCTCAAACTTTAAAATAATATTTTATTTTTCGTGCGGTTCAGTGGCCAACCCCTACATATTGTCGAGTGCCTAGCATGTCATGTTATTCGACTACAATATCTAGCGGTGACAGCCGTGAGGCCGTGTCCATAGGTATCAGAATACCAAGGTTCTTTTCACTTTCCAATGT
Source organism: Elegia similella (assembly GCA_947532085.1). Lineage (NCBI taxonomy): Eukaryota > Metazoa > Arthropoda > Insecta > Lepidoptera > Pyralidae > Elegia > Elegia similella. The sequence goes on along the minus strand of OX383930.1, from coordinate 342,326 downwards.
GTTTTTTAGACATTCCGGAAGCCCTGGAGTACTTCCTCTTCGACAGATCTATTGATATTATGATCCATTTTAAGTTTATAATTTTGAATGTATATTAAAAAGTATTAGGGATTCAAATCAATTAAAATTGGATTCCTATGATCGAATAGAGCCTTTATCCGAAAGGACCGATTACTTTGTCCCGGGTTTTAAATAAACTCCGTACCAAATTTCATTTAAATTGGTTCATAGGCTGAACGTGAGGAGGTAACATATAGGAATGGATACAGTCCCTTATTATTGCATATCTATGCGATCATTGATAATGTGGGTTTCTGTTCTAGGGTGAAAGCAATCCGCGATGCATTTAGTAAAATATTTATATTACGTAACTTACATGTTATAATCGTACATTTAAAATGTAAAGTTATACATGAGTTTCTTATTTCGTCATTGTTGATCGTGCGTACTTTTCTTATTTACTTCTTTTCTTATCAATATTTGTGACGATTTTCTGTCAATCCATACTTCTGTACTCCATACTTATATTATAAATGCGAAAGTAACTCTGTCTGTCTGTCACCTTTTCACGCTTTAACCACTGAACCAATTTAGAAGAAATTTGGTATGGAGCCGCGGGTAAAAGTTAGTTAGAAATAAAAGCTAGTCAGATTCTCAGAAAGAGACAAACGCTTTTCAGCTTATAATATTTGAATTCAAAAACACTTATGGCTACGCAAGAGGCATCTTCCATGTGACCTCTCTTGTAGGGTTGCCCGAACTCTTTCTCACCCAAATACTATTGATCTTATTTATGTATGGGGTAAAGTAAGTATAATCTTATTATATGATGGAGAAAAACTCAAAACTAAAATACGTATCGTGCATGTCATATTCAATTTGTTTATAACAATTTGTTAATATAGTGGCAATAGATATAGAGATTCTGTGCAAAACATACAGCCTTGTCACGGACGGACTAATTACCTTGAAATTTGGTATATTTTTTTTAAATCCTCTTCTTATGTGTGTCGTGCTTTCGTAACTTATGTAGTTTAAATTAAATTCAAGCTGTGACATAACATAGCGATTGCTATCTAACGATAGTAAACAAGATGACTGTTGTGCGTGTCTTGCGATGTACGGATTTCACATGGATGAGCACGGAGAATAGTATTCAGGGGTTTTCGGGAACATTTCACGGAAGATATGTAGAGTTCATACAACATAACCGGATGTCAGTAAAAGTTGAATGCAAATTAAGATTGTTTTTTTTTTTTATTTATTTGTTCTTTTTTTTTAATTCTTTAATTACTCTTTTTATTTAATCCATTAAATCAAATTACATTCTGGTATTTATCCGCCACAAGCTTCGTCAAATATGACTGTCAAATATACCATAACGAAATATCCACAACATGCATCGTCAATTTTTTCTATATAAAATTATCCGCTTCGTCAAAACCTTAATCTAAGAGACCGCCCCGCATCGTACCTGGCTCAAAAGTTCCCATAACACTTGCGGCATTCCCGCGTTGTATAGCTATGGAAATTCTTTGAGACAGATACGATAATGAACGGCTATCATTTGCCCGCTTAGATATTTTGCGTCCCAATTCTTTAATAAAAGTCTTTGTCTCAGTTCCCTATACCCCATGGTCTCGAAAGCTACTAGCACGAAAATGTAAGCCGGCTTTAGGAAAGCATATTTGATATGTTTTTGTCCAGCAGCATTATCGGCGGCCGCTCCTACCGACCGAATGGTTGATGAATTAAGATTATATATTCAAAATTAGAACTTAATGGAATTCGAACTTTGAATGTTGTAGTCCTTGGAGAAAATGCGCTGTGCAGTTTGTTGCCGCTTCATGACGTTCAAAAAGAGATACATGTATCCAATTTTGAATAAAAATTTTAGACTTTGACTTTGACTTTTTCTGCACTCCGCTTTGGAAGCGGCATTAAACTTAACCATAAGTAAATTTTTGACATCAACAATTGTTGAGAAGTGAAATATGACAATTAATAAGTGTTCAAAGAAACCTTTATTGAATAAACGTTTTGAATTTTGAATTGAACTTTGAATCTTTCAATTTTTGTTCATGCTCTCTCACCATTTGACCACTACACATTCAGGTTGATCTAATAAAATTTCATCTTAATCTTAAAAATATTTAATTAAACTACGACGCTGCTACAGAAAATTATAATATTAGTAGCCATGTAGAGGTAGATATAAGTTTGCATACTATGCAGAAGAACACGCAGGGCAGGATCATCGTTTTCCATAGTCTGAGAAAAGACACCGCCCGGTAATTTACAAGCCTTAACACCTTATTAAATCTCATAATGTATAAACTCTTGGCTTTTCGTATTTTAGTCACATAATGTCACGCCTGACCACAACGCATCCTGTATAAAGGTAGTCATATACACATACTCGGCGTGCGTGCGGTAGCTTCTCGCGTGCTCCGAAGATTGCAAGGAAATCAATTAAACAGTATTTGCATGTCTCGCGTGATGTTCACTGTTCATCGACATGTGGAGACAAAGTTGCACCTAACAACCAGTCAGTGGTTAATCATCCTTACATCCTGCATCTATTATTTTCATGTTTTAAGAAAACGTGCTATTTTTGTTGGATAATACATATTTACCTAGAATAGTCTCCAATCCTCTCCGACTATGCATATACATTCTTTGATACTGACTATGCAATATCATGTAATACAAGTTCACAACATCATATGGGACTAGCTTAATCTGTATGATGTCCGAAATTATTCGTTATTTGAGTAAATGCTGCCATATTTTAAATCATAAAATTTATTTTCAATTAAAACCATTATTCATGTTTGAATATTTATTCATAATCAGTGGTGAACGTTTAATATTTAGTTATTAATATTACATAGGACTTAGCACAAACCTTTTATTTATTTCCGCTAACCTTTATACGGAATTACATCGATCGTAATCGCAGCGAGGTTAAATATTTTAAATCATTAAATTAATATAAATAAATTATGTTTTAATAGCGGGAAAGTAAAAAAAGAATAGGTACGTCGGATAAATCCAACAAACATTTTCATAGAAAATGTATGTCGGACTTATCCGACGTTCGCGGTCAAAGGGTTAATATTATCAATATTCAAAAGAAATATGAAACGCGTGACAGTGACAGGCCAGTGGGAGGAAATCAACAATTGGTTAGCGGCTCCGTGCGTGCGCGCCCTGCGGCGGCGGCGGCCGAAGCGTCACAAACCATAATTTCATCGAATAAGTAACGATACAACAATCATATATACTTTTGATTTGAACCCCTTTGTAGTCGAGACGAACTCGCGAGGAAAGGGCTCCTACTAAAATGAACCTTTCTTTTATTGTACACCCTACTAGTAAACAATATATGGGCAATTTAAATAAGAATGGTCAAATTTTGTCTATTTTGTTGAAAATCTTTATAACTTTATATTCCAAAATTTTTAAAAATATATTTATATTAATGTGAGCTCTGTCCTGAGAGTATGGCCTATACATACATGTCCAGGTACGCAGCATGATCGGCTTGTCAGTTTTATTCCTGACCCGCTTCCCACAGGCATTCGTTGGAGATCTTCTCAGGCCAGGAAATACCTAGTACTTGCCACAAGCAGTGGTTAATGAAAACCTGAATTGGCTGCGTGATCTCTTTGGTTATCTTCCATGATTCACATCCATATAAATATTGACATAATAATGACAGCCTCCGTGGTCCAGTGGTTAAGGCGTTTGCCTGTTGACCCGGGGGTCGTGGGTTCGATTCCCACCGGAAGCATACATTGTTAAGTTGTTTCCAGTTTCGTTAGGACATTGCAGGCTTGAATCACCTGATTTTCTGATAATAAAGATGATTCCGTGCTTCGGAAGGCACGTTAAGCTGCTGGTCCCGGCTGCCATCTGGTAGTCGTTAAAGGTACCACGTCAGAGGCCGAGAGGCGGTTCCGAAGAACTCTGACACTAGGGTGTGCATGGTCGATTGACCGTGATACCTACTCGAAATGATGATATAAATACTATAAGTCAAATATGAGGGCTGAATAAATAAATATCGAACAATTACTTCTATAACAACATAATTATTAAGTTTAAATATAAATATATACGGACAAATCACACAGATTGAGCTAGCTCCAAAGTAAGTTCGAGCCTTGTGTTATGGGATACTAACTCAATGATACTATATTTTATAACAAATATATATATATATATATATATATATATATATATATATATATTGTCCTCCTTTCGGCCGTTGTTGATCAGGCCGAAATCCGATATAATTGTTGATCAACCTTTACCCGCCTCTAACTCTGAAAGTTTTGGGTCTATCGTGCTCTTTCTGCTATATATGAATTCTCCTAGTTACGACACTTTGCTTAATTGTGCCGTAAAGTCTTATACTCGTCATAAATTATTACGATAATTATTGATCTATTAACCGCCTTTTTTCATGCACTGAGGATACTTTTGTTGATCGAATATATACCGCGTTTGATCAATATTTGCTGCGAATTATTGCTTTCGAGCAACGCGGCGGCAGAGCGGCAACGTCGCAAAAAACGAAATGGAAGTATGTTAAAGTGAGATAGAAAGTGTGCCCGTGCAGTCGGTGTATTTCGTTGGATGACGTGTTTTTAAGGAAATAAAATTTCGTATTTTTGTTTAGGAGACGGACGACATAAGTATGTAAGAACTTATTTTACTTTTATATTCCATACTACCAGTATCCATATCCAGACTAATATTATAAATGCGAAAGTAACTCTGTCATTTGTCTATCTGTCTGTCTTCATTTAGAAAATTTCCATACAAACTTCCCCCTGAACAGATAAAACTGGGGGGAAGTTTGTATGGAAATTTTCACATTTCTATTTATTTATTTAATAACGCTACAGCAGTACTTTCTACACTTGGAAGTATGCAAAAAGGTGTATAAGTTCTCGATTACAATTAAAAAAGATTATGTAGGGGAAACTGGGCCAAATTCAACCCTAAAGCCACGAAGGGTAAAATGGTTTGAAGGCGAGGGCAAAGGCCGAGCCGTTGAGGATTCAGCACGACCCCTTCTACCCCAAGTGTGCTGCAGTGCCGCCGCAGGCCGAACTTCTGAACACTAGGGCCGTGAGGCCGTAGACCGAGCCCCAAGGCGAATGCGAAGCCTGAGCCATTGAGGATTCAGCAACCCCCCGCCCAAGTGTGCTGAGGCTGCAAGCCGAACTGCCGAACACTTGGGCCGCGAGTCTGTAGGCCAAGCTCCAAGGTGAGAGTGAACCCCGAGCCGTTGAGAATTCAGCACGATCCACGACCCCCCCCCCCCTCCCCTAAGTGTGCTGCAGTGAGGTCACAGGCCGAACTGCCGAACACTAGGGCCGCCAGGCCGCAGGCCGAGCTCCAAGGCGAATGCGAAGACCGAGCCGTTGAGGATTCAGCACGACCCCTTCCTCCTAACTCCCCACCCCCCACGACCAAGTGAGCTGCAGTGAGGCCGCAGGCCGAACTGCCGGACACTTGGGACTGAAGGCCGAGCTCCAAGGTGAGGGTGAACCCCGAGCCGTTGAGGATTCAATATGACTCCCCCCTCCCGATGAGGTGAGTGAGGCGAAGACTATATGAATAATACGTTTATTATTGCACATTGCACAGGTGAACAAAGTTGCAGCAATGTCGGTTCTGTGAAAGCTGACTACCTGGTGATAGTATAGAAACATCAAATACATTGTCATTTGTTATAATATCTGTATGACTATAGAAAGAAACCGGCCAAGTGCGAGTCGGACTGGTGCACTAAAGGTTCCGTACCATTATCTATAAAAACGGTAAAAAAAATGTCTGTTGTTTGGAAGCCCCCCTTAAATATTAAGTTTATATTAATTTAATTATTTATTTTTGAAGTGAATATATAACTTAATATTCCGTAAATATTTCAAGCCTCTACATATTGCCGTTATCAATATCAAGCAAAACCGAGCAAAAAAATCACGTTTGTTGTATGGGAGCCACCTTAAATATTTATTTTATTCTGATTTTAGTATTTTTAGGGTTCCGTACCTCAAAAGGTTAAAAGGAACCCTTATAGGATCACTAGGTTGTCCGTCTGTCTGTCGCTCTGTCAAGCCCCTTTTCCTCACGAACGCGTTGAGGTATCAAGCTAAAATTCATACCAAATACTCAAGTCTACTGTCCCTTGAAGCTGTAAAAAAATCTAACTTCTAAGCCAACGCAATCAAAAGATACAGCCGCTTATGCCGCAAATTTTCGTGTTTTTCGAACTCGCAAGGGAATCAAAACCTACAGGGTACTTCCCGTGAACTCAGAATCTTGGAATTTGGTATGAAGCAACATCATAAAGCACAGATAAAGAAAAAATTGCGAAAAGTATACATTTTTTGTAACATCATGTAATCATTATATTATTAAATATTAATGCCGCAAATTTTCAACATTCGTAAGGGAATCAAAATCTATACTTCCCGTGAACTCAGAATCTTAAAATTTGGTGCAAAGCAACGTCATAAAGCACAAGTAAAAAAAAAATTGCGAAAAGTGTTAATATTTATTTACAACATATAATAAAAATATTTTAAATAATTAAATTTTAGCTTATTATAGATAACGGTACGGAACCCTACGTGTGCGAGTCCGACTTGCACTTGATCGGTTTTTTTTTTTGTTATGACGGCAACAGGATATACATCGTCTGTAAAAATTTCACACATATCAATAACATCATATTAGGACCGACTGTTCAATTCTGCCATTTGAAAAAGTCATCAGAGAGATGTGATGACGCATTGATGTATCCTTATCCTTACTAGTATTATAAATGTAAAGGTGAGTTTGTTTGTTTATTTATTTGTTTGTTTGTTTGTTACGCTTTCACGCCGTATTTACTGAACCAATCATCATGAAATTTTGCATACAAGTTCTCTGGAGTACGAAGAAGGACAAAGGCTACCTTTTATCCCGGGAAAAAGTACTATTCCCGAGGGATTGACATTCACGCGGGCGGAGCCGCGGGCGATAGCTAGTTTTCTATACACTTGCGTCTGCGACAGGTACCTGACTGTACGTCAAAATATTTATCTACCAATATTCATATAATGAACTGAATTCGTTAAAGAGTTATGGAGAAACATACATATATGCATACAAAAAAATCTGAAAATCGTCAATTTAGTTTCAGTGTCATGTATAGAGCCTATAAACACATTATCTCTGAAAACAAAGTAACTTACTTCATGACCGACCCTTACAGGTTATTTATTAGTAGTGATATAATAGTTATAGGATTATAGGAAGGTACTTTAATCTTACCACAAAAAGGTATTAAAGTGACGTCATTACTTCGCAATTGTAGTAAATAATGTGTTTTACTTCGTTAATTAAGTAATTGTTATGACCTACCTGTCCTAGGTAGCTTGTTTTAGATCCCTTTTCCTTTAATTAAATGATTGATTGCTCGTGTTATCTATCATTCATCGTTCATACCATAGGTAGGAAGGTAGTATTGATACACAGTCCTCATAGAAAAAAAAAACACTTGCATACTTTGTAAATAGTAGTAAATCAATACATACAATATGTAAAGAAAACCCTGTCCGATCCTTGAAGGGATTCTCGATCCTAATTCAGCCCGTTGATATGAACAACTTTTCAACTATGGGACTAATGAATGCCGAGACAGTCGTTGGCGAGTTACATACTTTACTCCAAATTAAACATAGCATCGTTAGGACACTGTTGTAACACTGGTAAAGCAAGACGCAGCTGGGGCGGCCGGGTGCGCGTACCCAATGCCATTACTTCGACTACCAGATAGGCAGTTGAGGATGACACCTCTTACCTCCATTGTTTATCAGGCTAAAAACCGCATTAATTGTTGATCTACCTTTACCGGCCTCTCTCTTAGGAAGTGTTAAGTTTAATGCAAAGAGAATTCATATGTTGCATCAGTCCTCGACGGGTCGGGGTTTGCCCTAGCCTCGTGGCCCAAGTGTTCGGAATTTCGGCCAGTGACCTTACTGCAGCACACTTGGGAGGGGAGTGGGGGTGGGGTCGTGCTGAATCTTCAATGGCTCGGGGTTCACCCTCGCCTTGGAGCTCGGCCTCGGGCCTCGTGGTCCAAGTGTTCGGAATTTCGGCCTGCGAACTTATTACAGCACACCTAGGGGGGAAGTGGGTGAGGTGTCGTGCTGAATCCTCAACGGCTCGGGGTTCACCCTCGCCTTGGAGCTAGGCCTGTGGCCTCGCGGCCCTAGTGTTCGGTAGTTCAGCCTGCGGTCTCACTGCAGCACACTTTCGCCTTGGAGCTCGGTCTACAGTAGTCTCGCGGCCAAAGTGTTTGGCATTTCGGCCTACGGCCTCACTGCAACACACTTGGGGGGGGGGAGTGGGGGTCGTGCTGGATCCTCAACGGTTCGGGGATTACCCTCGCCTTGGAGCTCGGCCAAGGGTCTTGTGGCCCTAGTGTTCGGCAGTTCAGCCTGCGGTCTCATTCCAGCACGCTTTGGGGAGGGGGGGGGGGGGGATGTTCGTGCTAAATCCTCAACGACATGGGCTTTGCACTCGCCTTGGAGCTCGGTCTACAGGCTTGCGGCCCAAGTGTTCGGCATTTCGGCCTACGGCCTCACTGCAACACACTTGGGGGCGGGGGGGGAGTGGAAGTCGTGCTGAATCCTCAATGGCTCGGGGTTTACCCTCGCCTTAGAGCTCGGCCTGCGGCCTCGCGGCTCTAGTGTTACAGCACACTTGGGGGAAGGGGGCTTACAGCCCCCTACATGTTGGCAGAAAAATCCCCCCCCACTCCTGTGGGCGGATAGGCTACTTCAATTTATGATAAGATATGGCCTTATTACATAATTACCTAATTAGCAATGTACGCGAACGAAGTCGCGGGCACTGCTAGTATTCTATAATTTTAATAAATAGGTAACTACAGAATAGATGACATAGGTCGTCCCATCACAGCTGTTTAACTAACAGTTGTGATGCGATCTAGAGCGAAGTGGCAACAGCGCACAATGGACTCAGCCAACTCAGCTGTTCAATTCTGCCATTTGAAAAAGTCATCAGAGAGATGTGATGACGCATTAATGTATCCTTATCCTTACTAATATTATAAATGCGAAAGTGAGTTTGTTTGTTTATTTGTTTGTTTGTTTGTTTGTTACGCTTTCACGCCGTAACTACTGAACCGATCATCATGAAATTTTGCACACAAGTTCTCTGGAGTACGGAGAAAGACATAGGCTACCTTTTATCCCGGGAAAAGTACTATTTCTGAGGGATCGACATTAATGTGGGTGGAGCCGCGGGCGATAGCTAGTTTTCTATAAACTTGCGTTTGCGACAGGTACCTGACTGTACGTCAAAATATTTATCTACCAATATTCATATAATGAACTGAATTCGTTAAAGAGTTATGGAGGAACATACATAGATGCATACAAAAAAAATCTAATAATCGTCAATTTAGTTTCAGTGTCATGTATAAAGCTTATAAACACGATATCTCTGAAAACAAAGTAACTTACTCCATGACCGACCCTTACAGGTTATTTATTAGTAGTGATATAATAGTTATAGGATTATAGGAAGGTACTTTAATCTTACCACAAAAAGGTATTAAAGTGACGTCATTACTTCGCAATTGTAGTAAATAATGTGTTTTACTTCGTTAATTAAGTAATTGTTATGACCTACCTGTCTTAGGTAGCTTGTTTTAGATTTTCCTTTAATTAAATGATTGATTACTCGTGTTATCTATCATTCATCGTTCATACCATAGGTAGGAAGGTAGTATTGATACACAGTCCTCATAGAAAAAAAACACTTGCATACTTTGTAAATAGTAGTAAATCAATACATACAATATGTAAAGAAAACCCTGTCCGATCCTTGAAGGGATTCTCGATCCTAATTCAGCCCGTTGATATGAACAACTTTTCAACTATGGGACCAATAAATGCCGAGACAGTCGTTGGCGAGTTACATACTTTACTCGAAATTAAACATAGCATCGTTAGGAATAGAATTCATAATAGAATTCATATGTAGCAAAATTTGCAACATATGAATTCACTTTGCTTTAAACTGAACACTTCCGAAGTAAGAGGCCGGTACAGGTGGATCAAAAATTAATGCGGATTTCAGCCTGATCAACAATGGAGGCAAGGGGTGTCATCCTCAACTGTATATCCGGTAGTTGAAGTAATGGCATCGGGTACGCGCACCCGGCCGCCCGAGCTGCTTCTTGCTTTACCAGTGTTAGTAGTATCCCAATACCTTTATATCCTTCCTTTATCCAATAAATTCGTATCCTTCCCCAGCTAAAAATTACTTCCGTTGGGTAGCAGCGTCGGACGCACAAGAAGCCAAAGAAACTGTGCTCGCAATCTCGTCTGCCAAGCATGGTGAGTATGCCAATATCCTCCCATTGAACAAATAAGTATCCTTGGGAGAGGCCTTCATCCAGCAATAGACTATTTGCTGCTGTATTGATGAATGATGATAATGAACAATAGCCGGAAGGAGGACAACACAGGTAAGGCTACTTCTGATTATAGTATTTTTTTGTTACAGCGGCAACAAAAATACATCATCTGTGAAAATTTCAACTGTCTAACTATTACGGTTCATGAGATACAGCCCGGTGATACACGGACGGATAGACGGACGGAAAGCGGAGCCATATTAATCGTTCGATACACTTCGATTTTGCAAAGAAAATATTTTTGTAACTATTTCTCTTTAGCCATGTCAAGAAAGAGATCAAATATTTAGCAATTTTAAAAGCAGCAAAAAGATTGGGAATCATTAGATCCCAAGATCACTCAAGAGAAGGTCGCTCAAAGAGCAATGGAGAGGGCTATGCTCGGTGTTTCTCTGCGAGACAAAATCAGAAATGAGGAGATCCGTAGAAGAACGAAAGTTACCGACATAGTTCAGCGGAATAGCTCTTTGAAGTGGCAGTGGGCGGGGCACATAGCACGTAGCACCGATGGCCGATGGGGCAAAAATGTTCTCGAACGGTGACCACGTACCGGCAAGCGAAGCGTCGAACACCCACCTACCAGGTGGTCGGACGACCTGAACAAGGACGCAGGGAAACGCTGGATGCAGGCCGCTTCCAACCGGTAATTTTGGAAATCATTGGAAGAGGCCTATGTCCAGCAATGGACTTCTTGCGGCTGATATGATGATGATGATGATGAGATCCCAAGAATGTCAGGCAAGGCTTGATGCTGGTTGAGAACATCAGGCTTCATCTCGCTTAGCGGAATCCTATGCTACTCGCGAAGCTCACCTGAGCGCTGATTGTGAGCGTCATACGTCATCTCGCGATTCAGAAATTTACGTACAGCGGGAATCACGCCGTATGCTGTCATAAAAGGCGATCTTTGCTAACAATCCATTCATAGATAATATATAAAACTATCTATTATCTATGCTGTGATAAAAGGGAATCTTTGCGAACAATCCATCTAAAATAAATAGGTATATAGTATATTCTGTAGGCGTGTTATATTTGATTGCTAGCTGATGCCTGCGACTTCGTTCGCGTGGACTGACGTTCATGATCAGTACTCTGTAGTGCACTCTAAAACAAGTGAGGAACGTGGATCGCAACTGAGACCTAGACGTGGTTGTGCATATACCTACGGCAAGAAGTCAATCGCACATCACGTTCATCACTGGTCTCTAGATACCTAGACGTAGACGTGTTAATACGTTGAGAACTCAGGCGTGATTCTCGATGTATGTAAATTTCTGAATCGCGAAATGACGTATGACGCTCACGATCAGCGCTCAGATGTGCTTCGCAAGTCGAAGAGGATTCTGCTGAGCGAGATGCAGCCTGATGTTCTCGATCAGCATTAAGTCTTGTCTGAAATTTTTGGGATCTAATCATTCCCAATCTTTTTGCTGCTTTTAAAATTGCAAAAGATTTAATCTCTTTCTTGACATGGCTAAAGAGAAATAGTTACAAAAATATTTTCTTTGCAAAATCGAAGTGTATCGAACGATTAATATGGCTCCGCTATCCGTCCGTCTGTCTGTCCGTCCATCCGTACGTTTGTCAACAGACTGTATCTGATGTACCGTGATAGTTAGATAGTTGAAATTTTCACAGATGATATATTTCTGTTGCCGCTATAACAAAATAAATATTAAAATCAGAAGTAGCCTTTCCTGTGTTGTCCTCATTTCGGCCATTGTTCATCATCATCATTCATCAATACAGCAGCAAATAGTGCATTGCTGGACAAAGGCCTCTTCAAAGGATACTTATTCGTTCCATGGAAGGATATTACCATACTCACCATGATTGGCAGGCGAGATGGCGAGCGCAATTTCTTTGGCTTCTTGTGCGTCCGACGCTGCTGCCCATCGGAAGTAATTTTAAGCTGGAGAAGGATAGGAATTTGTTGGATTAGGAAGGGAATATAGGAATTGGGATACTACTTACATTGATAAAGCAAGATGCAGCTCGGGCGGCCGGGTGCGCGTTTCCGATGCCATTACTTCGACTACTGGATAGGCAGTTGAGAACGACAACTCTTACCTTCATTGTTGATCAGGCTGAAATCCGCATTAAATATTGATCCTCCTTTACCAGCCTCTTACTTAGGAAGTGTCGAGTTTAAAATTTTGCTACATGTAAATTCTCTTTCTAACGATGCTTTGTTTAATTAGGAGTAAAGTATGAACTCGCCAACGACTGTCACGGCATTCATTGGTCCCATAGTTGAAAAGTTGTTCATATCAACGGGCTGCATTAGGATCGAGAACCCCTTTAAGGATCGGACAGGGTTTTCTTTACATATTGTATGTATTGATTTACTACTATTTACAAAGTATGCAAGTGTTTTTTTTCTATGAGGACTGTGTATCAATGCTACCTTCCTACCTATGGTATGAACGATGAACGATAGATAACACGAGTAATCAATCATTTAATTAAAGGAAAATCTAAAACAAGCTACCTAAGACAGGTCGTAACAATTAATTAAAGAAGTTAAACACATATTTACTACAATTACGAACTAATGATGACACTTTAATACCTTTATGATAGTATTGATTAGCTGGTAAGATTAAAGTACCTACCTATAATCCTATAGCTATTATATAACTACTAATGATAAATCTGTAAGGGTCGGTCATGGACTAAGTTACTTTGTTTTTCGAGATATCGTGTTTATAAGCTCTATGACATGAAACTAAATTGTCGAATTTTAGATTTTTTTGTATACATGTATGTATGTATGTTTATCCATAACTGTTAATCAAATAAGTTCATTAAATGAAACTTGGTAGATAAATATTTCGATGTACAGTCAGGTACCTGTCGCAGACGCAAGTTCATAGAAAATACATCAACGCGTCATCACATTTCTCTGATGATTTTTTCGAATGACAGAATTGAACAGTCGGTCCAAATATTATGTAATTGGAAATGTATACTTTTTAGGGTTCCGTTATTAAAGGGTAAAAACGGGACCCTATTAATATGGCTCCGCTGTCCGTCCGTCTGTCCTTCCGTCCGTCTGTTACCAGACTGTTTCTCATGAATCGTGATAGTTAGCCAGTTGAAATTTTTACAAATGATGTATTTCTGTTGCCACTATAACAAAAAAAAAATCAGAAAAAAATAATTTTTTAAGGTGGTTCCTATACAACAAACGTGTTTGTTTTTGCTCATTATTGCTCAATATTGATACTGGCAATATGTAGACGTTAAAATATTAACAGAATATTTAATTATATATTAATTTCAAAAATAAATAATTAAATTGATATAAAATTTATATTTAAGGGGGGCTCCCATACAACAGAGATACTTTTTTTGCCATTTTTATAGATAATGGTACGGAACCCTTAGTGCGCGAGTCCGACTCGCACTTGGCCGGTTTTTTTCTATAGTCATACAGATATTATAACAAATGACAATGTAGGTATTTGATGTTGCTGTCACTAGGAAGTCAGCTTTCACAGAACCGATATTGCTGCAACTTTGTTCACCTGTGCAACGTGCAATAATAAGCGTATTATTCATAATACTTTATCTTGTATCTCATGAACCGTGATAGTTGGACAGTTGAAATTTTCACAGATGATGTATTTCTGTTGCCACTATAACAAAAAATACTTAATTCAGAAGTAGCCTTTCCTGTGTTGTCCTCCTTTCGGCCATTGTTCATCATCATCATTTATCAATACAACAGCAAATAGTCCATTGCAAGACCTCTCCCAAGGATACTTATTCGTTCCATGGGAGGGTATTGCCATACTCACCATGCTTGGCAGGCGAGATGTAGAGCGCAGTTTCTTTGGCTTCTTGTGCGTCTGACGCTGCTGCCCATCGAAAGCAATTTTAAGCTGGAGAAGGATAGGAATGTGTTGGATTAAGGAAGGGAATAAAGGTATTGGAATACTACTAACACTGGTAAAGCAAGACGGAGCTCGGGCGGCCGGGTGCGCGTACCCAATGCCATTACTTCGACTACCGGATAGGCAGTTGAGGATGACACTTCTTACCTCCATTGTTGATCAGGCTGAAATCCGCATTAATTGTTGATCCACCTTTACCGGCCTCTTTTTTAGGAAGTGTTGAGTTTAAAGCGAAGAGAATTCATATGTTGCAAATTTTGCTACACATTTTGCATCATACATACATCGTCGCAGATCGTAAGCCGATCAAGGGATTGGGATAAAATCTGCAGAATCATGTTAATAGGCGATGCGGCTAGCAACCCATGACTCATTTGACAACTAATTTGATTCCGTTTTCCACCTAATGCCCACCAACATGCTAAACGTGGCCTTCAGGTCTTAAAACTTAGGCTCTGTCTACCCTGCAAGGGCAAAAGACGTGATACTAAAAATCGTCAATTTAGTTTCAGTATCATGTATAGAGCTTATAAACACAATATCTCTGAAAACCAAGTAACTTACGCCATGACCAACCCTTACAGATTTATTATTATTACTAGCTGTCCCGACGAACGTTGTTTCGCTATAAGATAAACACTCTTTAAAACAATCTTATCTTTTAATTTGAACCAAATTACAAATAGTTATAAAGTTTGTTTAAAATCTAAAAAAATTGTAGTTTTGGAATTTATCCCGAACATACATCGTGATACTAGATTGTTATATACAAGAATTTCTCGTATATGCTATACTTTATTTACTAAACTTTCCAAGTCATTGTATGTCCTCTGTTAACTTTATTATTATTATTTCGAGCTCTTTTTTATGTTTTTCTTTCCCAATTTTTACCCATGACCAAGGCCAAGTGCAAATGAAAATAAAAAGGAAATGTCTATTTCTGTATGAATTTTATTGTTATTATTTGTATCTCTTTTTAAGTCATGGGACATGCCCCGGTCCTTTGAGAATGAGCTGAATGAGCTTGCGTGGGAATATAGATCCAACACTTAGAGGCCCTTTGGAGAAGTTGATGTAATGTGTGTCTCCAGCCAGAACCCGTTCCTGGAAATAGTAATATATAATATGTTCTTAAACAGGTCTTGGCCGGAGGAGAAACTATTGCATTTTAAAGAGCAATTACTGGGTTATGTTATTGAAATGTGGTTGGACTTGTGTTGGGTTATTGCAAGGGGCCGGACACCTGCCATAATCATTGGCGGTTGTGCTGAATCCTTAAAGGCTCAGGCTATGCCCTCGCCTTGGAGATCGGCCTGCGGCCTCGCGGCCCAAATGTTTAGCAGTTCGGCCTGCGGCCTCACTGCAGCATACTTGGGGAGTGGGGGTGGGGGGGATTTCTGAATCCTCAATGGCTCAGGCTGTCCCCTCACCTTGGAGCTCGGTCTGCGGCCCAAGTGTTCGGCAGTTTGACCTGCGGTCTCATTGCAGCACACTTAGGGGAATGGGGGGGTCGTGCTGAATCCTCAACGGCTCAGGCTATGCCCTCGCCTTGGAACTCGGTCTGCGGCCACGCGGCCCAAGTCTTTGGCAGTTCGGCCTGCGGCCTCAATGCATCACACTTGGGGGAGTGGGGGGAGGGGGGGGGGGGTCGTGCTGAATCCTCAACAGCTCAGGCTATGCCCTCGCCTTGGAGCTCGGTCTGCGGCCTCGCGGCCCAAGTGTTCGGCAGTTCGACCTGCGGTCTCATTGCAGCACCATCGGGGGGAGCGGGGGAGGGGGGTCGTTCTGAATCCTCAACAGCTCAGGCTATGCCCTCGCCTTGGAGCTCGGTCTGCGGCCTTGCGGCCCAAGTGTCTGGCAGGTTGGCCTGCGGCCTCATTGCAGCACACTTGGGGGGGGGGGGGGGGTCGTGCTGAATCCTCAGCGGCTCGGGCTCCACTCTGAGCTCGGCCTGCGGGCTCGCGGCCCAAGTCTTTGGCAGTTCGGCCTGCGGCCTCACTGCAGCACACTTGGGGGAGTGGAAGGGGGGGGGGAGTCGGCTTTGCCCTCGACACTCCGATCGGTTCGGGCTGCGCCCTCGCCCCGAAGCTCATAACTTATTGCCTCCATACAAACATAACATAATTAATTAGTAATGTACGCGAACGGAGTCGCGGGCACCGCTTGCATTCTATAATCCTAATAAATAGGTAACTACAGAATAGATGACAGGTCGTTCCATCACAGCTGTTTAGCTAACAGTTGTGATGCGATCTAGAGCGAAGTGGCAACAGCGCACAATGGACTCAGCCAATCGTAGAGTAGGAAGCCTCTCATTGGGCCATTTGAATCAGATCAATAATTGACGGAGTGGAATTGTATAAAAAAGTTCAATTTTCTGCCGATAGAGGGCTGGCAATTATTGATCTAATCTGAGATCGGATTGCTCACAATGTACGCAAAATCCAGCATTAGATCAATAAATGCTGTCCTGATCAACAATTGCCAACTGATCAACAATTAACTGATGCCACGAGACGGTCGATCAACAAATGTCGAGTGGAGATATCTATATATATATATATATATATATATATATATATATATATATATATATATATAAACATCCAAGACCCAGGTCATTCTGAAAAATATCATTTTCCATCTTGACCTGACAGGGGATCGAACCCGGCTCGTGGCACAGGCTGGCGTGTTAACCACTGTGCCACGGAGCTCGCCTATCATTTATTATAACTTAAGTCAGTCTGGGTACACTGTGTGCATGAGTTCCTAAAAAAACGTGCGCGTGTGTAATAGTTAAAAAAGCTTTAGAATCTGTTTGAACTTGTGACAATGCGTGCGTGACTTTCGGAGCGTAACATTTCAATAAGTGTGGCACCTAGTTATACAACTACGGTTTTGGCTCCGTGTGAATCTATCCGCTGACGCAACGCGTAAAATCCAGTTAAAATACCATAAACAGCGAAAGTGCGCGCCTGCGCCGAAAAGAAAGTAAATACTCGGCTCCGAACCTTTAAATTTTAAAGTACGCTGTTCTTAGTAGTTGAAACTTAATGTACGTGTGTTTGAAGATATCTCTGAATAATAATTCCTATTTATTGCTATATATTTTTCGTGTGTAAATGAACATAACAGGTGTCAGAGTTTTCAAGCCGCCTTAAGGCATCTTACATATGATGCATGCATGATGACTGCCGGCTTAACGTGCCTTTCGAAATACGGAGTAGCTCGAAATATTTTTATGCCACTTGTCTTCGTCCATCCCAGTAGGCATCGTGCCCGCTGATGTTTTACATGCGTAAGTGCTAATGATTCTTACGCCCTCTAGGCTACCGAGCTACTTTTTACATTTATACAAGCTTTTGCCAGCGAAATGAGTTATAATCACGAACACATAAGAAAAAAATACCTTATTAGATTTGATTACCTTGCGAGTAACACATTGGCAAAATGTACAACATAATCGGTTAAATGATTTGATCTCGGTGACCTAGAAGTTTTTTTACAGCTTTAAGGGACGGTATATTTTAATATCTGATGTTATTTTCTAATTATTACATCCATTCTTGACTGACGATGGTCTTGACTAACGGCCAGACTGACAACTGAATGATCATTTAATAGTTTCGTTCTTTAAGGCACGAAACCTAAACCGCCCCATGAAAAATCCATACAAATGGAGAACATGCCTTTACTGAAAAGATGAGAACAAATAACTAATTTCGACACAGCGCAAACCATATTAATTTTAAAAAGCTAGCTTATAATGAGTTGACACTGACACGCTGACAATATTTACCAAACTGTAGAACGTTTTAACCTTTGCATCAACTGGAACCTTCTGCACTGACCCGTCTAAACATGTCGAGGTTATTTGCCACGATTCTGAAGAGATAATTATTGTTTGACATAACAATACCTACTGATATTATATAAGACTAAGCTAATTAATCTAATAACATAACCTTAGTCAACGTAACAATATATCACACAGTTTCAGACAAGCACAAAGTAGGACTGGGTTTTCTCACCACCTTCGTCAAGATAACTAACAATAGTGAAATAATACCATTATGTACCGTTGAATAATTTTCACTATTTTATGATCATGTTAACAATGTGTCGTAAAACTAAATATTACTATATTACTTTGAGCGCCTATATACATTTATTTCTGTAAACATAAATCAATATTGCTTTTTTATTACTCCAATGAATACATTACATTATGTACTAGCTAAAAGTTTTTTAGTATCGATTTATTTTTATATAATTGTGCCGCTGTTACACTAATATTATCATGAAAAATATTGGATTTCCGCCAGAGATATGAAATGTTATTTTTATTTACAGGTGAGATCGATGTTTGGTAACAACGTAAACACAACCGCAGACTTGATGCTCCCGATTCTTCTAGATATGGCTAATATGATCCGCCGAGCCATCGGCCCGGGCAAGGAGCTCAGGGAAGTGAAGATCACACAAGCACCGCAGGCACAGCTACTCAGGCGATCATTCACGGAAGACACGGTCTTAGATGACGAACCTTTTGACACAGGATTTGAAGAAAAGACAACGAAAGTACCACTCACACTCGCCCAAAGATTCAGAACTCGTAACAGAGGCAGTCAAAATTTCAAACCCAACATACAACAGAAAACTACAGAACCAACGGACCATATACAACAAAAGTTAGTTGGAAACATGACAGATATACAACAAGACGCTAATCATGATTCTAAACAGGATGTTGAAGTTGACAATAACACGACAAATAACACAAAATCAAATGATGTGAGTAGTACATGTACACATGCAGCTCTAACAATTAGTTGTTTTATTATTAGATAAGTATATTTGAAATCGACAGTTATTACTTGTATACTACTTTTGACTATTTACTTTTAATTGTTTCACACGCTTATAACGACTATTAATGCTTTCAAATACATATTAACTGCCTATTTATCACAACGTAAACTTTATAAACGTAGGTTTATATGCATTATTTTAATCAATCAGTCTATCAATATCATTTATTAGCATGGATACATCACATTAAAATTCTTTATAAAATTGTTGAGTATAAGGTATCCAGCCCGTTTACTGGCATACAAGTTGTTATATTACAGAAAAAAGGTCATTTAATTATAAAAATTAAACTTGAAACACACACACTGATATTTTAATTAAATACGAATTAATTGCTTACATTTATGCTTATATTTTAAACTCTTAGACATCGTTGAGTTAGTATCACAACATCGCCATCAGTCACAACTTACTGTGGTCCTAGCACAGTCTGTGAGATTTATCTTAATTAGTATATTCAACTTCAAATAAAACATTTTCTCGTATCACTTGAGAGTTCATTTAAAGATGTTTTCACATGATTCAGTATATGTTTAATAATAACTGATAGTTCTAAAGCTCTGTTAACTTTACTAAGTAGCAATATTTTCAATCAAAGTCTAAAACAATCATACTTATACCACTAAAAAGTAACAGCCTGTTGTTTTCACAATTACGAGAATGTAAGAGCACTTACTTGCATTATAAACTTAACTATATTCTCACTCACTTACATTATGGTATTTCAATAAACATGCTCATTATTTAAGAAATCGTTTTTATTTTACGATGTACTATAAGTGTCAAGACTTGCACAGTAGTAAATTGTTTACTTTTGTATGAGATCAAGAAGACAATGCTAATCACTTCATGATTTCTGGCTAAAGCTGTCACTTTTATTCCAACACAATGAAGGCATCACTGTGTTGATATGATAGTGATACTTTGATATAAAAGTAAAAATATTTTCCTTTTTCAGTGTACTAGAGCTTTAATTCAGTGCCTTAGTAAGAAGTTAAAATTAAAAAGTAGTAAAAAGTAAGGTTTAAATTATAAAAAAAAAACATGATATTTTTGATAATTATTCATTTGTTTTTCCAGAAGAATCTTTCGAGAAGCTTCATCAGCACGACTTCAGAGATAACCACGACTTCCAGAGTAAAGCTGAACTCTTCCAGAGCAGAGAACGGCTCGCAGGACCTTACCGCCGACTCTACCAACCAGACCCTGGCACAGGACCTGCCAGTGGCCGAGAAACTTAGGTCGCTTAACAGATATCTTGAGCGCAAAGGTAAGATAAAGCCTTCATAAGTACTACTTTTTGGTCACTAAAGCGTCCAGCGTCAAGCTGAACAACTACGCTTGCAGGATTGACTACTGGCTTCATTAACCACATGCTAACTCAAGACCTTCCGATGATTGAGAAGCTGAGGTTGCTGAACAGATATACATTGAAGCCAAATTGTGTGATTTTAAATTAAATTAATGCTAACAGTTATTTCTGGTCAACTTTTTAGTTACGCAAAAATAAGTCTACTACATATGTGTAGTTGGCACATACTTCTTGAATATGTAATTACCTAGCTACTATACATTATAGAATTGTATCACGTTTTAATGTACAGTAATGTGAAGTGTAATGTAAAGTACATGCATTAAACCACGGCAATAAAAATCAGGATAGTAAATGTTTGTATTGCTACATGTTAATATGAATGAAAAAATATAGCTAACTTTATTCCAGGCAACCTGGTCCGTCGCGGCAGCTACCCGCCGAAGTACTCCGCCGGGCGGCGCACCACGGCCGAGCCCGCCGCCGCCCCGCCCGCGCCCCGCCGCCGCCCGCCGCCGCCCAGGAAACTCCAGGCCTCAGCCAACGACCTGGCCAAGTGCGAGCTGTTCACCAACACGCTGTGTCTTCATACTGACGACTACCCGACGTGAGTATTATCCAGAATTTATATATCTGAGTAGCACCTAATTTAGGTCACCATTAAATCTGTTAAAAGTGTTTGAAGTTCAAAATCGATTCTGGGTTAACATCAAGACATATTTGACTAAGCAACTCCACAGGCCGCTAGTAATTTATCGTAAAAACATGGAAATAAAAAAAATAGTACTTTGGAAATCGATTACTACAGAAATCCAAAAGAAGGTGGGCTAAAATTTGCCTGAGTATTTTTCTAAACCTGCGTGACGAAACTGAATTACACAGTACAATAAGAGTTCTCAAGCTATCAAATACATACAAATTGGAGAACACAATGCTACTTTCAACAATTTGTTACAATAATCTTACTGCTACAAATGACTAATATTAAAAAAAATGTGTAAAGTACCTACATAAAAAAGCAGTTACTGTTTTTGATCATAAAGAGATTTACTTTATAATAATAATTTGACTATCTATTTTTTGAATACGATTTACATAAGCCACTGAGTTCAACGGATCGCCTTTTCAACAATAATACAATTTTAAAGAGCAATCATTACAAACGATTGTACGCAGTGTAGCCGCACGAAGGAGCAGTAACAGTTGGCCCAGGGAAAGTGGTTTGATTTAGCGATACTCGTATCAACTATGTGCGATTTCGAGGTACAAACAAGCCACCTACTTTATTGTTGATATCGTTTGCACTTTTCTTTAAAAGTACAAAGATCTAATTCATAGAGTTCGATTCATGTGAATCGAATACAATTAGGGTTTATAAACATATACTTTAAAGTATTTATTAAAACTTAGCTCGTAAAATTAATAAATATTTTGATTGTTTCTTGAGCATATTAGTGGCCAAAACTGTTGTCAAAATTTTAAGCTATCTAAAAGGCATCAGTGAGGATAACCTAGACTAATGTGCTTTCGAAGCACGGATAACTCGAGAAATTTTTATGCCACTTACGGTCGCCCATCCCAGTGGGGACTGCGCCCAGGGTTGCTTACCATCCGTAAGTGTTAATAATGATCACGTCCACTAGGCTATCCGGCTCCTTAAATTATAAAAATAGGCACCTTAATAAGAAAAGGTACTTACCTTATCTCATCTAGTTGTATCTAATTACGTGGTCTGATTATCACAACATTTCTTGCGTGGTACATACCACTACAAATATAATCGGGGACATTGTAGAGAAAATTATAGGAGCCATCATGAGAAGTGTTGTTTACACTATGAAAATATAATATAAATATAGTTGGCTTTAGTAAACAATTTTATTCATCATCATCATCATATCAGCCGCAAGAAGTCCACTGCTGGACATAGGCCTCCCCCAAGAATTTCCAATACGACCGGTTGAAAGCGGCCTGCATCCAGCGTCTTCCTGCGACCTTAGTGAGGTCATCCGACCATCTGGTTGGTGGATGTCCGACGCTGCGCTTGCCGATGCGTTGTCGCCATTCGAGAACCCTTCTGCCCCATCGGCCATCGGTTCTACGCGCTATGTGCGTATGTAAACAATTTTATTGAAGAAAGACATTGTGAAACTAGTCTGTGACATGGAGATGGCATTGGGCAACCTTCTGTCCATATGGGCAAACTTCTGCTTTGCTGCGTGCAAATTTTTGACCTTCTGCGAAAAGAGCCTAGCTTTACTATATTTTTTTAAGTACAAAAAAAACCAATGAGGTATGTTTGAGGCCGCAGATTGTCTATGGAAAGCTAAGCTGTGCCCTTGGCCCGCCGTTACAATGGAACATGTCGTGTGTCAGCCGCGATTTCTTGCGGACGTGGAGAAACGTGGCCGTTCTATATTTTGCTGATGAAATTATTAGGCTATCGTGGTTTGACAAGCTTGCAGCGTCACGTTCAAACGTAGTTTGTATGAAAATTAAAATCGTTAAATTTACTTTTTCAATAATACAAAGTTAGCATTACAAAATAAATTAATCAATATTTTTATAAGTGTTTTATTTTATATTCACAGTGCTATTTTAATGTTCTCTTAATAAATTAAGAAATAAAATATGGTGAAAAAATTTCATGCGGTCGGGACTTGAACCGGCGACCTAGGTCTATGTACGACCTATGCTTCGGCGCCGAGATTGAATTGTGCGGTAGCTCAGATGGCAGATCATAGGTCGTACATAGTCGCCTAGTACCTATGTACCTAGGTCGCCGGTTCAAGTCCCGGCCGCATGAAATTTTTTCACCATATTTTATTTCTTAATTTATTAAGAGTAAATCAATCAAATTTTAAGTTTTTTACTACGACTACGATCACATGTTTTACATTCGGTGACATATGAAAAATACCACTTTAATATATATTTTTTTCAAATATGGTACAAAGAAACGATAGGCGTTATATACATGGTGAAATTTTTATCGTTTTGGACCCCCTTAAAGGGGTGACTCAGACCATCAATATGAACAACTTTTTCTATGGGACCAATATAGAAAAAGTTGTTCATATTGATGGTCTGAGTCACCCCTTTAAGGGACCAAAACGACCAAAACTTCAGCATGTATATATATTAGAGTAATATTTATTTTAATTGCGTATATTATATTTTTGCCCGTTTTATATTTTAGCCCTTACTCATATTTTTTTATTATATTGAATTGCATCATAGTCAGTTTGAAGCTGACATACAACGTGATTTTGAACCCCCTAGCTTTATTGAAATCTGGGAATCACAATCCTTAATGGAATACAGAATTGTAAGAAAAAAAGGTAAAAAACGAAAAAATAAATTTAACCTTTCATAGAAATTCGTCCAGTTGATCGGTGACTTTGTATGGGAAACCTAATTTTCTTTTTCGTTTTTTACCTTTTTTTCTTACAATTCTGGGATTGTAAGAAAAAAAGGTAAGGCTAGGGATTCTGATTCCCAGATTTCAATAAAGCTAGGGGGTTCAAAATCACGCTGTATATATATATATATTTTTTTTTTTTTTCAGTGACGCCATAGTCCAGTC
This sequence comes from Elegia similella, assembly GCA_947532085.1. Classification (NCBI taxonomy): domain Eukaryota; kingdom Metazoa; phylum Arthropoda; class Insecta; order Lepidoptera; family Pyralidae; genus Elegia; species Elegia similella. The sequence goes on along the minus strand of OX383930.1, from coordinate 318,141 downwards.
CATCAGAAGAAATAAAGCAGCGGCAGGCGCGTTACTGGCCGACTTCAAAGACCCGGGCGAGGGCGCCGTGGACGGCATCAGCGCTGCGCAGGAGGCCAAGTATACCGCGGACCACTACCTGGTTTCCAACAGGTGCGATTTCAAAGAGATTTTTAAATCTGGGAAGTTGGTTCTATGTAATATTTAATCACGATTTTATCGCTGTATATTTCGGTATGTACTGTTTGACAGTGTTTAGAGGGAAATGAAACCGCCGTGTCTCCAAATTAGTGATGGGATCACAGAATGTAACAAACGCCATCATAGAGGTCTTCGTAACAAACCAAACTAGTCATCTATTCCAACTAAATAAATGTGTCTTGCATAAGTTTGAATATTAATATTCGTTTTATGTCACCGAATTTAGCAGTAACGAATAATTAAGTTAGCTCCCAAGTATACCAACCCATAGAATACACCCAAACTCTCATGAATACCTAGCTAGTTTCCTAAAAAAATATAATTATAGAATATTTTTTTAAGAAATAAATATAATTAAGTACGTGCTTAATTAACAAACAAGTAGACATGATGATCAAAAAATCTATGCTATAATATTATATTCCATTTAATATATATTGGTTGTCAGCGATACTCTGTTACTTTGGGCCCCAAAGTATAACGTTAATTTATCACGTTTCAGGCGAGGTGATACTGCCAACCGTGACTTCGCCGGTGCGGGAGAAGCCGGCTTCATGTGCCCCAGTACGGTGAAGTACGCGCGGCCACAGCGTGCGCGCGCTACCTCCGGCCAGTGGAAGTACATCGTCAACACGGGCGAGCACACGCAGACCCTGCGCTTGGAGAAGTGCCTGTGAGTACCCCATGAGGATTATCGACCATGCTTATCATCTATTCGTTTGCGACCATCCAATATATCTTATCATAGGAATATTGCTCGTTTATCTAGTGGAGAGTCGAGAAAATGTATGTGGAGAATTCTCTAGCCACATACATTTTCTTGAGCGTATTTCATGGTTTTTCTTTTTTGTCGAACACGACAAGAAAACAAGAACAGGCAGACTGCCTACTAAGCAGTTACGTCACTAAATAAACTGGCTGCGTATTAGAGATATCAGCCATCAGAGACTAGCGAGTATAATAATTTACCCAATCTTAAAAAAACCGACTACTACTACAGCTCATTATTGTTATCATCATCATCACCTTAGCCGCAAGAAGTCCTCTACTTGACATAGGCCTCCCCCAAGGATTTCCAATACGACCGGTTGGAAGCGGCCTGCATCCAGCGCCATCCTGTGACCTTCGCAAAGTCGGCCGACCGCCAGTCGGCGGGTGTCTGACGCTGCGCTGGCCAGTAGGTGTAGGCGCAGTTGATGATCCATTAGATAATCTGTTTTTCAGTTCTGCCCCATCGCCCATTATTGTTCACTTTTGCTTATTATTTAAGTCATTCATTTATATTTCTTTTACCTTGTTCGGTAAGTAAAACTTTGTTTCATTTCAGGAAACCTAAAGATTCCTGTACTTACCTCACGGATAATTTCAAGTCAAAATGCGTTCAAGTTTACAATTACCACCGACTCCTCACCTGGGACCAGCAGAACGGACTGCATATGGATATATTTAAGGTACGTTTCATTAAAGTCATTGCCTTAAGTTGGCGCATTTACTTTTTCGCGAGTTAGATAACCAAACCTACAAAAATCTATTCTGAAATTATCCTTAAAATATGTTATAACTAAAAATATACCCTATATTTAATACGAAAAAAAGATGCGGAGCTTGAAAGTTTGGAAAATATGACCTCTTTAAGCCGACAAATGAGTAGATAACATGACTTTTACTAACTACAAAATCGGGAATTAACGCGAACATGCTGTTCTTCCCTGCTCTTTTTCCGATTTTGCATTTAATAAATAAGCAACGCGAAAGTCTAAAAGTAGACAGGATTTTATTGCCGTTTAACTTTAGTAAAAGTAAAAAAACATATATACATATGTGCATTTTTTCACACTTTTGTCGACTGCAGAATTGACCTGTGATATCTCCAACGACTCGACGACTTTGTGAACCAGGGGTTCTTCTTGAGTATTTCTATGATGGCCAATATGTAAATGAGATTTCGACCTGAGCATAGATGATATAAATATATGTATGTACTTACTATAAAATACTTGTATATTATAGTAAATACAAATATGTAACCAATAATAACATCAAGTTATATCCTCTATAGCAAGCTACTCTATGAGAGGTAGTGAGTCTGTATCGTTTCAATAAATATACTTTCATTATGACTTTATTAGCTTTCGCCCGTAGCTTCGCTCGCGTGAACATTGTTCCCTCAGGAACAGTACTTTTTTCATTACTTCCCGGATGAAAGGTAGCCTTTGTTTAGTTTAGTAGTTGTTAAGTTGTTTGTTTGTTTATTTGTTTGTTTGTTTATTTGTTTGTTTGTTACGCTTTCACGCCGTAACTACTGAACCGATCATCATGAAACTTTGCATACAAGTTCTCTGGAATACGGAGAAGGACATAGGCTACCTTTTATCCCGGGAAAAAGTACTATTCCTGAGAGGTCGGCATTGACGCGGGCGGAGCCGCGGGCGAAAGCTAGTGACTTATCTAAAAACAAAAGACGTCCTTCGCCTGGTAGCGGTTTGATCTCTAGGAGTATTTAGATATGATAGATAATTAATGAGCTTCACTGTTGCTCGAGTTGTAAGATACCTACATATCGATTCATTTGTTGAAACAAAACATATAACATTTTAATTTAATGGTTCTATAAAGTTTCTTGTAAGATTTTTCTTATTGATACATTTTTTACTGTTAGTCCAGCGGAAACTGTCAGTCTGTTTAATATTTAAGAGGGTTAAATTCTACATCTAAAACTTCAAATTTGGTTCATTGATACAGCTGAAATAAAATTTCAAATCGGGAAAATTTACAAATATTGGAATTACTCGTATCTCGTAGCGGTTTTATCAAAGGAGGTCTCACAGGCCTTTGGTGAATAGAGGGCTGCCCTTAAATGATAAATTTTGCCGGTTTCTAACTTTTCATTTCGGCAGAACTACTGAAAGAAATTTGAAGTTTTAGATACTTATTCGAAGCAAAATTTAACCCTCTTAAATATTTTACGATATTTTTAATTTTACCGTTTCGAGAACAAGCAAAAGTCTGAAAAAGGACGAAACATTTCGCAGTTACTTGGCTCACAAAAGTTATATATGTGTCCCAAAAGAATTGTGCAATCTCGTATTACACGCATTTAAGACAAAGTAAAAGTATAAAAACGATTTTTAGCTTAATTATACTGGGAGTTAATTTTTTAAAACATTTTTCATACATCTAATTTCATTGGCCTAATTTTTTTGGATTTATCACTTATTAAAAGAAAAGCTTGCCCATATAAATCACGTAGTTTTCATTGAAGAACTGAATATATAAAAAGGGAAAGATTGAGCTAGACTCACACGAACTCAACGATACTTTATTTTATAATAGATAGATTTATAGGTAAACATCCATGACCCTGAAAAATTTAATTTTCCATAATGGCCTGGCTGGGAATCAAACCCAGGACCCTGCGATTTAAAGGCACTTGCGGTACCCCTGAGCCACAATGGTCATCAAAGACAAGACAAGAAAAGAGGTTGACAAATATATTAGGCAAAAGAAACCTATCCTAAAAATTAGAATAAGCATTAGTTCTGCTTAACTGCACATTTTTAAGAAAACTTATCTCTGGATTTATTTAATTCACTTATATAATACACACCTAATTTATTATTTCAGGTACCAACTTGCTGCTCCTGTCACATTGAGGGTTACAGTGTCTCTTTCCCTCCACTCGGTCACAGAGTCCATGAAACTTCATCGGAGCACTTTCCTGGAGAAGACTTGTCCTCTGAGCATGGGAACCACGCCTTCGAGTCCGTTCAGTCCACGGTTCACCGGCCTTCTGTCAGCAAGACCCCACCCTTTACTTCCCTTACAAAACAATTAGAATCTTTTCCACCATTTTCCGATAGTCATAATGTAATCTCTGGAATTCCTTTTGGTAATGCTAAACTAAACGAAAACGACGAAATAACTACTGGAAATATACCTGCGGCAAATCCTATGGATTCTTACGGGAATACATACTTTTCTGATTCCTTTAATCAAGCTAGTTCGATTAGAAATGTGAAAAGGCCACTACTTCCTCGGAGTCCGGTAGGTACGGGAAACTTTGATACAGCTACTCTGCCAAGTTATTTAGAGCCTCCTACTCCATCAGGACCATCTTCCTTTACTTCTTTTGTTAAAGAAACTCCAAGTAAATACAAAATTACCGGCAGTCAATTTAAAAGAGGTCCTATAAGACCAAGTCGAAGGCCTCTTCGAAAGAAGATATCGGGAGCGCCTGATGATTTAGTATCGTCAGGCACATCTGCAGTTGAATCACGGCCCGGTACAAACCTAGAGTCAATGGAAGACTATAATGATGAGGAAGAACAAGAAATTGGTCAAGTCACAGGTAATGCTCCGAACAAGAGAGTTACTATAGCTCCTAAGTTACAAGCTGTGACGACAGAGAGGGCAACGTCTTATAGACCTCAATCTCAAGATCAAAGTAACATAGTCAATGAAAATTTTACATCTAATGGAAAAAGAGTAAATTATAACTATCATCCTATTATAGATTTCTTCGAAGCAGAAGATAAAGAGGATGAAACTGAATCAATAGACCGAGAAGATATTGTTTCTTATGTACCAGTGCCAGAATCAGAATGGAAGCCAATCAACCATCCTTCTTCTAGAAATACGCAGACAAGTAATACTGGCCGTAAGGAAACTGCGACATGATTCTATTAAGATATTAAGTAGATCCTAGTTAATTTAACTATACTGTATATTATTAAGGGTAGTGTGAATGTAAAATATTTCTTAAAGGTAATAACAATATAAGTATTTTAAGAGCAGAGCAATATTTATCATGAACACAAACGAAACCAAAAGAAAATTGCAATGTTTTTTATTTAAATTAATTTATTACTATTTAAATTAATTTATTTTAATTTATTATCATTTTGTATTTTCGTACTGACTTAGCTCAAGTAGGTTAAGCGTTATTTAAGTATTTTGTAAGTATGAAAAGACTTGCCAACGAAATAAATATGTATTGAACAATCGTAACTATTCTCATTTACCACAGCGTGACGGTTGAGGTGGAGGAGTATTGGTCAACAGTTATCTAAACTAAAACAGACATGTTTCCTGTCGCAAGAACCACTTACAGTTTTAATTAAAATCGAGTGTACTTAGAAACTGGACAAAGCATTTTCGATAAAAGGTAATGAAAGTGAAAGCGGCTTTTTGTGAGGTTCATTGCACGGAGTCGCAATCTGAAACAGTTCTCGGTCGTCAATACAAACAAACAGAGGTCTGAACGCAACGCTTTATGTAACCCAGATGTCTAGCGAACCGAAGGAGAGAATTGATAAGAAGCAATCAATATGCACGTTACGCTTATTTCAATAGTAATGAGTAATTATTTTTCGAGAATAAGAATTTGTTTTCATCATTGATAACTTACCAATTCCATTTTGTAAATAACAGCATACAAATTAAGAAATCGATGTTTTTATTTAACAGTAAAACATTAAATAAAAATATTAAAAGATGTATATACACAATAACAAATATTAATCTATCACAGAAGCTTCGTTATTTCGTATAACATATTTAAAATATAACTCTTAAATCCCTATTCCAATACTAACATAGTTTGGCGATACCAAAAATATACATAGTGGCACTTTCTAATATAGCTATTTATAGTCTTATCATATTTGATGAAAAATTACTAAGCTCTTACGAAACTACATATTATACTCAACAAATAATTTAGTTATAATCAATTCACTCTACGTAATAATACATGCGTTTACTGGGGTCCAAAATGTACGCCGGCGTTGTAGTCAGTATAGGAGCGGCTTGAACAAAGCTGTTGAGTAACACAGCTGCACTATTTTTAGCTTCCTTCAAGGGCCGCCCTCTGCTTCTGGTGTTTTCTTTGCCAGATTTAGCCGCTGTCTCCTTGCTGTCGGCTTGAATTAACTTAGCACTTCTGTAGTTACCACCGTGCATAGGACGCCCTGCCTGCTTGCCTCCACCGTAGGACCTAGAACTACCTTCGTACGAATTACTGCTAGACTCATCGTCGTGATCTTTATCATGCTCGCTAAGCTCTGTCAGTCTCTCACTTTTTCTATACGAAGGTCCTCTTGAATTTTGTATCGACTTTAAATTACCTCCGTGTCTAGCTCTTGGTATATTTTCTGTAGTACTCACGAGTTCTATAAGCTTTGCATTTCTGCCATTTGATCTCCTAGAAGTTTTAAAGTCATTAAAAGATTTTAAATTGCCCCCATGCATTTTAGGAGGCGGTGAATCTAATTCTATTGATTTTTTATGCTCCGTCTGTGATGTTTCAGCATCTTCTTCTAGTTGTTCTAGCTCATCCTTACTCTCTACTTTTAAATTACCACCGTGCATGGGCTTTACCGTGCTAATTTCTTCAGCAAATTCTACCAATTGTGCGCTTCTATAATTCCCACCATGTTTAGGACCTGTAGTCAAATCTAAATTTTCCTTAAACACTTCTACATCTTTAAGTTTATTTATATTTTTTGCTAAGTTTTCATCTTTATATAATTCTAAAAATTCCAAATTATTTTTAGGCTTCTTAGTGGTAGCTTTCCTTGGTATTTCTTTCACAATTTCCACCTCTTTGATGTCTTGTTTGAATTGAGTTACATGAGGAGCAGACCTATTTACAGGCAATTCTTTGTGGATTTCAATTTTCTTTTTAGACACCCGTGGTTTTAATTCCTCTTTGCGGTTTATCTCTGTTGTAGACAAAGGAGAATCTGTTGTCCTAACAAGAGTACGTTTCGTCGGTTCAGGAGTTGTAACAGTAGGAGAAGCAGAGGGCTGTTTTTCATCTTCTTCTTCTTCATCATTTCTGACATCTTCATCAAGTTGATCTTCTTCTTCTTCATCATCATTACCATTGTCATCGTCATCGTCTTCATCTTTATCATCTTCTTCGTATTCTTCTTCACTAGAATCAGTCGGGTGATTTTCATTATTTTTCCTCAACTCTTCTTTTTCGTACATGGGCATATATTCATCCATATCATGTTTGATACCAATCAAAGCATCAACCTCTTCTTTTCTCATATCATCTTCAATGTCACCTTCACTATTTTCATCATCTCCATACCTTTGAGTATCTGTAACTAATGTACTTTTGGTACTTTTTTTTTTCTTCTCCTTATATTTGGGTAATTCAATATCGTCGTTTTCATCGTAATTCTTTGTTTTTTCTCTTTTAGGAATATCTATTTTAATTTTTTCTGGTGCTGGAGTTGTTCTAAACCTGGTCACTAAACTAAGTTTGGGTGGTTGCGTAACAGTTTCTTGTTCATCAGTAGGTACTTCTGTAGTCGTAGTCGTAGTGTATCTCGATTTTTTCCGGAAAATGGGTTTTTGTGTCGTTGTTGAAGTTGTAGTGGTAGTTGAAGGTTTTGATTTTACATTTTCCTCTTGTTCGTCTTCATATTCATCATCATATTCTTCGTCATGTTCATCTGCTTCGTTCTTATTATGCCCAGTACTTTTCTGTTCAATATATTGACTCGAAGGAGTTGTTGCTATAGTTCTATGAACATTATTTGAAGCAGCCATCGATTGAACATCTAGAGACGTGGTTACAAGTTTAGAATTTCCATCATTATTACTATCTTTTGTTTGAGCTTCATAATCCTGTCGTGACATGGCCTTCTTGTTTATAACAGGAGTATACATTGGTTTATGGTTTGGTACTCTAAATTCATATCTCGGCTCACCCCTGCGTTTGTCAATATTTATGTTGACAAATCTCGCATCAGTTAAATCAGTATCTCCTTTAGAAATTTTTGATTGGACTCTATCAGTTTTACCGATGTCTTTATATGTGCGAATAGTAGTACCATTAGGTTTAAAAAATTCTTTTTCAGGTTTAGTTACTTTATCTACTACTCTACTAGATTGTAATTGCTTGATAAGTGGGCTAATATTACTTGTTGTTGTTGTTTTTTTGGATTCTTGAACTTGACCATCTCTTATTATTTTGTAAGGTTCATAAATAAATGGTGCCGCTCGTTTTGTTCTTATAGGTGCTTGGGTTATATCTTCAGCGTTTGTAAAGGATTTATATTGTAATGTTTTATTATAGTTGGCAGGGGGTGCAAACGCATTTGTATCGTTTTGTTTTGTTTTCAATGATAAAGGCAAAGCCACACTTTTAATATTTTCTACAATATCAGAATAAACATTGGACTGCTGAGATAATTTGCTATTATCTTTGGAAACATTCAATGGAGAATGCAAATAAAGTAAAAGTTGTTTATTATCTTTTGTTACCGAATCTTTCAACGCATTCTCCCCATTTCGCAATTTACTAATCAAATCAAAAATATCGTTATAATTGTTATTTCTGAGCTCATTACTAACATTTAAATGTTTAGATTCTTGCAAAGAAAGTTCTTTGGGTTTCGTGAGTTTGTATGACAATAGATTTGGTTTTGTTACTGGTTCAGGATTTTCTATAATTTCTTCTTTAAAAAATGGGCTGTCTAAGGGATTTTCCCCAAAATACTTAGCTTTAAAGCAGTCTATTTTATCGCCAAGACCTTTAAGCCGAGGTTGCTCTTCAACATTATCCTCTTGTTCACTTTCAGTTACTGATTCTTCATCTTCATTTTTGCTATCAGGATCTCCCTTCTTTTTAAGTTTCTTAGGGATTGCGTCAACTTTTTCATCCACTTCAGGGCATACTATTTGGGATCTTGAGTCGTAGAACTCAGTACCACCCTTTGACTTTTTCGGTATGAATTTAAGATTTTCCGCATACCTCAATGGAGAATCTCTATGAATAGACGTTAAATTTTTAAAATAATATGGATATTTAAGTTTCAGATCGTCTTTACTTACAATTTTATCTTTAGCGATTTCTAAAATCTCATCTTCAGTAAGCAAAGTTGAGTTTAGATCGATATCAGGTACTTTAAAGTTGGCTTCTCTTTTGTCTACATCGTGTTCAGTACCATTTGTTTCTCTCTCATTTTCATCATGTTCAATATCACTAGAGTCATTATTTTCATTTTCAGTTGACTCATTTTCTCTTTTGTTTCTTTGACTACTATCTTCATAATCCGGTAAATCATTATAAACATCCGCTTCTATAGACTGCTCACGTTCATCTTCTGAATATCGCTCCGATTCATTTTCTTCATTGTGATCCTTATTGCTATTTTTCCATTTTTTACCATGCAAAAGTTGGTCTCTATGTTCTGACCTTCCTTCGTCATCATGGCTATTGCTCACAGTAGGTATTTTGTATTTACCACCACTTATTTCATTTTCCTTCAGATAACCTCCATGCGCTTCATGGTCAGATGCATGTTTCTGCTCACCTGCATGATCATAGGCAGAGTCTTCATATCCTTCCTCCGTGTAAACTGTCTGAGCTTTGGTAGTTTTTACAGCTTCCTTGAGACGAGGTGCATTTTTTATTTCTTCATAAGTGTCTGCATCTTCGAGAGCGGCTGCTTTTGGTAAATGTTTGGTGGTTTCCGTTTTTCTAACTTGTGCATAACTTTTTATCGGTACAAATTCATCTTCTTCATCAATGACTGGGTCTTCGTTTGGCTGTAGTTCTAACTTTTGCGATACTAATGGACGATTTTCTCGTACAGCTTGATTAATTGATTCATCCAGATTATTTCTTAATTTAACATATTTTTGCCTACCTTTTTCATATATGTCAAAACCATCAGATGGTTGCTCGATTTCTTCAGCTACAGGAACTTGCGGATATTCATTTTGTTCATCATCATATCTCAAAGCGTGATGTTGCCTTAACTTTTGAAGGTGATGTTTTAACGGTTGGTAATGTGCAGGTCTTATTTTAACGAAATTTTGGTTCCAAGGATGTCTAAATCGGTGATTTAAAATTTGCTCCCTATTAGGATATCTTGGAAGTGGTCTGTAATAAACAGGATGTCTTTGAGGTCTGTGAATTTCATACCTTGCTGGGATATTTCTCTGTGGAACTTTTTTCCTATCAGTTTCCTCAGGACTCTCTGAATATTCGTCACTCTCAATGTCAGGTTTACCAGCCTCTTTTTCGTAATTTTGAAGGCGTTTACTCGTGTCTCGTAAGTCATTTCGGATTTTATCTAGAACTGGATCTTTGTATATTTCTTTTAACGCCGGTTCTTCTGCTTTATATGGATGGTACACTTCATAATTGGATACAATGGGCGCTATTTGACTGTTATAGTTGTCTTTGTTTTGAGTATATTGTTGTAAAGGTGCAAAGATTTCTCTTTTGGGATCTTGCAACCGATGTTTTCCAAGGTCTGGGTTTTCTTTTCCTGTATAAGGTCTCACTGGGTGTGCTTTATAGTGGCTAGCAGGTAAAGTTACACCATGAAAAGCGGCTACATCTACTGCGAATTGTGGCTTCTTGGCTGGATACTGGAAGTACTCGACCGGTACCGGCTCTTGCTTCAGAATATTGGGTTTAAACACATCCACTGAGAACTCTTCGTCGTTAAATCCATTGTTTTTCACTTCACTGTCACCTTCGTTCCATACCACCGGGACCTTGATGGCAACACATAGTACACTGCACTGTAGAAAGAGGAGCGTCGCGAAGGCTGTTGTCATGAGCATCGTTGTGACATCACGATCGCGAGTTTAGCGGTTGACTGAGCCGGGCGGGAGGGCTGGCTAGGTTTTTATCTCCTCGGTTGGACGTCGCGCCCCGTTTGCTACTAGCGGCCGCTCGCTTTGGCTCAACGTTTGGTACAAGCTACAGACTTTCGCTATCAACGGATAAATACAGTACCTATTAAATAGTTGAATTCAAAATAATTCCTTCGAATTAGCCAGTTTTGAGTAATATATTTTTTTTTTTTTTTTTATTAATCATTATTCATTAGTTCTGAGTACTTATCAGCTAAATATGCTTTTATAAAAGATATTTAGTTCTCTTTGTTGTCCCATGTTTTATGTCCAATCATTTAGGTAATAACTAAAGACTGAAAGTTACTGTGTACTTAGTAGTAGACGTTAGAAATTGCTAGAAGCTCAAATTTCCAAACGATGGGATAAGATTCTTCGTGATGTCCGTACACGATTGTTATTCAAGCGATCAAGTTTTTATCTAGTTTTCATCAATCGCATGTATTCATAATTTTATGTGTGTGGCATACTATTTATAAAAATAATAGATACTAATAAATATTATTCCGTTTTTATGCAGAAAAAGTTGTTTTGATTTCAGCACGGATCCAATGATACAAAAAAGGTAGGTAACGAATTGTAAAGTATGGAGGAATGATAATAGTAATATTTTTTCGGCACTAGCAACATTTATATACTATAACTAAAACTAGCAACATACTGTATTATGAATTTGACATGTAAATCTATTATTCTGTGCTTAACGGATGATATGGAATTAAAGAAAGGGCAAGTGAAGATCCAGGTAAGAAGTTTGTTATTTTATTTGTTGCGAAAAGAGTTATTAAATACTGGTGTGCCCAGTTTCAATCAACACAAAAAATAAATTTTATGAGCAAACCAGGGTCGCCAATTCACTTTCATTAAAAACAAGTGCCATAATTATAAAAACCCAACTTACCTTCTTTGTTTATTTGAAAAAAAGCGACAGCAAATGTCACTTATGATACCAGTTTGAAACTTAAGAAGGTACTGCATCCAATTGTGGAAATTTATTTGTTTTCAAATCACTGATACTATGCGCTGGATTAATTAAATACTAATATAATATATTAATGTATTGTATAGGGGTTATCTTGTGCAAGGATCGACCTAAAGGTCGATCCTTGCACAAGATAACCCCTTTCTTAAAATTTAAAACAGATACATATAAAATTTAAAAAGCAATATAGAAAGAAAGATAGATAATAAATTTATTTTGTTTAACTGTCACACACATTATACAGAAATAAGTAGAAACAATATGATCACTAACTTATAATAACTACTAAATACATGCAGTATGTGTGCCACAGAAGCACAAATAGGCTACAGCTCAGCACACGTTACCCGGGTGGAGCAACCGCTGATTTTCAGCTGTCACCCATTTGGAGATAACACGAACGAGCGCAATTTAACATATTATTTATTAACCAAATGAAACAGTAATGTATCATATACAGGTATGTTATGATATCTAAAACAAGTTTGTATATGTTACGTCTAAAACAATGTCAATATTTATATTTACATCTCGCAGGGTCAAGATAGATATGAAAATAATAAGACTTCATTTTTTTCACATTATCGCCTAATGGTTTTGCGCAGTTGCGACGTTTTTCGTTCGTGGGGCACCCGCTTCGCCTATTTCTTCTGTTTAGGTATTTCCAAGTCATAGCGAATTAAAATACGCACATACATTTCACAACACTGAAAACACTTGACCAAATACCATCTTCTTTAAGCACTGAAGCTTGTGACTTGAGCCGAAGGTCACGCGATAGTGAAATTGAACAAACAAACGCAAGTAATTCTAATGATAACGAAACAGATAAGCGAGTATAGAACAAAACCTTACCGGATGTTAGGCCGTACGTGTGAAAGCTGCGCTTGGACTAGAGCTTAGAGTAAGTAGAGCGTATATGGAATAGTCAGTTTTGAATAATTGCTGCCCTTATTTGGGGTCACTAAAAGTTACGATGTTTTTTGTTGTTATAAGTAGGTCTTGCAATAATTTATATTGCTAAGCTGTTAGTAATGAAGTCACTAAAATCATGATGATTTGCTTATTTACTAAATGATTTTTTTATGAATAATATAAATTAAAACTTATTTAAAATAAAACAAAGTACCTGAAGCTAGAAATGGCTCTTACAGTTTGTGTAAAATCAAATCAGGTAAATTAAATTTCCGAGCGAAGCTTGGTGGCAATTTATTTATTAAATTACTTTTCCGCGACTTCGTCCACGAAAATTATAGTTAATGTTATCTGCCCGTTCATACTAATTTTTGGGTTTATACTTAAGTAGCACACAAACACACAGTCAAATCTTTATATTATTAGATTATTCATTTTCATACATACATTTTCATTCTGAGTAAAGTTATTTTTTTCATAAATATAAATATACATAGGTAAAGGGTGGCCAAATAACAGGTATTACAGGTATACACTTTAGTTTTGTAATTTTATGCTACGAAATAAAAAAATATTGAGTATTCCTTGTTAAATAGGTATAGTATTTAGGGCCGGCAGTTAAGCATGGAAAATAATGTCAGATAAAAAAATGCAGCTCTAGCAGCATCGCAGATGTGAACCCTTTTCATCACATTTTCACATATTTCCTGCGTTATCTCTGTGACTGTCTCGATTTTTTTTATTACTGGAGGTTAATTGGCCTGTTATCATAGACGCGTCCCTTTAGATATACTCACAGAAAAGCTTGCTAAACTAGCTAAGCTGTTAAATCAGGCGATCACGGGGGCCAGTCAGTGTCACCATATCTCGAGATTCTAAAAACGTTTCAATAATTAAAACACGTTGTTCCGTCGTAAGCGCTCCATAACAAATTTTCCGTATCAACACATATAGTAAGTTTCATGCAACAACTGTCTTTTTTACCGAAAAAACAAAATGGCGGCAAAAATAACTTCTATACCTCCAAGCTGGCTACCCTGTATGAAAAAATCAGTATATTATATCCATTTTATAACAGAAAACTTAGATATTTCAATAAAATGTTCCAGTCACCCATTCGAGAACGCGTCGCTTGCGCACCCTACACTGAGTTTTGCTTTCAGCCAGCTCCGCGGTTGTTTATAAGCCATTCTTTACACTAAACAAAATTAGGCAAATAGTGTTTCTGAAATGGCGACATACATAGCTTAGCGATAATTTTGCGGGGAAACAGCTATTGAAATGATTTTTCAAAGCAACTGCATCTGAGAACGGTAATCTAAGTTCATTTTATTTAATTTACAAGAAGAGTCAATTGAGGTATGCATATACATATTTGCCTATGTACTCCGTTGTATGTAGAAAAGGTTACCAATTAAGGAGTAATACTTTAGGTAGAAAACCTTGATTGGGATGATCATGAATTAATTTGGACGATAAAAAACGGGCATAGCCTGATGTTTTATATTCTCTTTTATTTCAAAAGCCTTTACTGTATGTGATAAGGTTATTTTTGCTATTCTTCTTCTTTTTTGAGACCAATAATTACGAAAAATTTTCACATAACATTTGTAAAAGGTTGGTTTTATCATTTTTATCAATCGGTAGCTTATTTATTAAGCTGACTAAATTCTTGCTAATACAAAGTGTATACAACACAACAAACAGTTACAATTAAATGACCTCTTGACCTTACATAACTATCAAATTGCCTCAAAAAGTTGTGTCAGCACCCGATCATGATTTGCTCGACTTCAAAACTCGACAGAAGAATCCATGAGGCTTTTCCCCACAAAAAGTCTTGCCAAAGCTTATTGCATCAAGCTGAAAATGGCTGCAACAATTACATAAGGAAATTTCCCCTCGATTTGTTGCTTAAATAACACTATTGGAGTCGTTATCGAGGTTGCGTCAGCTGATTAAGGCTCACTTTTGATACGTTATTTGATATCTTAATTTAATGTGGTACGTGTTTTCATTATTTTTACATTTGCTTTTATTGTTTGTTATTGAAATTAGTTTAGGCTCTTTGTGAGTAGTCTGTGCTTCTGTTATAACGTAGCTTTTTAGCATTTTTGCTCTTTTAACTGCTATAATTTTTTAAAAGTATTTTATTTTGCATTCACAATGCTATTTTGATATACTGTTATTAAATTAAGAAATAATATATGATGAAAAAATTTCATACGGGCGGGGTTTAGCGACCTAGGTCGCTGGTTCAAACCCCTTTTCTTTTAACTTCTCTTGTACAATCAAACAAGGTTAAATAAGCAAAAAGAATAGAAAATAAAAACTAAGCATACGGCCTGTGTGTAATAGTGAGTTTTAGACAAAAGTAACGTAACTCAAATTAAAAATGTATAATTTTATCCGACCTGACTTACTTCCTATTCTAACTGTGGTTCTTTAGATTTTTCTTGTAAATTTAGATTAGTGTTAAATGATTTGGGCACAACATTGACGTTCATATTAAATCGGCAGAAATATTATCGCCGTCGATATTGGCATTTTAGGGTTGTCTACTAAGACCGGCTAAAGCTTTCAAATAAAGAGAACCGCATTATCTAATCACCCGTTTCGTGACTATGACGCCATGCACGCACACCCAGCGGCAGACTAAACCTATTACACCCCTCTGTTTAAATGGGTATTAATAAACATCTTGATTGATGAAATTATAAAAACATAATAAATCATAAAGTATAAATTATATTAATAAAATATTATAAAAACACTTTTCGGGACGACCCACCTGTAGCCGTAGTCTGCATTGTTATATCTATTGTGTCTGGTCCAGTGTCCGTGAATGAGTTATATTATGAAAATAAAGGATTATACAGTGTATGAATAAACCACTGACATTCCCTTGAAGAAGTGCTTCAGCCCGATCCAAATAAAAACTTTTTGCATGGGAAAATTTTTGGGACATTTTTATACAAACTGCCCTAACGGCCGACTGAAAGCTTCTGTATGAACATGTTTTTTTTTTTCATTTTGACGGTTTTATTTATATACTATAAAATTGAAATAAATAAAAGTGACCCAAAATACTGCGAATCCGTATCTATAAACAGCAGAGACATAATTAAGCGAAAACGGCGGATCTCCGCAAAAAAGATACCGTTGCTTTGCGTTAACTCAATTAACGGGGTAGAAAACACACTGCGCGATTTTTTGCAGACCACCAATACTCGTACATTTATCACTATTGTTCTTAAATTTCTCTTCACTAAACTGAATGCTGAAAAAAAAGGTAACAAAGTTATGGCTGAAGAAGGAACATCATTTAACTCCAGCTCTTTAAAAGCTTATTTTAATAGTTTGACTACGAATCTAAAGTGATAGAGGCGTCATTTAATTTGATTTTTTGTACAGTACATACAGTGAAATAAAGACGTCGGTAAAAAAGTCCTTATCAATCACACATAAGAGGTCTTCTGTACATATCACTGCTGGTACATTAGTAGCGAAATCTTCTCCTCAACTATGTTTCGCGGCGCAATGATCTATATAAATGAGGGAAAAGAAAGATAGGTCGTACGATTTTGATATCATGATGATGACGAAGATCATCATCATTGATACCATCAAAGAACGCGGAAGTAGAGTATATTCTTAGAGTTAATCGGTATTATATTTGTATAATAAATACTTTATTGATTGGCTCAAAAGTAAAACCGCATTGTGTGTTCGAGCGAGAAAATTAAAATAAGTCGAAGACCAAACCGTTGGTAGGAAGTCGTTACCATCTGATTTGTGCTGCGGTCGCCGATGACAGGCCGCCGTCGTCGCTGCGGGATTGTTTTCATTCAATTGATGACATTTTTAAATTGCTCTCGCAAGCCAACTGGGTGTAGCACAGTAGCAATGTGCTACATTCAGTAGGCTGTATGTATGTACAAATGTAGCAGTATCTTTAAATAATAGTTTTGTAAGATTCGATAGCTTCTAGCAGTCGTAATATTTTTCCTACAAGTACCTTGAGATTATTTTGAATCTTTCTTTACTTTTTTGCAAAATGGATGCATTTTGTACTGCAACTAACTGTCGCCAGTGGCTCCGCCCACCCGCCACATGTTTTTTTTAGATTAAGGTAACCCCTGTACTTTTCAGTAGCCCAGGACATGATACAAAATTTGATAATCGGGTGAAACCTTGTCAATTTAATAAAATCTCAAGCTCATCACAAAACTTCAAGACCTGCAGACACCGTGAGCCAATACTGCGAAAATCCGAAACGTTGTCAATATATATTGGTAAGTGGTAGTTTTGCATAGTTCTTATAACACAATTGACAAATCTCCCCTTAGTCTACCTTCGACCATGGAAACTGCAAAGTTTTCGAGAGGCTAGGTGTAAAAATAATGTAATAAACGCAATAAAACTGTATGAAGTGATTTAATTTAAACATCATGTATACAGCTACTTCATTTTAAAATTACCAATCACCATTTTTTGTAAGTTTGTTTTTATACGTTTCAAGATTTAAATAATGTTTATGGGCCGAAAAAGAGATCGACATTAACAAACATGCTATTTCAAAGTTTAATTCTAAAGCTATCAAGTCTATCGAGTAGTGTGTCGAAACAGACTAGGTTTCATGAAATTTGAATTCACCTGTCGGGGAATTCGATGCGCTCTCGATTTTCAGAGTTCCGCCCACTTAATTATTTACAAGCGTCTATTAACTTTTAAAAAAATATGGAGTTGGTCATGGTGGGTCAATCAGGAACACAAAACCGTGGTATGTGGAGGCCTTGGAGGCAGGCCTAAGCTATGTAAGGCAACAGAATGGAAAAAGTATAATAACAGCAAGAAAACTGCATTCAAAGACATTCATTGATTTATTTACTTTTATGGTATTTTTTTGTAAATTTTGCATCTTAAATTTGACTGATATGCTGGTGTCTGGTGGAGCTGAAAATTCACAAGCATATAAAAGATAGTTGATATCGAAAGAAAGAAAAAAACATTTTATTTGCATTTGAATAGTTGGTGGAATAATTATTTCGCTCCTACTCAGCTATTGTCAGTAGCAGTAGCAGCCAAATACAATTTGGTATAGTGTGAGAGAACAAATAATTTATTTGATAAGATATTATATCCATTGACTATGATTAATTAACCTGCTTTAATTCTATGGCAAAACAATAAATTCAAATTTCACAACACAAAATATTATAGGTATAATTATTTAAATGTAAACTTCTATGACTAAAAAAATCCTAGACTGTGTAGAAGCTCATACAAGCGCTTTTTAAACAACATAAAAGTCATGTCTTTTATGTTTTAAGGAATTTTATTATACATAATAAAATACATAATCTGAGGAATCGTATTAACAGGCGATGCGGCTAGCAACCCGTCACTATTTTGATTCCGTTTTCAACCTAATGCCCACGAACATGCTAAACGTGGCCTTCAGGTCTTATAGGCCTAGGCTCTGTCCACCCCGTAAGGGAAAAAGACGTGATACTATGTATCTATGTATCTATGTATGTATGTTATTATACATTCATATACACATGAAGTAACATTTAGGTACCAACGCTTTGAGGTACCATTTCTTAAACCAACCTGTCACGAAGACACCCTTTGCCAAAACTTGTTTAAAAAAGTTTAAACAAGTTTGGATTAAGCGTAACAAATTTGGCGACTTCAAAAATATACAAGCAGGCGAGAGAAAGAACATTCAGTGATTTAAATAGAGGCCTACACGAGGTATCAGGCGCAACCCCGCATTATAATAGCCTTTATGCATTTTTTATAGCACGTAAAGCTCTTTCTATATCTGTATTGTTTCCCCAAATCAAGAAGCCATATCGCAACTGCATTGCAATATATTGAACTTATTGTCTTGATCAGATAAGAGAGTATATATTAACGCTCATCATCATCATTTCAAGTAGGTGTCACGGTCAATCGACCATGCACACCCTGGTGTCAGAGTTCTTCGGAACCGCCTCTCGGCCTCTAACGTGGTTAACGACTACCGGATGCCAGCCGAGGCCAACGGCTTAGCGTGCCTTCCGAAGTGTCGTAATCGTCTTTATTATCAGACAATAAGGTGATTCAAGTAAAAGTATGCTTCCCGTGGAATCGAACCCAGACGTGTTAACTACTGGACCATGGAGGCAGTTATATTAACGCTAAATTACGGTATCGTTTCTTGTTTGCTTTTCCTATGTGTAAGTGGCCAATTAGGGTTTAAAATGTAATAGATCTAATTCTGTAATTGGCATATCATAAGAGTTTATTACCAAAACCGATAAATTACGTTTGGCAAAAAGCGTGCCTTTTGTCAGACGTAACTAACGAACTCAATACAAATAATAATAGCAATAAGTGAAATAAAATCTATAAAGTATGAAGAGTAAGAAATGATTACATTCTTGTAATAGGATCACGCACATGACAGTATTCAAACAGCAATAAAACTAGTGACACACTAGTGACACACTAGTGACACACTAGTGACACACTAGTGACACACTAGTGACACACTAGTGACACACTAGTGACACACTAGTGACACACTAGTGACACACTAGTGACACACTAGTGACACACTAGTGACACACTAGTGACACACTAGTGACACACTAGTGACACACTAGTGACACACTAGTGACACACTAGTGACACACTAGTTTTATTGCAATTTATTGTAAGCTGTTAGGTTGTTCGAGTGTCAGTATCGTCGGCACTGGATATTTTATAGAAGGAGGAGTGAGCACAGACTACTATTACCATGATCGTGTTTATACTCTATCGGTTTACAGTTGACTTTAGACCTCCCACAATACATAATGACTGTATAAGATTTCCGTATGATGTATTTCTACATATACTGCACATACTAGTAACCCATATTTTGGGAGATGTTTATAAATTTTGTATTTTTTGTTAGGCGCTATGTTCTGCTTGATATGCTTTCCTCCTCATCTAAACGTGTTTTCGGTTGCACCCTCAGTGGTTCTGTGTCAGAACCCCGGGGTGGCTATTATAATAACACGTATATACGATTTAGCAAACTTTATTGGAGCTACCCAGAGAGAGTTGGCGTCAGCCATTTGCCTGACGTCAACTCTCGTTGGAAATCTCCAGACCAATTCCTGTGAAAAGTCGTTGAATGAGTATTAGCTCACGTCAGGCCCGGCGCCCCTCTTGTAGCAGGCTGACATGTTTAGCACTGCACCACCGACCCCGATGCGGTACATGTATCTGACACAAAGTGTTAATATTATCAGAAATTCTGTTCGTGTTTCCTCCTTGTTTGTATCTTTAATATATCAATATGATCACAACGAGCTTCATTTTATTGAAAAATTCATTGAAATTTCGTTTGTTTTTTCTTTTCTTCTATTAGTCCATCAAACTTCATTCAGAAGCTTATTTAAGCCACTGTCTAGTTAATCATCGAGTTATTCTTGTTTATCAAAGAAATTATGTTGTAATTAATTTCGCTGATTCGTCGGAGCCCCTGGCGACAATTCCCACGAAACCGCTGATTTGATCATATACGACGCAGCAAGGCGAGCAAAGACCAGCTTGCTAAGTAAATCTCATTACAGCCGTACCATGACACTTTATTTTAGTTATTCCACACATTTTTCATGGGCATCTTTAACACCAATAAATTACACCGACTTCATATTATAAATTCTACTAGAAAGAATTTGCAAAATAATCCAAAACAAAAACCATGCAGGTCGTCGAACCCACCAACAACTCCTTCGTTTATATTACCTGCTCATCAGTGTCTCCAAGAATACATAAACGAAGTTCATACTAAAACAATAAAATTGCAGACGAACCCAGGATATCACTTTTATTGCAACTACCCTTTAAATAATTATTATAACTACCTATACATTTAAAATCCGATGTTTTAGTAGGGTGATTTTTAAAGTCCGATACTATTATTGTCATTGAAGTAAGCTTCCAGCGTATGGTTTACCAGAGGACCTTTGCAACTGGATATGCGATTTCCTCAGGGAACGGTCGATTCGAGTGCTTATGGATGGCTGCTAAATAAATAAATATAAAGCTGCTCTTCCGACCAAATGGCTATTAATGCCGGGGTACCTTAGGGATCTGTTCTCTCCAACCTTGTTCCTGCCTTTAATGACCTCCTTAAATCTGGCATTATTGGCTATGCTGATGACAGCACCGTTGTAGAGAGTTATACGTCCAGTGCCAGTGCAAGTCCACAAGAAGTCCAGTCTCTTAGAGAATTTATGATGGAACGGGTTAACTCGAAATTACAGAGGGTGTCCGATTGGGGAGACGCCAATCTTGTTAAGTTTAACCCGTCCAAAACACAGGCGTGTCTCTTTTCTGCAAAAAAGAGTGCTTTCCCACTTGCACCCACTTTCCAGGGTGTTTCCTTGCCGTTAGTTGACCACCTTGGGCTTTTAGGCATGACAGTCACGTCCAAACTAAGTTTCGGCCAACAGATTGAGTCGATGGCACTAACTGCTTCCAAGAAGTTGGGCATCATCTCAAAGGTTCGGCGGTACTTCAGCTCTGAACGGCTGCTCAATCTCTATACAGCCCAGGTTCGCTCTTGCATGGAGTACTGCAGTCACCTTTGGGATGGCTCAGCGAAATACTAGCTTGAAGCATTGGACTCTGTTGACCGAAGAGCCCGCAGGCTCATAAACAACGACGTACCACGTCGTTGTTTATGAGCCTGCTCAAATAGTCCTGTTCAAATAGGAAATTGCAATCCCTGGAGCATCGCCGCAAAGTCGCATGCCTATCGGTATTTTATAGGATCCATTTTGGAGAGTGTGCGAAAGCGCTCTTTGAGCTAGTTGAACCCTCACCATTCCTCCATCGGACTACGAGGCGCAGACAGAAATTTCACCCTTTTATCGTTGGAATACCAAAGAGTCAAACTAAACGCTTTGACAGTTCCTTTTTGGTTCGAGTAGCTAAGGTGTGGAATGAACTGCCTGCGTCTATATTCCCAAACAAGTACAGTCCCGGGACATTCAAAAGTAGAATAAATAAGTATCTCTTGGATAGGCATGTAACATCCTCGTCTTCATCGTCACTTACCATCAGGTGAGATGGGAGACAAATGCCTAATTCAATATTTAGAAAAAAAAAAAAAATTGAAGATTTTTTATCGTGTGAGATTTTTTGAATGGTTTATATTTAAACAGAAGAGACTATCTATAAAAACTGTTTCTTTTTTTATTATTATATATAATAGTAAGGAAGAAGAAGCGGTATTATCAGTTCCCTTAAATTGATTTTTTCAACATTTATTTTATTACCGTTTGCGCTAGCTACGGAACTCGTCAAACCACCTGAGCTTATTTTTTCAGCTTCCAACAAACTGATTAGCATCGCATTCAGCCGTGTTGCAACCCCGCGGCGCAACGGACTAGAAACCGAAGAAGTCAAGGAAACGGCTTTTTTATACATTTTAAATGTTTAAATAAAAGTTTTTATTCTACAGTTACCTTATCTCTATTTGTTTACTATAAAAGACAGAGCAATAAAATCCCTTAAAAACCTTCAGAAGATGCCTATGTCATGCGCCGTTACTTCCAGTCTTTTCATCATTATTATAAATTGTCATCTGAAGCGTAATTTTGTACATCGACAAATAGAAACTTAAACAATATACCTACCTATGACTAAAAAAACTAAAGTGCTTATTTTTTATGTGTTTAAATAACCATTCTCATTATAAAATATTACGAAAATCTTAAGAAACAAGTTGATTTTAGCCTGGACGCGTATTATTAAACTGTATACTGACACAGCTAATGCACAAACATTAGCTGTGTGTTCAAACTACATTTGAACACAAGTTCAAATGTAGTTTGCTCCGTTTTTAAGAGCAAACTGATAAACTGTTCAGAGTGCTCGGGTTTAAATACAGTGTGTTTCTTATTTTTAGAGCACGATGGATATAGTACAAGCTCAGTACTCAGACGCAATATATAATTTGGTAAGAGGTTTTAAAAATAACCATATAAATTAAAAATAAATCCGGTTAATGAAATACAAGTAAGTCAATAAGTGTATAAATATAAGTACGCATCCAGATTTCTTTGTACTTCCCTCAAAAATTTTTCTTTAATAAATGTGAAATGAACGCGTGAAAGCTTAACAAACAAACAAACTCACTTTCACATTTATAATATTATTTGGGATATTGATGTAATTTATATAAAAAAAAGAAACTAATTTTTACGAAAAAATAGACTTTATTTGACTACTAACTAAAAGTATTCCTCTATAATGAGCCCAAGTTAGTTTAAGTTATAAGGTGCAACCTATATATTGACCGAGATCAGCTCTGTCGTCATACGTATTTTGCTTACGCCTTTAAACGAGCAAACTGCATACCAGCTCTGTACTAGTATGCAATGTGCTTCGATTTTTGAAGCAAAATGTACATCATCAAAGACTAATAAGAGTCTGTGTCAATATAAGTACTATAAGTACTACTAGCAATACGCAGCCTGGGCACTGTATACATGTGTATGGTATGGACATGTGTACGTCTGTACGTATGTCAAGTTTAATCTGTTTAACTGTTATGTCGTATGTAACAAACATAAAATCTCACAGTTGTAATATTGGTAGGATAGTATAATGATAGTTCCCCAGACCTCATATCTCATATCATAAAATACAACATCATTGTCTGTTTAGTTTTGTTTTCACGTGTAGAAGTGATCAATTCTAGTGTCACATTTTTCTAACTGATTAAAGGCATCTGGTATAGTTTAACAATACCACCACGACTTATCATTTCAAAACAATCGATGTTATACCACTTGTAATCCACAAGAAAAGTGGTAATCAAGTCCACTCCCATTTGTCGGTAAAAGCTACAAAAGTTAGAGTTATCTCAGGCTGAAAATGCAAGCTTCAGCCGCCGCAGCTTCAAATCTCGAAGCACGACTCGCCAAGGTCCCGGCCTATAACGAGCGAAGTTTATAAATGTGCGCACGCGCAACCCAGTGACACTCCGCGGAGGAGCGCCCGGCAGCATGGCCACGCAGGTCAGTCAGTCACTTTGTATCATTCATCATCATCATCATCTAACAGCCTAAACCTATGAATGACTTACCTCATGTCAATCATTAAAATGTTTTTTGACTGACACATCATGATTTTTTATTCACTTAATAGCCGTAAATAATAGCTTTATGCGATAAGAATTATCTTATAATATCAATCCAAGTAATAACCAGGTAATAAACGATTTATTATTCAAATTTTATTCAAATCCCAAACTTAACGAATTACAATCACTAGTTTACAATTTTTCACATTTATAATCAGTTTTATCTCTTTTGCCAGTGTTATCATCTATACTTCTATACTAATATTATAAAGCTGAAGATTTTGTTTGTTTGTTTGTTTGAACGCGCTAATCTCATGGACTACTGGTTCAAATTGGAAAATTCCTTTGTGTTGAATAGTTCATTTATTGAGAAAGGCTTTAGGCTATAAAACATCACGCTGCGATCAATAGGAGCGAACAGCTATTATAATATAATATAGTAGACAACAAAATTTAGTAAAATCTCTAAATATTCCAAAAGCCCCAGTAAAGTAACTACAGTAATTACAGTCGGTGTCCACATTGTTGGCAACTGCTCTTTCCATACGAGTAAAACTTGCTCATTGCAATCTCTTCAAGGCTCAAAGAATACTAAAAGTGGTTAAACTTGATAATGATCACAATAATATCATCAACAAATAAGTTTCATATTAATTAAGAAACTGAAGATGTTTATAAAAAATGTAAAAGAGAACAATATAAATTGAACACTGTTTTTTCTTTATAATAACATAGGTGTGATTTAAGAAACATTCAACCAAGTAAATGCAATATTTAATGTATGTAGGTATAATAAATAAAACAAAAATATTACGAGTATTTAATAGCACCTACTCATCATCATCATCATCATTTCGAGTAGGTGTCACGGTCAAACGACCTTGCACACCCTGGTGTCAGAGTTCTTCGGAACCGCCTCTCGGCCTCTGACGTCCTTTAACGACTACCAGATGGCAGCCGGGACCATCGGCTTAACGTGCCTTCCGAAGCACGGAATCATCTTTATTATCAGACAATCAGGTGATTCAAGCCTGCAATGTCCCAGCCAAACTGGAAACAACCAAACAAAGTATGCTTCCGGTGGGAATCGAACCCACGACCTCCGGGTCAACAGGCAAACGCCTTAACCACTGGACCACGGAGGCTGTTTATAGCACCTACTAGAAGAGTATTATTGAAAAAGAATTTTCTCATGACAACCGCGTTAATTATAGCCTATGTTAACTTCAGATAATGTAGCTTTTGTCAGTTGAAGGGATTCTTAAATCGTTTCAAAAATTGTTGTATTACAGTGCATATGTCTTCCTTTGTAACGCTCTGAAGTCTAAACGGTTTGAACAATTTTGTAGATAAAGTGTAATTAAATTCGTCTTTGTTTTATTTTTTTAATCATTTTAGAAACTTAATAAACAAACGTCACTTTCTACCACACCACAGTAAAATGTTATTTATCTGTCGAAATAATTATGTAGCGTCTATGTAATGAATACAAAGCAATCCAGTGATATGAGCTCATACGAGAGGCGCGTCGAGAATCAAGATCAAGTTCATGACTGGTATTGCAAGCGACCGGCGTCATACAACCGGTGCGGATAATACTTGGCACTTGGCCGGTTTGATAAGTCTCCAGCTTTTGATGGCCCAAAGTATACTATTGGAATGTAATTCTCCTAATTAAAGAGGCTCTTGTCTGTGAGGGAACCAATGATCTCCATTCTTCCTTCTTTAAAGGCAACCTTTTTACTTTCGGATAATTTTTAACGTTTATCTATTTCTTTACTTATCTATCCCTAGTTTGTCATTTGCCTCTTTTATCCTGTACTTTCCTTTCTAATGTTGGTTTGAAAAATAAATCGTCTGTACCTCTATAATCTGTAGTACGCAGTAAATTGTGTTTTGGTCAGTTTAATGCCTACATCTCCTCGTTCTTCTACTTTTCTGTTCAGTTAATACATGAAACCTAGCTTTATTTGGATCCTGAAAATGTTCTAAAATGCTGTGGCTTGAGCTGTTGGCATAAGTTAAGGTGGGTTAGGTGTAGGGTTACTAGCACTGAATGCTTATTTACAAACATAACATACGTACTACCTGTGAGTGAGTCTATAAAAGAGTTGGTAAACAAAATAATAAACGGCTTAAAACTCCTAAACATTTCATGTTTCATGCGAAGGGTTAATAACTTTATTAATATTTAAAAGGGTTGGCACCCTCAACAAACTAAATTGACGATAAATGTTAAATTACACCCCTATAACGACAAATTACTACGTATTACTAAAGTTTTTTTGGAAAAGGGATGAATACTACATTGTCGGCCATAGTTATTATCTGCCTGCATTATAATTTTACACCAAAGGGTTCACATGTTCTCAAAAAAAAAATGCTGCCTTTAGTTTGATAGCAACCCGGTTAAAAAATGTATATAACCATAACTCGTGTTAAAAGTTTTGTAATATTTATCTTCTGTTCGTTAAATGAGGCTGTTCGTTAGATGAGGGGTCATTTTCAACCGATACGCCCACTAACACGCTAAACGTGTTACGTACCTACAGATCGTGTGGCCTAAGGCTCTGTCTATTCCGTAAAGGATAAATACGTGATAATATGCATTACAATACATATTATTAGTAAAAAATATTTTCTTCACAAGTAACCATTTACATGACAGGACATTTTTGAACTAAAGGGATGTAGAGGTCCAATGAAACATGACACCGATTTTTGGGAAAATTAAAACTGAATTCATTGAATTTTAAAATACGCCATACCTTGCCTATGAAGAGAACCTTGTCGATGTAAAAACTATAACTGAACTAATTCTTGATAGTAAAATATCTACATAGTGCGTAACGTTCAAAAGGTTTCCAAGGTAAAGCTAAATGCCTGCATCTAGATCAAGATATCATATTGTGACCTTAGAAAGGAGACACTTACAATTACAATATGTGCAGTGGTCTTACAATTACTATATGTGATGTGATACAACTATGTGATAGTGTTGTCTTACTCCACCGACAAGAACACAGTCATTGTCTCCAGTCCGTGCTTGAATCATAATAATATATTGTATTAGGTATTGATTGACAAGCGACACGCAAATTAAAAGGCTAAATTATTAAATATTAACTTGTGCCTGAGGCTTTCATGTTATTATGGAAGGAAAAGGTGAAGGTGCCACCTGTTGTACTCGTACCTGTTTTAACACTTGAAAATGTGTATACAGATTTTTATAAAGATTGGTGAAGTAGTTTACGTGTCAAAGCCAAACAAATAAAGTCTTAAACTATTGATTTCTGTAATAAAAAAACACATACTTTTTATTAAAACATAAATTTCAATAGTTTACAGCGTAGGTATGAATAAAAAACCGGCGACATAATTTTTTTGGCTTAAAATTAACGCGAAATACTAACTATCCGTTACTAACGCGTAATTCGCATATTAAATAATTTATTTATGTGATTGGACGTGAAACAGTGCCTGCAAAGGCTTATTTTCTGAATAAACGTTTTGATTTTGACAGACATCTTCACATCCATACAACTTCGACCGTTATGATATCAATAAGATTTTCTTTTTTGCACTGCATTACTACGGTCCTCGACTTGTGATGGTCGATACACACACAGTAAAGTACAACAAGTTCCAACTAAATATAGTTATTATATAATCCGCAAAAGAAATTAGTTCCGCACGATTTCAAGGCTTTTCCTCACTAAGTTAGAACAAAGTACATCGCTTGTTCGTCACATCCGCATGCTCACGTCAAATAATAATAGTTATCAAAACGTTATGTTCGGTTGTTATAAATATATATGAAATAAAATTAGACCTCCTATACAAAATTGCCGATCAGCTGGGCGAATTTCGATGGGAAGTCAACATGTTTTTTTTCGTTTTTTATCTTTTTTTCTTACAATACTGTCTTCAATTAGGGATTCTGATTCGAGGATTTTAATATAGTTCATAGCAACAAAATCACGCAGTATAGTTTTTTTATAAGATTTTTGTTTTATTCACATCATCGTCATCTTCACCTTCGTCATCTTCGTCTTTTTCATGCAGGAGCATGACCCTCTGATATCAGAGGGTCATGCTCCTGCACTGCAATTTAATAGGAGTATATCAGAATAGAGAGAGTATATACTCTCTCTATTCTGATATACTCTTATTAAATTAAGAAAAAAATACAAGCGGGCGGGGTTTGAACCTGCGACCTTAGGTCTCTGTACGGCCTAAGGTCGCTGCTTCAAACCCCGCCCGCGTGGATTTTTTTTTACCATATTATTTATTAATTTATGAAAAGTAATATTTCACCTACGAGCATAGTTATTCATTAAATAAATAAATATATAAGGACAAATCGCACAGATGAGTAAGCCTCAAAGTAGGTTCGAGACTTGTGTTATGGAATACTAAGTCAACGATACTATATTTTATAACAAAATACATAAATAGATAAACATCCAAGACCCAGGCCAATCTGAAAAAAAATATTTTCTATCTTCACCTGACCGGCGATCGAACCAGAGACCTTCGTTGTGGCAGCCTAACATCACAACTAGATTACAAATCTCGTCAATATTATTCATTACTTCAAATAATGGAAGTTTACATAAGAACATGGAATAAGTAATATTATTTCCTAGAATTGTAAACACTCTGCGTTTTTCGTTATTTTGATGTAGTCACCTCGGGATATTAGTTCAGTACCATGGCCTGATCCCTTAAATAAACGCCCACTTTGTTATACGTTGTATAGATAACCTTGTAAAGTATTTTTCAGATAACATCGATTTTGCTTGCTACTCTCGCATTGTTCGCGCTGGCTGCTGCTCTGCCCGACAGCGCGGGCACTGCTCCACTACCAGGCCCGGGACTTTCCTACGGTAAGTCCACGGAGTTTCCATATATTTTGCTCGCAAATCTCGCTGGGGATTGCACCTCTAGCGAGGACCGGACAGTCCTGCGATAAGTAATTAGGAAGTTCAATAATGTTTTTTGGATTGCATCTATTTTACTCGCGAACAGGAATCAGGGGTACAGGAACAGTGTGTGCAGACAGTGCACACACTGTTCCTGTACCAGGGCACGGACTTTTCTTCGGTACATAAAATAATATTTAAATAAGTAATGTTTTTCATTAA
Organism: Elegia similella; assembly: GCA_947532085.1. NCBI lineage: Eukaryota > Metazoa > Arthropoda > Insecta > Lepidoptera > Pyralidae > Elegia > Elegia similella. The sequence goes on along the minus strand of OX383930.1, from coordinate 289,112 downwards.
AAACTTCATTTAAAATTTTTGGTCGCGTATAACGTGTTTTCTCAACGTCACCAATTTTTTTGTAACAATCTACTTTGAAATATTCATAGATAAGCTAGAATCTTGGTTTAAAATAATAATATTAAAATTAGTCTGTCGGTTAGATAACCAAAAGATATAGTCCACTTATATTTTCTTATGTCAAATAAACTTTAAATGATAAAAATAGAGCGCGCCAAAGTTCATGAGTAGTACTCGTGAAGACTCAGTTTGCTAAAAAGTGTAGTAAACTGTGACGTCACAAGGAATTTTAACGAGCGATATCTTTATTATTGTTTGTCTAATTGACGATCTAGCTGACGGACTTTTTAATAAAGTAGCCCTCGATTCACTTAAATCAATTGCAAAGGTCCATTGATGACCTTTTTAAATACATTAGATTTGAGAAATTTTTTTATAAACCAATCCATGGTTTATAATAAAAGCTCGCCAGCTGCAGTAATAAATTTGATTAAAGTTCCAGTAATAATAAAGTAGCAGTATGCCTACAAAAATAAAATTAAATAAAACTGTTAAGTACTGTAACCGGGCTTGTCTACGCTGAGGAGTTCTTTATCATCAGGTCAGCTTAATGACTTTATGCACTACTACTTAAATAAATCAATATGCATACTCAAATTCAGCTCAGTCGGCTGAGAATTACTGTTTCTAAATACAATATAGACGCACAACCATTACATACATTTAAATATTGTCAAAATAATAAACGAATTGTTTATCGACAATGTTTCAGGAGGCATCCCGTACGGCAGCGTAAGCGGAAACGTAGCCGAGTTTTTCAAACGGCAGGCGCCATCTAGCGGCCGCGCGCAGCAGCTTTCAGCCTACCCTGAAGTCGACTACTCGCCGATTCAACAGTACTTGTGATAGATGGCGCTAGTAGCGCATAGTTTAGAATATAAAGTTATAAAGTTTTCTATGCTAGTGCGTTGTGATTAAGGAACTACATTTTTTGCTATTCTCTGCTTCTGAATTTTATAAGACACAATAGCAACAATTATAATTTGCCCAACTTCCCATCGACAAAGAAAACTAAGGGTTTCGTTGAAGAACTTCGACACAACCCAAAATTACCAAAACATAATGAAACCACCGCGATGATTTCAAAGAAAATATGTTATAAATATATATATTTTTAAATGTACATAGTATCTACTGTTTAAAATATATAACTTGTGTTGGTAATAAAGACACATAATTCCATCATGAACTAGAACCTTATTTTCTTTAGTTTACGTGTGAGTTTATAGGTGGCGCTGATTGCGAAAAAGTTATGACCATGGAGTAGCAAATATCTGCAATTTTTTTTTTAAATCTATGCAAATATCAATAGGCTCCAAGTTTTAATGCAGGTACTCTGTAATTATGATAATATTTTTGCAAATAATAATAAATTTTAAGTTTTTATTTTCGTTATTTGTAAGATAATTACTAGTTAAAAAAATAGAAATCCATTACAATGTAATGAGTTTTATTTGAGACCAGCTGTTGCCCGCGGATCCGGTCGCGTTAGTGTCGATACCTCGGGAACAGTAGAATTTCCCGGAATGAGGTACCATACAAACTTCCCCCACCCCCATTTTACTCCATAAGGAGGGAGTTTTGTACATTTCACCTAGACAGCTTTTTTAAAATTTTAATCGAAAACTTATATACCTGCTTTGATACTTCTAAGTGAATGAGAAAGTTCCATATAAACTTCACCAGTTCAATATTTCACCTCTTAGGGATTGAATTTCTAAAAATACTTTTAATGTGCGTTACCAAATTTCAGGCGTAGTTTCTAGGCGTAATCACGCGTAGTAGTTTCGCCTGCGCATTGATAAATTATTAAATTTAGGTAATATTTGTCAGGTTTGCCTTTTGCCCGCTTTAGGGTCAATCCCCCGGGAACAGAAGAATTTCTCAAAAAACTCGGAATGAAAGGTATATGTCCTTTCCCGGGCTTCAAATTACCTCCATACCAAATTTCATCCAAAATAGTTCAATGGTTGAAGCGTGAAAAAAAACGACAGACAGACAGAGTTGGCTAGCTCCGTGGCGCAGCGGTCAACACGCTAGCCTGCGACACGAGAGTGCCCGGGTTCGATCCCCAGCCAGGTCAAGATGAAAAATTATCTTTTTCAGATTGGCCTGGGTCTTGGATGTGTATCTATATATGTATTTGTTATATAATATAGTATCGTTGAGTTAGTATCCCATAACACAAGTCTCGAACTTACTTTGGGGCTAGCTCAATCTGTGTGATTTGTCCGTATATATTTATTTACAGAGTTACTCTCGCATTTATAATTAGTATGGAAGTATAGATAAGTATCTACGTGCTTATCCGTGGTAAGCAGCACGCACTTATATTACCTAGTACTTATATATATATATACCATTGCATATGATGATAGCACTTATATATACTTCGTTGTCATCAGTTAGAATAATTTACCCATAAAAAGAGGAAAGGGTATAATCTACGTATTTACCTACGTAAATGTTACTAACCGGATTTCTTTTTATTAGCCTGCCGTTACTCACCGCTGGGCAAGGGCCTCCCCTTTCTGTTACCACTCCATCCAGATAAAAAGCCTTCGATATCTTTTTCGCCGTCTTCAATAGAATTTGTGTAAATAAAAAAATTTAAGCTTCTTACAAAGTCTACGGAGTTAAGTCGTGGAATCCGTCATGTCGCGCGGGTAAAAAGGTGATAGAGTTGCCCTCTCTGCTCTGGTAACACAAGATGGTAGTTAAAATTATTGCAGCAGCATTTAAAACGAAATGATCATTAGTACAACAGAAAAGTGGTAGTCAAAGCAGTACTACTAATAATTCTAGCCTTTTAACACGGAAGACACGTTTACCCGTTGGCCCCGTCAATCGCTGGTAAAATGAGTATATATAATAATCTTATCATCACCAAATTATAGCCATACATAAGCCATCTTGTCCCCATTGCGACGAAGTTTTGTGCAATGACCCACTTGCCACAACCCGCCATTACGGCCGGTCCCTCAAGCGGAACCAAGGACTCACACGCTGTCATTGATGAGCCATTTCTGTTGACGATTTCAATTAAAATGACTTTTAGACTCGAGACATCGTCCGAGATTCACTTGATTAACGTTAGAGCAGTCTTGGTGGCCTTGCTTTTAAATAGTTATTCTGACTACTGTCGTTTGTTTTCTCTAAATTAGAGTCGTCTATAAAATGGAACCCTTAACACAAAAGTGTAGGAGAGGAGAAAACACATAAATGCAGGAAAAGAGATAAAGAAACAGCTGTTGCGTTGCTGGGACTTAGGGCTCTGTCTACTTCATAAGGCATTAAGAAGTGATAAATAAAACATAACGTCCCTCTTTTTATTCTCAAAGATTAGAGGTACAGGAACATCACTAGACCACGAACCAGATCGTCAGAAAATCTAAATACTTATTTGTTACGAATGAGGGATTTTGGCCATCAGCCATATGCGGCCTCCCATCCATAACGCCACTAGCCTCTATTACTTGCCACTAACCCCCAGTATTTATCAGAAGTCAGTTGGCAGGCAACCAATTGTGTAGCTGGGGTTTTTAGGTTCTTTGATTCACCTATCCAGCTGGATAGGTGAATCAATAGGTGAACAGGTAGTGTAGAATGCAGCTGCATTCTACACTACATTTACTTTGCATTCAGTTTTCAAGCAATTTTTTAAATGCACGATGAAAATATGTATAGGCAAATGAAGCAGATATGTTTATCAATTAGGCTGCGTTTACGTTACTCATGAGACTTACATTCTGTGCCACGGGACTTAACACCGATTTGTTAATAAAGAGGAATTACAACATTGGTTCAGTGACCTGTATCCACCGTGACATCCATAATGATAGCCGACCATATCAGGCGTTGCCTCACAGTGGACCTCAAAACATGACACGATAACAATACTCTTTCCGAGGCGGCTAAAAAATAAGCCCTACCAGTTTATAATGACGTGGGAAACGGAAACAAAGGCCCAGTGTAGTACTAACCGGCGGGATTATGTTTTTAGTCGCTTATTGTATTTGGACGTACCTGGGGGCAATTAATACAAGTAGAGGGTCGCAGGCACGGCATGGGCTTTGATGATTACATGGCTACGTGGCGTGTACGATCTTAACTGTCGTATGTACGAGTTTAAGCTGTTTTTACTAGCTGGCTTTATTCATATTGAATTCTGGGATATGTGATCTCATATTTATATAAACTTATCAAAGAAAGTGTTCTTTCGAAAATTTAGGAACAATTTCTATCACATGGAGTGCCATGTGATAGAAATTGTTCCTAAATTCACCGATCCTAAATACATAAGCGTGTACTTTGTAGGAAAGGAAACTGTAATGACTAATGACAAGAGAAGCTGTAACTAAAGCACAGTTTATTTGGCAATGAAATACAAACCATGTTGACAGACAACAATTAGAGATTACGATTGTCGGCCGTCGGCACGAGCCACGATTACAATTTATAAATAGTACAGAGGAGAACATAAAATCCGGTAACCTTTTGTTTAGAATTTTTCGGGCTTGTAGACGTTATAACTACGTAATTATTCTCCTTATTATGTCTATTCTGCAAGTGGTAATAATTTAATTAATTTACTGTAGAAATTACTTCCGTAAAACGTATACTATCATTAAAACACCTACGTACTCGTAAGCTATTGCTTTGTCACAAAAATATTGTCGTGCTGTAAATTATTGTGGTTGCCTTGATTATTGTTTTAGAATGCATTCGTATGGATAGACACATAGTACGTGATTCATAGCCGTGTGGTATCCGGCAGAGTAGAATAGAACCACTCCAAGTCTTCCCGTGGAGCTTATAAACATCTAGGAGACCTCTCCAACCCGTCTGGCCAGCGTGGAGAGTGTAGGCCAAGTCCTCTGGTTGCTCTGGCCAAGTATGGCCCTAGTAGTACAGAGAGGGTCGTGCTCCTGTAGTGGAGACTAAAAAGGACCTGATGATGATGACGTGATTCATTGAATGTTGCCGTTTGAAAATGTAACTAGCAATATTAACAACTTTTATTAGGAGCAATGTTACTTAAAATTGTCGACAGAGAGCAAATGAGGCAATTTAATTACATAAACAATACTTATATTCTCAGATTTGCCAACTTCACCGATCTTTAGATATGAAACTACATACCAACATATACAATACATAAATATGTTAAACTTCTAGATTCACGTTATTTGTGGTAAAGGCCACGATACCGCAGCGAATGGTGAATGCGGCGGACACCGTGGATAAATACTCAATTAGCGTTGTAACTATTATCTCATCTGAGCTGCTGGCCCGACATCCACCACGGCAGGGAGGAAATAAAGCGCATAAGTAGCTATAAACAATGCAGGTATAACTTTCTTTATAGGAGCTCGATGGCCCAATAGGCATACGCTATAAAATATATAGAGTTATCAGCAGCTTGAAAACACTGATAATATTGTTGGTCCTACACTCACACACTATAATTTCAATAGAGAGGATGGTTGGCAGTTACCACCAGCTGGGGATCCTGTTATCAATTTAATAATTTCAAGCTCAGCACAAGATTGCAAGACCTTCTGATACCGTGAGTCAATACTGCGTACATCCGGAACGTTATCAATAAATATTATAGGTGGTAGTTTTGCATAGTTCTTATAACAATATATACAAATGACAAAGTTGTCATTTGTATAAACTAAAGACTAAGTAGTCTACCTGCGAACATGAAAACTGTAAAGTTTTCGAAACGCTGTAATAAACGCGATAAAACCGTATTATGTGATTTAATACGTAAATGTTTTAATGACTTGTAATGGCGCGACCTATTCTCGTGAACTAGCGTATTGTTTATTATAGCTAAGTAGATATTTTTAGGGTAATAGGGTCCCATTTTTAACCTTTGGCCTTTTAAATAGCCCACACCGTCCTTTTGTCTGTCACAGGGCTGTATCTATTGAACCGTTAATATTTTTGTCTATTGTTGTTATACAATTAATAAAAACAATCCTTATCCTTACTAATATTATAAATGCGAAAGTGAGTTTGTTTGTTTATTTGTTTGTTTGTTACGCTTTCACGCCGAAACTACTGAACCGATCATCATGAAATTTTGCATACAAGTTCTCTGAAGTACGGAGAAGGACATAGGCTACCTTTTATCCCGGGAAAAAGTACTGTTCCCGAGGGATCGACATTGACGCGGGCGGAGCCGCGGGCAAAAGCTAGTATAAAATAAAAATTAAGAATGAGCTCTATAAAAAAAAAATAGTTTTGTTAGTGATATGATCAGTATAATAGTATGGAACTTATCATGTGCAATTCCAAAACACACCTGTTTTTCGCACAAGATGAGACACCCTTGATGAAGATTTAACCCTCGACCAATGAGTCAGTAGTTGCATTGATTCTAGATCAAAAATACAAAGTAACTTTTATTTTGTATATAGTTTTCCTAGACCTTATCTTTCTCACTAGTTTTTATTAAAATAGTCAGTGACCTTTCTCGATAATTCTACTGGTCGTTGCACTTTAAGCCGTACAAGTTTTTACACGAGCTGTTACGCTCTAGTAGTCACATACTCTATAACCATGACCAACATTGTATCATGCTGAATCACGTCTACCCCTAACGAAGTTAGCAGAGCTACGAGATTCTAAAACATCAGTCCACAGGCATTATTTTCCTATACCTATGTTTAATTTAGATTATATAATAATAAAATATAATAATATAATAAATAAATATATACGGACAAACCACACAGATTGAGCTAGCCCCAAAGTAAGTTCGAGACTTGTGTTATGGGATACTAACTCAACGATACTATATTTTATAACAAATACATATATAGATACACATCCAAGACCCAGACCAATCTGAAAAGGATTCGACGATCCAGAACAGAGATCTATGAAGACGACCACAGTAAAAAATAAGAGTTAAGGCCGGCAAAAAGGGAGAAGTAGGTCCTGAGTAGACTACTATTTACATTTAATGTTACTAACTTAATCTTAAAATAGAGCAATCTTCATCAAATGTAGCAAAGTATTATTGTAGCAGTTGGGCAGTAGTGCTTGAAACGTAAAGATAATTATGTCGTAGCAAACTTTAATAATTTCGATTCTGAATGAACACGTTTTTTTGTATTGTTTAGTACATATATTTTTAAGATGCAAGAACATATCAAAACAATATATGTTTAGATATATTTTGTCGCGTACCAGAAATGTCGATACCATCAATGAATGCTATCTTGTATGATATTAACTCTTGAATGAAGTCGTTATCTATATAAAATCACGCTTCACACATGACATACCTACATATAAAGTGTGATATACATGCACAGCGGCGAAATCAGCGAGTGACAGCGTCTCGTGGGAATTATATTCAAATAAAGTCATAAATAACGTTTAATGTCCACCATAACATCGTAAATTATACAATCTTGGTTTTAATTCGCGCGTGCTTCTTACTAACAAATGTAATGCCTTCTATGCTCTTCGTATAAGTAAGTAAACTAAACGTAATAAACTTGAGTTTTTACATGTGACGTGAATGTACGATACATTCACTAAATAAAACAAGATCAAGTCACACAAAAGATTAATTCAGACAAAAACATTGCTAAGGTTTTTTCTAAAGAGGCCCTAATCGATAAGCTAGAAAGAAAAGACGAAAAAGAAAAAATCAAAGACACATCCCGCAATTTTCTAGATTGTTTTAACATAACACTGATACGAGCGGAGCTGGTAGAGAAGGCTATCATAGTATAAGTAAAGACTTACAAAACTTTGTACAAGTTAAATAGTTTCCGTAATTATATCCGTATCTCTCAAATAATCTGTCAAGCGAATGGATCTGCGACGTCACATTGTTAAAATTCCCACCTGATCAGCGATTCGAACCACGCGTTAGCATTTTTGCGGGTCGTTGCTTCGCGCCTGCTCCAGCTGCTTACCGATCGGAGCGACCAATTCATTGAGAATTGTGACTTATTACTAAAACAATTGTAAGAGATTGGCATTTTTTTACATATAAGAGGTAAAAACTATGAAGCGTAGCTACCCTAATGAAGGGGAACTTGCACACCTTTTTTTCATATGCTTTGGAATACTTACTAAAAATAAGCAAATCAGTGACAAATCTGTCTTCTATTATATTTTTTATTATCCTTTCTTACCTAAACTTTCCTGGGAAAATTCTAATAGTAGTGACGCCACAAGTTTCTTTATTTTGTATGCGTGATGTGAGAACTTCTTCAATAGCTACCTTCAATTTTGGGTTTACGGAAACGGCCTCATAAAATACTATACATTTTGAAGGCTTTCTAATATGATCAATGTTAATTGAATGTTTTAATATATTTAAAATTGTATTTTCCTAAAAATTTCAGCTGAACTTCAAGTATCGATGGCAATTTAAAAATGCCCTGAATCGTCTCTTTAGCTAGATGCTGATCATTATCAGAAATATTTATTAAATTCTGCTCTTTATACAATGACGTAATAATGGAGACAGAACATACTTTGAGCGTGTAGGTAGAAAAAGGAATCAAAATAGTACTGGGTTGCTAGCCGCATCGCTTTTTGCAATGATTCCTCAGTTTTTCACACATTCCATGCGTGGGAAAAAAATCTGCTGGTATATTCTACGTCATAATTTTTTGCTCTACACCAGCATGAACCCAACATTTTGCTCTAGAACAAATTTAGCCAATGAATAGCTCTCCTTACTGAATGTTATACAATAGGATACCAGTCGTAAGAGTCGAATCAAGGACAATACCACCGTTAGCCGTTGGCGAAAGATTTTATTATTGTGTGTGTTTGTTTATGTCTCCGACGCGACGGAAACGAAGATCACCGCGCGAATTACAATTAAATTTTATCGATCCGTGCTTTATTTAGCCGATTTTATGACACGGTGAAACAAGACGGACGGACGAGTGGCTAGAGATGGACCTCCCAACAAATTGATACCGTAACCATAATTACTTAAAACGAGGTAAACGGCTGAATCAAAGCAAAAGCTGGGCTAAAAGTATTTTCGTATTTGTGTGTAAAATTGTTAAATTATATCTTTGTATGTAGCTGCCTCATTTGAATACCATTGAAAAGGTAAAATTTTATACATATATAAAGATACAAAATATTTTCCCGCTATTTTTCAACTGTATTGACTATAAAATATATATTAAATGAACGAAGAAATTTCTGACATTTATAATAATTTATATGACGCTGGATGCTAGCTGCTTCCAACCGGTCATATTGGAAATGTTAAGGAAGCCTCCCTTAAGGATTTCCAATATGACCGGTTGGATGGTTTTATGATGATGATAATATTTTTTAACAGTGAATAATGCAATATAAATCAAAAATAAATGTTCCTGATGATGGACATACTGCATTCCCACTTAGAATAGCGTCAAGTTGGTTCAGGCGTTTTATCTGACAATTTTGATGTCAAAGTTACAGATCTTTTGTGTGAACGGATAAGATCTTCATACAAATCATGAAAAGACTTTTCCCCAGCCTAATGTTTCGATCAAATAAAGCTAAGAATACACTTAATTGAATTACTGTTCAAACAAAAAAACACAGCCACAGACACGCCAAACCTACGATATCTATCCCTTTTTGCATCGGGGGTAAAATGTATTGTACAGGAACGCTTCAATAAAATATGAGCTTTACTACTCAATTAAGTTTCAACCATTGAAAGGGTTTGGATAAAACGTGGAAATAGATCGACCAACTCAATCTACATTTATAATATAACTAGTTTTCGCCCGCGGCTCCGCCCGCGTCAATGTCGATCCCTCGGGAATAGTGCTTTTTCTCGGGATAAAACGTAGCCTATGTCCTTTTCCGCACTCTAGAGAACTTGTATGCAAAATTTCATGATGATCGGTTCAGTAGTTACGGCGTGAAAGCGTAACAAACAAACAAATAAACAAACTCACTTTCGCATTTATAATATTAGTAAGGATTAGTAAGGATTAGTAAGGATAGGACAAGTTGTATTCTAAAACGAGGACTAACTTGTGTGCATAGAAGTGGTGAATTTTGTCGCAGATCTCAATGACTTGCAATACAATTTTTCATATTATGTAAAGTTTAGTTTAATGTAACTAACATACATAACATATAGTAATATATTATATTTTGAAAACGGGTCACTTACGTCCTATTATTTTTTATTATTTATTCTTCGGCGTCGCGCATCCCGAACTCGCCTTGAAAATGGGCTCCTGACGAGTCCGAAACTATAGTCGGCAATCCCGACGAAATAGCACGTGAGTGACCCGTTTTCAAAATGTATTTATCTCACGTTAGTTTTAATGATATAGTAATATATCTTAAAAGGCCCATTTTCCCACTTCCCCAAGAAGGGAAATTATATGGCATCAATTTTGCTATATATATTTGTCTGTAATAGAAAAATTCTAAAATTACCCAACCGATTTTAAAAACATATAGAAAGCTACAAAATTATCAGCAAGTTTCATAGGATTTAATAATTTCGTAAAGTTACTGTTAATATTTTGTTTTTATTTATGTTATGGTGCAATAAAGAGTATTTCAATAATTAATTCATTTATATAATCTACGCACTCGAAGTCACCGGCCGGCAGTGCAGCCATTCGGGTATAAACATAGACGTAAGAAAAAAGTATTAGAAGAAAATAAACCCAGTCGAAATAATAAGAATGCAGCTTAGCAACTAATTATTTAGGTATTCCGATGTACAGTTTGAGTGAATACAAATTCAAGACAAATGCCGCTTTTAAACTAATCTTTAGTACTTTCAGACGTAGAGTGTTTTAAGGAAATTCAAATTCGCGGCACACGCTTCTATACTAATAGTGTGTGTTGTGTGGGCGTCTGGAGGCAGCAAGTTTGTGGGAATTCTGCTGATTACCCGCTAACTAGCCATTTCAATGACATAGATACCGGCGCAGCCTCCGACCTGCGGAAGGAAGGACGTACTTGAAGACAGCCGCAGTGTCCGGTCGGCAGTAGCAGTGTGTCGGTTTGTGACAGGAGGAGCGATTAGGATTTCTATAGATACGAGGTTGTTAGGTTAATAGAGTTAGTTAACTTGAAAAAAAGATAGGTAATTTTTCCATTTATTTAATTGCTATAGAAAATCACGTCTTACTTTAACTCATGTATCAAAATTGTATAGTCTAGGCATAGTCAATAATGGAGTCTAAATAGAGTTTATCATAGCAGAATTATATGATTCCAAAGCATGATAAAAAGTCAATTGGGTGTTTAAAAAATAGCCTCTTATTGGTGTCATTGTGAAGCAAGAAACGCGTACAATGACTAGGTTTGGCAGAAACCTCAATACATTTTTGAAGACCTATCGGGTACTCTATTTTGAAGGCTTGACTTAACCCACATTTCCACACAAAAGTGTTTACTTGTTCACATAGATACTCCACACGTATAGGTTTAATGAAAAAATAATTGTTGAGTTTCAGTTCTAAGTATAAAATTTATTGTCTTTTTTTTCTATTTTTGCGTTAAAATCTCTTAATGCGGTTCACAGAATACATCTACTTACCAAGTTTCAACAATATAGTTCTTATAGTTTCGTAGTGTGGCTGTTCTTATAGTCGCTGTGACATACTACGGACAGAGAGACATGACGAATCCATAAGGATTTCGTTTTTAGCCATATGGCTACGGAACCCTAAAAATGGGCTTGCATATGTAACAGTGCGTAGGGCCGATGGCCGATGTAGCAGGTTCTTGATAGGCGACCACGTACCGGTAAACATAGTAGCTTGATACTGTACGAGTACGTGCACTACGAGAGTGGAGCTAGTACACGCAGCTTTGGATACCCACTGTCCAGGTAGTCGGACCAAGACTTTAGTTTTCCCTTTAAAGAATTGTAAATGATGATGATAATTACATGTAACATTTTTTTTATTGTTTATTGTTGAATAATAACGTAGTGTCGCTTGCACGCCTTGCTATGTATTCAGCCTTATCCCTACATTTGTCAAAATATGAATTTAGCGTTTATCCGCGGCCTATCGTAAGCCTGCGTTCCGGAGAAGCGGTGCGAGAGAGCGAGGAAGCCTACGAGGAAAAGATCATTGGTAGATCTTCCTTAAGGATCACTTCATTTTGCTCCATTAGGTTATTACAGCTCTGGTGGAAACGGCTTCGCAAAAAATGAGTGTTCAACATTAAATTAATGAATGAACTCTTTATTGCACCAACGTAAAAAGTTGTCAGTCACAACATAGTCAATCAAACAAAAAATACTTTAGGTATGTATGCCTAAGACCCATATTTAACAGCTTACCCAAACATTTTGGCACAAAACAGTTGAGGCGGAAAAATTCTCACATTTTCACAGTTGTAAAAATGTGAGCATCCATGCATCGCTTCGCGACATAGCGCATCTTTGGAAGGAACGTGACCTAATCAGCGGGCCTCAGTAATTGTGGCTCGGACGCACTCTGCCACTTGTCATGGCGACTGTTTTATTGTTATTTAGATATCGTCGTAATGACAGCTAATAAAGGACGCAACAGTCACAGGAATTCGGACAAGAGCGTCGTACGGAAGATGCTTATTTGAATTATAATTTAGACATTTTTTAACAACATAGACTTATATGTTTCCTCATTTATCTGGTTAAAATAAAAATCTAATTCGTTTATTTAATTACCTGCGATCCTTGGATATTAAAGTATTCTCTGAGACGATATATAGTATAACAAGGTGCCAAGTTTCATCCAATTCTGATAAGCGATAGAGGCCTAATTACGAAACAAACATTTATCGCTAACAATTAAATTTACAAACATGCTAACTAAGATACATTTCGTTGTTGTTAATAAGCATATAGAGTAAAAACGTTAAACAACAAAGATCACTTAAAACAGAAAACTTAAACTGGCCGCAAGGCCTTCACTTACCGCAGTTTAAATTTAAAAACTAAAAATAATGCAGTTATCTATTTAACATTGTTGAAGTGATTAGTACTTACAAATAGCGAAGTTCATGTAATTAGTAAAGGTAGAGTCATCGTCCGCCAATCTCTGATTTCCACGCCGAGGGAAATCATTTACGCTTGAAAAGAGTAGTACTACAGGCGTGTCATTTAATTTCCTTTGATGAGATGTTGATAAAAAAATATGTCTCTACACTATGGTTGTAGTACAAGAAGCAATTAAGTACTTGATGGTGTTTGCATTATTTTATAGCTCATCCTCAATGATGTGCAGAGATATTACTCGTATATGTAATAAGACTACTAATTTAACCATAGCGAAATTTTGCAAAATTTTGGTGGTTATCAATAGTAGACAGAAGGTTATAAGATACCTAATATTTAATGAGGAATCAAGGACAGTGCTCGAGGCGTCTATTTGCACTTCAACTTCAACAACAAGAGAGGAGCTAGTAGGTACTTTACAAAAATAAAAATCCTGCTTTATTAACTTGTATGAAACGTAAACATAATAGCCCGATATTTTGGAAGATGTTCAAGTTAATTTTATATTTTATTTCATATTATATTATGTCAAACAATTTTAAGTTAGGGTCTGCTGAAAAATGTTTCATTTTATCTTGTTATTTCATTGCTGGTTGCTGTTGGTGTTTAAATGAAAAAGTGTGCATATATTCACACAATTCATTATTAGGCTAACTTCAGTTCTTCAATATAATTACAGTTTCACAGTTTCAGTTCTTCAACATAATAGACATAGACTATATTTATCTCGCAAGAAAAACAATAAGCGAAAAGCAGACACTGATACAACGATGATAATTATATTCATGAATCGTTGCGCGGAAAATTAGGCGATAAGGAGAACATTAATATCGAACTAATGTCGTGAATCAGTGGACGATTGAAGCTATGAAGTTAAGTGGCAAAGTTACGTCTTTTTCACACACGTAGTAGAGATAGACCCCGCGGAAAAGCATTCAGTAAAAAATTATAGGCGGACGAGAACCCGTAATAAAGCGTACATACGGTATGGTAACCGCTTTCCTTCTGGTGGGCCGTATGTCTATTTGCCTACTAAGTGGTATAAAAAAAATAGAATTGTTTATTTTCTAGCCAAAATTATTATTTCTCTTTATATATTTAAGTATGTTTCATATAACGGCTCTGCGAGTAGCACTTTTTTCCAAATGGAAAGGTATTTTTCTTTCAGTATACGAAAGCTCGTAACGATCAGTTATTTAGATACAGCTCGAAAGCGTAACAAACAAACAGTGATACTGATAACATAGCCAAATCCTTAATATAATTAAGGATTTGGCTATGTTATCACTGCCCTGGCAGGGCAAACAGGAAGTAGTGCAATAAGGAAAATTATATTTTGCAACAGCCCGACTCCCACGAGAACATCTTGTTTTGTTTTAAATGCACGAGAAATGATTTAATCAATTTAACTGATCTACGTTGATAAATAGTTGACTAAGAGACTCAAAGGGCAAACAATTTAAATAGGTACTTAAACTTGTCAACGTTATTTTGTTGAATTAAGAAAAGGATGTTCAAATTATTTCATGAGTCAAGCACTTCAAAATTCAAAATTATTATTCATATGTTACTGCTACGGGATTACAACCAGATGTCTGGATTTATTGAAATACAACTAACTGAGGACGAAACACATGAAAACCAAAATTCATCGATTGCTATATTCAATAACTGTCTTATAATTAAGATGCAGGTAAACTGTTTGATTCGTATAAACGAAGAGATAGAAAGTGCATAACGGGTAACTGACAACTAACGTAATAAGTAGTTTCCAAAAACATACTTTAAGAAATAAGATTCTTTGTGTGCAGGTGACTCAGATAACGATATATAAAACATAGTTTAACGGTGTGAAGATTTGAATGATGATTGTGCAGAAGAGAGTAGAAGCAGTGCAGCAGTTCACGATATAGCGGCTTCCGTAAGCCCACATTAAAACATAACGTTTTTAGTAGAAATATGCAATAAAACATAATTTGGCGGTGAGAATGTTTGGATGATGAATGTGCAGATTAAAGCATAATCAGTGCAGCCTGCTATATTAAGAAGCTGTTATATCATTATAATAGCTTCCAAAAGTATACATTAATACTTTGGGTTTTTAGTGGAAATATGCAGGTAACTCAAATAACGGTACATATTTAAATAGTACCCGGTACCCGGTAGTAGACATTTTCAGGGGATAAAAGGTGGTCTATGTCCTTCTCCGTACTCCAGAAAACTTGTATGCAAAATTTCATGATGTTCGGTTTGGTAGTTACGGCGTGAAAGCGTAACAAACAAACTCACGTTCGCATTTTTAATATTAGTAAGGATAGTTTGACGGTGATACGGTTTTGATGGTGATAGTGAAGATAAAAGCAGAAGCAGTGCAACTGCCCTGCAGCTCGCGACATACCAGCTCGCGTCCCATCCCCGTAAGGTCAATGGCATGCGTAAACAATAGCGAAGGAAGCACCCAGTCATCCGTGGCTGACTCTAGGACGCGCGGAGGGGATATAAGCCGAAGGTGGCGGCGGAGGAGACCAGTGGCTCGCCGGCTCCCCACACGACATGGACAGGAAAGTAAGTCCTAGGGTTAATTCGGAAAACTTCAACATTTGTAATTTTCCCATCATAAGATTTAGGTTTTCATTGCTAACATCAGTGCTCATTGAAAGAATTCAGTTTGAGTGTTACGTGAAGTATGCAAATATTTTTTGCAATTAATTTTAAACAATCTTTATTAAAAATTTCAGTTTAATAATATAAAATACAAGGTGCTGGTGTTTCAGGCGTCCATACGTTACGGTAACCGCTTTCCATCAGGTGGGCCATATGTATTTTGGGTTCAAACTGAATCTCCTTATGTTGTGCTTGCTAAATAATTACTACCCAAATTTCAGATTTTCAATATTACTTAATACAGTGAGAATTTATTTTCCTACGTAAACAAACAAGCGAAATGTGTCCGTTTAGAAGAAAATAAAACCGAAATTTATATCGTGAAGCAAAAACGCATATGGATCTTTATTAAATGCTGTCATAAATATGTTTCAATAATGGTTTATGTTTCAATAATTGCTATTTACTTTCATTCAATAACGTGTGCTCTACGCGTGAAATCTTTCAACAAGCGTGCATACAGTATTGAGAGATCCGTTTTTTGTGTCTTCGCAATTAAGATACCGCTTTTTTACAAGACGCGGTTATTAACTCGATATTAGCATACAAACAGCAATTTTAAATTAATAAACACGGGTGTTAATAGGAGTTAAACTGTATTACTACTTGCAATTCTTATTAATTAAATGTATTCTAAATTTACAGACACGAACATAAACAGAACCTAAGGTGCAAAGTTCAAAAATCTTAATTTTATATTTTCTTATTTTTCAAAACACAAGTTAATCAGAATATGAATGGTTACGGACTAAATTATTTATCACGTTATTTTTGTCTCCAACAAAATATTTACAAAATTATATGAACTATGCTTTGTATCGCATAATTATGTCCTTTTTCTGATAAGTTTATTATTTTTGTATCTAATTTCTTATGTATCAATGTTGTTTAAGGTAATTTTCATCACTCTCGCCTGCTTGCTGGCGCTATCGCTGGCGGCGCCGGCGGAGAAGGCGGACGTCGAAGTCGAGCAACAAGAACTCGCAGCTGGCGACAAGGAGGATCTCAAGACGGCCGCCTCGCACTGGGGCGGACACTATGGCGGCTGGGGAGGCTGGGGCTATGGTGGCTACGGCGGTTACGGCGGACACTACCCTTACTACGGCAGCTGGGGCGGCTGGGGATGGCCTAGCTACGGCTACGGCGGCTACGGGTACTGGCCCTACGGCGGGTACTACGGCCACCACGGCTACGGATGGTGGTAGGCGAGAAAAGACATAATTCACATGCCAGTATTAACTATAAGCGATGTACAAAAGGTTTCTTGGCAGGGTTAGTTCATAAACATTATTATCTTAATTCGTACTACTTTATGCTCGACTGAGATTAATACATTTTATTTCGTTCTCTATTTTCTGTTACTTTTAGTTTTCTTTTTTATGAGTTGACAGCATTAGGCCCACAATCGTGTTTAAGGCAAACCTTTTTATATATATTAGAGATTTACTTAAAATCTTTAACTGGTTTAAAAACTTGCGCCATAGCACGTCCCGCCGACGCATCACAGCCGAGGATACGTCGAGGAGAGGATTTTTATTAAGTTTCTAACTTTCTGAATAAACAATGAATCAAACTTCTTCGCCCAACAAATTTGAGCCTTGAGTATTAATGTATGGCTTGCCCTCGTGTGTATAATATGTATATTGTTATGTAAGTCAAATAAATAGCGAATTTAAGTCTGCTTTGAATTTCATTCACGTCCTCATGCATGAGTACCCGGAGTCGCCGCTTTGGAATCAATAAAGTTCATATGAAATTATTTTATTGACAATACATTGAAAGGTACAGTTATCGTAGAATTTTATTCTATAGACGTTGACATACACGGGAGATTGAAACAAATTTGTTCTCTCTAAATTATATTTGTATAACAACTATTTTAGTATAAGTCCGAATATTTAGCTATTTATTTATACACATTATTTGTGTTTTTTATAAAATAACTTAATTCAGAATAACTAAAATAAATTCTCAATACCAATTTCAAAGACTTAATCCTTATCCTTACTAATATTATAAATGCGAAAGTGAGTTTGTTTATTTGTCTGTTACGCTTTCACACCGTAACTACTGAACCGATGATCATGAAATTTTGTCCCGAGAAAAAGTACTATTCTCGAGGGATCGACATTGACGCGGGCGTAGCCGCGGGCGAAAGCTAGTAAGACATAATTTGACAATATGTTATGCTTTGTGTTGAATATACATTTAGTTAGTGCGGAAATATTTTTCCTGAGATCAGATATTCATTACTGTCATACATTTTGACTAGCTCCGTGGCGCAGCGGTCAAAACGCCAGCCTGCGACACGGAGTGACCGGGTTCGATCCCCGGCGAGGTCAAGATGGAAAATGATCTTTTTCAGATTGGTCTGGGTCTTGGATGTGTATCTATATATGTATTTGTTATAAAATATAGTATCGTTGAGTTAGTATCCCATAACACAAGTCTCGAACTTACTTTGGTGCTAGCTCAATCTGTGTGATTTGTCCGTATATATTTATTTATTATATTTATTATTTATATTAACAAACTAGCTGTTGCCCGCGGCTCCGCCCGCGTTAGTGTCGATCCCTCGGGAACAGTAGAATTTCCCGGAATCAAACATACCCTATGTCCTTCCCCGGGCCTCACACCTCCATACCAAATTTAGCGTAAAAAAACGACAGATAGAATTACTTTCGCATTTATAATATTAGTATTAGTATAGAAGTATGGATATTATTTATACCAGTCCAGAAATGAGACAATTTCCATAAAACCTTTACCCTCCCATTTTACCCCTTTAGGAGTGAATTCAGTCCATTTCACCCACATATATCTTTTTTAATTGTAATCGAGAACTTACATACTATTTATTTTTTATACTTCATAGTCCAGAAATGAGAAAATTTCCAAACAAACTTAATCCCCCTTCTGGGGGTTTTTTTCCAGTTAACCTACACAGATCTTTTTCAATTGTAATCGTGAATTTATTTACCTATTTTCATACTTCTAAGTCTAGAAATGAGTAAATTCCTATACAATCTTTACCCCGCTATTTTACCCCTACAGGGAAAAATATCGTCCATTTTACCTACACAGATATTTTTAATTGTAACCTAGAACTTATATACTTATTTTTATACGTCTAAGTCCAGAAATGAGAAAATTTCCATACAAAGTTTATACCACCCATCCACCCTCATTTTACCCCTTAAAGGGGGAATTTAGGAAATTTCATCTACCTACACACATCTTTTTTAATTTTAATCTAGAACTTATATACCTACTTTCATACTTCTTAGTCCAGAAATGAGAAAATTCCATATAAATTTTACCCCTTAAGAAGTTAAATTTCTTAAAAATACTTTCTTAGCGCTCACTCACATCTTTAAAAGAACCCCTGTACCAAATTTCAAGTTTCTAGGCGCAGCAGTTTAGGTTGGTTTGCCGTTTGCCCGCGGCTACGCCGCCGCCGTTAGTGTCCATCCCTCAGGAACAGTTTGGACCCATAAAGGGGTGACTCAGATCATCAATATGAACAACTTTTTCTATGGGACCAATGCCGGGAACTCAAAAAAAATTTCCTCATTTCCATACAAAAAATTCCCGCCTCCCGGCCAGGTTGTATGGGGATGTCGAATTTTATTTTGAGTTCCCACCATTGTTCCCATAGGAAAAGTTGTTCATTTTGTTGGTCTGAGTCACCTTTAAGGGTCCGAAACGATAAAAAATTCACCGTGTATGCAAACTAATGCCTTAAGTTCATTCAAATGACGATAACTTTTTTTTTAATGAACCGATTTTGATGAAACAAACTTTAAATGTTTTGCTGGGTTAAAACAAACCAATTGGTGAAAGTTTGAAGTAAATCGGTTCAGTATTTTCGGAGATAATCGTGATCATACATACAGACAGACAGACAGACAGACAGACAGACAGACAGACAGACAGACAAGAAATTCGAAAAAAATTTTTTTGCTTTCTATTATTCTTTTTATGTGTCCCTCTATCCATTTCAGTCAAAAATTCTAAATGTACAGACAAAATATTTTTACTGTTTTATTATATGTATAGATATAGATATAGATAAACGTAAGACATTGTCATATAGTTACAAATTAGCATACCTAAACACCTTACATCTTTTGTATACTAGAGGATTCGCGAAATAAAAGTACTTACAGAATTTTAATCAAATAGTGTTGATGGTTGAACCAGGATAGGCACAGGGAAAATCCGCGTGGGAATACAACGTTTGCGTACGACGGACAGATCCGCATTAATATTCTTGTAGATTAAGATTTATTTTGTGAGCATGCAGCAAATAAAATGTCCTTACTATATTGTATTAATATGCGCTGTGATGAGAGCCATTTTGGTCTCCGTAGCAACCAATGGATATACAACTTTTACAAGATTTTATTTAGTTTCTTAAATCCTGGGTTGAGTCTATAAACAAAGCTTACACGTTAAATTTGAACCTTTCATGCTGGTCTGGGAGAAAAGAAAAATCTTTGAATATACCAGCTGCTCCTGTTTCCGCGCATACCGTAAAAGCCGATCAAGGGAAAGGTCAAAAATCTAAAGAATCATGTGAATAGGCGATGAACATGAATATTTTAATTCCGTTTTTCACCTTTACGCCCACCAACACGCTAAACGTGGCCTTTCGGCCTTACGAATTTAGGCTCTGGCTACCCCGTAAGGGATACCTAAGACTATCGTGAGGAATGCAACATGCGTCGTGACGGTGGCCCCTTCCCGCCTCGGGGGAATCCTCCTCAGGGCTAAAGCCCGGAACGGCGGAGGCTGCAGAGGACTTCAAACGGCGCAAATATGCTTCTCTTGCTACTGAGTACATGTTTGTTCCGATTCGTGTCGAAACATTACCCTATGCACCTGTCGATTTCTGACGCTGCTGGTGACAAGAGGGCTGGCTGTTTCCCTGCGCAGAGAATTGCAATTGATATTCAAGGGGGAATGCAGCTAGTGTTCTTGGCACTATGCTACATAGGTAACATCTCAGTTATGATATTTCGTTTTTAATTGTTTTATTTTATTTGAGATTTTTAGTATTAATGTAGGTAGTATTTCCTTTTTTTTTTCGTTTTATATGCTTAAGTTATTATATTTCAGTTTTAGCATTAATAGTTCCTTAATTAATAAAAAAACAATTGGTTGAAATTAGTTCACGTCTCATAATAAATTTATGTTTATTTTATTTATTTATTTATTCATCACAAACCCATAATCTTAAATTATATAAAAGATGTACAAAAACCCTAAAAGATTTGTCCGCACATCCGATTTGACTCGCATATAACACATTTACATAATACCTACATAAGTCGCCACATAACGTAAACCAATCAATACAAACATCACCTTATCATACAATGTGAAATTGGGGTTGGTTTTCAAACTTTGATAACACCTTGAATTCAAAACAACTGGAACATTTTTGGTATAAAAATTTTGTTCGAATAAACTTTTAATACCTACTAAAAATATTTGACGACACAGATATACTCGTAAAATACGTTATCGATCAGCAGATAGTTAATTTACAAAGAAAGTGGTTTCATTTTGTAGAAATGAATATCTTGACGCAAATGTACAATAAGCATATTAGAAGTCCACTGCTGGACAAAAACCTCTACCAAGGATTCTTCGTTCAATGGGAGGATATTGCCATACTCACCACGCTTGGCAGGCGGTTTGGCAAGCGAAGATTTTTCGGCTTCTTGTGCTGCCGACCCCTATCGGATCTATTTTTGAACTCGAAGAAGGATAGGAATGTATGATTTGCGAAGGAAATTAAGATATTTCGATACTACTTACTCGGATGAGTGGGGGAAAAGCACGTAGCAACTTGGAGGTCAAACGCGCATACCTGCGCCATACCTGCAACCACCGAACGGGTGACACTCCTGACATATATTTATTTACTACACATTTTGTACATTATGACGTAGGTACCAGACGGGAACAGAAGTGCGCAATCATAAATACATAGATATTTGACGCACATTAAATACTCTTCGAATAAATTTTTCATTAAAATGGCGCGGCGGCGGGCTCCTCAAAAAGGCGAACCTTTAAAAATAACACTAGGCTTTCCGCAGAATAGCGTGCTGGCTCAGATTTTGTTTAACATTTACACTTACGACCAGCCAATCTCTCATGACACCCTAAGCTTTATGTATAAATGATACAATATTTTGCCGTCGATGAGTTCGAACGTGTTAATTTATTAATTACTACAAAATAAACATTGCGCCTGTCATCGCGACCTAGATATTGATCTGAGTCACTAGTCGCGATTTGTGAAATTTTGCTACTGACTGTTTGTGTAATAATAGGTTCATAATATGTTCGTGTGTACATAATAATCAATAAGTTTTATAATATGGAGGGCAGTCCCTTTAATCGGAGTGGTTTGACGCGCCGCAGCCCGCCACCTACGCACTCTCCCGCGGCCGTGTACTTGGAGGAACTACCTCCTGAAATTATTTCTACACTCGAGATACAGTCCTGGATGAACAGCATTGAGTTGTGCCTAAAAGAGGCTTGTACTATTTCTTCTGAAGGGAAACTAAACTCAGACCAAAAGCTAAGAATTAGCAACCTCTGCCGAAAATTGAGTCATGGCACATCACAAATGGCTGTGCAATACCAGTCATTGAAGCAGAAGACTATTCTTTCCCATCATACCATACAAGCCCTAAAAGAAAACCAGGACTTATCAAAGCGACTTCTAGACCTTAAAAATAGCATTGAGGAGTCTTCAAAGTCCACTACAGCCGCATCCTCCTTCGCAGACATGGTTAAAAAGGGACCAAATAACTTTATTCAGCCGCCTAAAATAAATGCCGTTGCCATATATCCCACAGACAAGCAGAAAACAAGTGAGGAAACGAAGACACTCGTCCAAAAAATTATTAGCCCAGTACAGATGCAACTTCATGTGCGAGGACTGCGAAAAACTAAAAATGGAGGGGTCATTATTAGCACGGAGAACAAAGTTGACGCTGAAAAACTAAAGCACTCGGTACAATTGAAGACCTCGGGCCTTACTGTGGATGATCCACATAAACGGAAGCCAAGAATTGTTGTAATTGGTGTACCAACATCTATGCCAGAAAATGAGGTCTTTTCTTGCATTTATAATCAGAACTTGGCCGATAAACTACAGGGCTCAACTTTGGATAGCTTTTTAGAATCTGTTAGACTGAGCCATAAATAAGGAAAAGGAGACGCTGAGACCTGTAATTTCGTCATCGAAGTTCTTGCGGACGTACGTAAAGCCCTAATCAACAAGGACAGAGTTTTCGTAAACTGGTCTTCATGTCCTGTGAGAGACTTCACTCTGGTGACCAGGTGCTTCAAGTGCCAACTTTTTGGTCATGCTGCCAAAACTTGCCGGGAGACTATTAACACCTGCAGCCACTGTGGTGGGATAGGTCATGCGATTGAGGAGTGTACCAAGAAGGCAGACCCTCCAAAATGCGCCACGTGCCTTCGTTTCAAGAAACCGTGCGACCATAAGACTGGTGACGCTGTTTGTCCAGCGAAATTGATTGCCGAAAAGAGGTACATTAACTCGGTAGATTATGGAGGCGCCTAAGAGCGCCACTTTAATTAGGTATTTTAGAACTTACTCTTTTTATTTATTTTAGTTTCTAATTATTGATAAGTTAATTTCCGACTTAGACGATTTCTCTGTTTCTGAACCGGTATCTTGCGAGGTCGAATCCTGCAAACAATATCTGACCCCGTTTAGTCATCCATTAACTTTTTTAACGCAAAATATTCAGAGCATCAATAAGAATTTTGATAATTTTAATGTTTTTTTTGCATAGACTCAAAATCGACTGTGACATTATTGTGTTAACTGAATGTTTTCTACAAAGCTGCAATAATTTGCCCCTTATGCAAGGTTTCAATAAATTCCATAGTTTGGATAATTTCAACAAGAATGGCGGGATAGTAGCCTATACCAGAAGTACATTGGATGTCAGTGTCGAAGAGCCTATCATATTAGACTGTAACAGACTACTATTAAAAATCAGTTCTGAAATTGCCATATTAGCCATTTACCGATCACCTTCCCATACAAATATCAATGTTTTTACGGAGTCATTAAATAATACTTTACAAAAATTATCCTCTTTTAGACATGTCTTATTAATTGGAGATATTAACATTGATATTCGTCCTGAGAACGGTAATACAGATGCTCTTGAATATCTCAATATATGTGCTTTTCACGGCTTACTCCCTGCTCATACGTTTATAACACGACCGAAAAGTGGTACCTGTTTGGATCATATTATGATAAAAACAAATTACCGATCATTAACATTAGTACATCACTCCAGTTTAACTGATCATAGAGCTGCCCTACTAACCTTAAATTGTAAAATATCAAACCGTTGCCAAACAATAGTAAAAACGAAAATATGCTATAATAAACTTGAAGACGATTTATGCAATATTGATTTTGACCCAGTTTTTAATACTGCTGACGCGAACACCTGCCTGACATACTTAATAGAAAATGTTCGCCAAGCTATAATTAAAAATACAACAACGACATATTTGAAAAATAAAAACTATAACATTAAGCCCTGGATTACACCGGGGCTTATCCGTTGTATGTGACATAGGGACAGGTTACACAAAACCGCTAATAGTAACCCAGAAAATGTAATATTGCAGTTGTCATATAAAAGATATAGGAATTTTTGCAATAACCTTTTTAGAAAAATCAAGTGTAACTACGAAAAAAATGAATTGTTAAAAGCAGGTAGCAACAATAAAAAAATATGGCAGAGTATTAAAAAGTTGACCTACAGTACAAAACAGCGTGATGAGTCATCTTCGAGTTTATTACAAGCGCACGCGTCACAGCTGACATCTGCAAACATGGCAAATTCCTACTTTGTCAATGTAGGCAAATCCTTAGCAGACAAAATAATATGTCAGTCACCCAGTTCACTTTCAGTTCAAACTACTTCCAGTTCACTCAAATCTTTTGTTTTACTCGATACTGATGAAGCTGAGGTGGAATCTCTAATCTTGAACTTAAAAGATAACTGTGCAGCGGGGTGGGATAATATTTCTAATATTATACTAAAAAAATTCAAACACATACTAATCCGGCCATTAACTCATATTTTTAACATGTGCTTATCCGAAGGATCGTTCCCTAGATGTTTGAAAAAAGCTGTTGTTGTTCCGATTTATAAGTCTGGTAATAAACATCAAGTCAATAACTATAGACCTATCTTATTATTACCTTCGATTTCCAAAATTTTAGAGAAAATTATAAACAACAAGCTTATTAAATACCTGGAAAAATACAACTTTTTATCGAAAATGCAGTTTGGGTTTAGGTCTCAGTTATCAACAGCTGATGCTGTACATAACCTCATCGATTATTTAGTACAGGAACTCGATAGTGGCAATCAAACCATAGGAATATTCCTTGACCTTGCCAAAGCTTTTGACACTATTTCCATTCCCATCCTCTTGCACAAGCTCGAAAACTTAGGTATAAGAGGAAATGAGCTTAAACTCTTCACGAATTATTTAAATGAAAGGTCTCAATGCGTGAAAATTGACAATATACTTAGTTCTGATCAGGATAATACTTGTTTTGGAGTTCCCCAGGGAAGTATATTAGGCCCGACCCTGTTCTTAATATACATTAACAACATGAACATCGTAGGGGGAAAAATTATTTCTTATGCTGACGACACAGCAATCTTGTTCTCTGCTAAGTCAGTGGATGAAGTTTTTAAAAACGCACAACAAGGTTTTAATGTTGTAAATAACTGGCTTCAACAACACCTGCTAACTTTAAACACCGACAAAACTAGCTTCATTAAATTTTCCATGCGTAATGTGGCGTCATCGCATTCTAATCTAAATATTTATGCACATCACTGCAGAAACCCTGTAAATAACTCATGCGAGTGCCCAAACATTACCAAAACCGAGAAAATAAAATACCTTGGTATTGTTATTGACAACACTCTTTGTTTCAAGCAACATTCAGAGATTTTAAATGGCAGAATACGTAAGTTAATATTTGTATTCAAAATCCTGCGATCCATCGCGGACTCAAAAACAATCAGACAAGTTTACTTTGCCTTATGCCAATCATTACTAACTTACTGTATTACGTCATGGGGAGGCATGGCCAAAACATCACTGCTTACCATTGAGAGGGCACAGCGAGCCGTCCTTAAAGTCTCAACTTTCCGCCCTTTCCTTTTTCCCACTGACCTTCTCTATAAATCCTGTAGGGTACTAACAGTTAGGCAATTATTTATATTAAACACAGTACTAAAACAACACGCCGCACTGCCATACCGCACCGAAATTACTTATAAAAGACGGAAAGATATTGTTTGCATTAATAATATAATACATACTTTCTCTTCTAGATTTTTCTTATTCCTTGGTCCCCTTCTTTACAATAGGCTTAATAAAAAACTTAGTTTTTATCCTTGTTCTTTCGGTATGACGAAAAGAATACTGCAAGAAGCCCTCCTCAATATGTCGTATGAAGAAACAGAGGATTTATTAACAGTTTTATCATAAACATTATGAACATTTATCTTTTATTATTTTTAAATTTATTTTTTAACTTTTTATTCAACGTTATTTTTCTTTTGTAATTGTTTATTTTGTTAGTTTATGTCTAGCAATTAAAGCCTGAAACACAGGGTGTTTTTACCTTAGCTCAGGCAAAACTTTGTTTGTACCTATTAATGTATGTTTATATTGTGATATGTTACCACCTAAGAAATTTAATAAAGATTTATTATATTATTATTATAAAGATTTATTATTTTAAAAACGGAGTACTAGCTCATCGGGACTGCTGACTTTAGTTTCCGACCCGTCTTAAGCCCATTTTAAAAGTGAATTTGGGACCCTCTGCCGCACGTCCCGCAATACTACTATAGTCTATCCTATCGAATAAAAGGAAAGTCATAAAGAAATCCCTCAGCACCTTAAGATACAGACCAATTTTACAAAGAACAGTGTATTTTTGGCCAAAACTATGTTTATTTTATCTACGAAGTCACTTCTTTTGTTCACTTATCATCACGGGCCCTGAATATTCATTAGGGAGGTGTATATTGCCCAAAATAATCACCCAAATACTAAGGCGTGATTATGGATTAGATGTTGTAGGAAAGGGAATCAAAACAGTCATGATATATTTGCCCTTTTCTTGGTCTACGAGGAATGATATATTTCAGTTTTTTTATTTTTTTCTTACAGATCAACAAGGTAAAGCGCAGACAAAAATACATAAGTATACTTACAAGGTCTTGTCCTGAGTATTATGTATAGTTCACGAAACATAAATGTAACAGTTAAACGGCGGGCTCGTTAAGAAGACGTATTGTATAAAAATAAAAAGTTATTGATTACTTAGTATCATCCCAAAGGGCACAGCCCGAGCAGCATTGCGACAAATAAAATAAAATAGCCGAGGCAAGAATATCAAGGTCAAGGATTCGATTCCTGGCTCACTCAAATTCCTAGAGGTTATTCACACGTTTACTGACGACATGTAGAAATGGGCAAAAATTATGGGCATTCTCCACTTACGAAAGATTCAAAGTATGTATGAGTACGTATGTAACAGACAGACATACATGTTATCATTATCACGTCGTTATCCCTTACGAGGTTGACACCCTACTAAGGCCATAACATCCGAAGGTAGGTGAAAAAAGCAACAATCTGGAAATCAAGTATTCATTTATTATTAGTATTTATTTATTAGTGTAAAACATCCGGCCTTATTATTTCTTACTTAATCGATCACAAACAATTATTAATGCAGTTTACTTATACTAATTTTACTTAATTAAAAATTGATAAATAAGTCGATGTCAAAAAGATTTTTTGTTATGTTAAGTAATTTGAAAGAGATGATAATATAGTGATGCGCCTCTTTAATGCGAATTAAGAAATGGCTTTGGTTTAGATAAAGTATAGAGGCCAATTGTCAACGGTATCGGTTTGTGTGGTCCGCCGCATCTCTAGTCCAGGTGGATCTTCATTCATTTTGATGACAATGTACTTAATCTCGCTTGAAATGTAACGAGATCATATAACAAACTTGATTTTACCTTCAGCTCCTAAAACTCTAATCATAGTAAACAATACATACATACATATTATCACGTCTTTATCCCTCACGGGGTAGACAGAGCCTAAGGTCATAAGACCGCATGGCCACGTTTCGCGTGTTGGTGGGTGTATAGGTGGAAAACGGAATTAAAATAGTGATGGGTTGGTAGCCGCATTACCTATTGTCATGATTCTTTAGATTTTCGCCCATTCCCTTGACCGGCTTCTACGGTCTGCTCGGAAAGAGAAGCAGCTGGCACATTCTACGTTTTTTCTTTTCTCGTTTAACTGCTTCGTTTATAATTACATTTTTTTAACTGCTTCGATTATAATTACATTTGGACAAAGAAACTATCGCTTGTAGAAAATTGGGAGGAATATTCACACAGAGTAAAATATATAAATATGTAGTGCTAGTGACAAATAACACAGATTGATTTAATAGCCACAATGTAAGTTTCGAACTTGTATCGGGGGATATTAACTCAATGAGCATAATTTAAAGACTTTGAATGAAATATAAATTTAAAAATAACAAGTGAAATGTACTCAAGGAAAAACTGAGACAAATCGTACCATACAAAAGACATCAACGACACAGTATTGCGTCGCGTTGAAGTCTTTAAAACAACAACACAAAGTCAATGTAGCGACATCTATCTATTGCCGAGCAAACTATTTAAATAAGTTAAATTGTGTATAACATTTTACTGACAAATTCACTGCAATATCACAAAATATAAAATGTATTTATGGTTTTAATGCCCATTTTAGGCTTATAGCAACTAGAAAGGGTCTTTCTATCTTTTAATAAATTATCAATGCTCCTATCATTTATGTAAAGGCAGAAAAACCTATATAAAAATATTGCTATTTTTTATTTGCATAATAATAAGTAATCCCAGTCATAACCAGACAAAAATATATTCTAATATCATTCATACCAACTTAAAGTAGAGTAAATTCAATTTGAGTGTTATGCCATGGTGGCGGGTATGACAATTATGCTACTTTGTATACTGATGTATTTACATTAAAAGAGAGGTATATATTAAGAACAGTATACGAATATAGGCACACTAGAAAAAAGAGAGCAAAAAATAGTTTTATCTGGTACTTTGAATAAGTAATCAGGGTAAAACTTTAACGCGAATATCTTTAGACGCGCGTCTTTATTCTTCAGAAAGAAATTTTGATTACTAGTTCCACGATATGTTTCAACAAATGGGTGCATAATCAGAACGGGAAATTAAAATACTGGCAAGTTGTTAGTCTGTATGGTAGAATTAACTTAATTCACATACATAATATGTATGATGAAGTGTGAAAATATTTTATTCCTTTTTGTGGGCAATTTGATAACCACAAAGATGATGGTGATGGTCATATGATATTCAAAGGCCTTAAGCAAAAACTTGAAATTTTGATTAATCCTTTTTAAAGATTCACAACTACCAAAGGTCTGTTCAAAACTGCTCACCTTTAAGAAGGTTATTCAACAACATCTAGGTGCTCATGACACTGCCCAAAAAAATAAGTAAATGTTTTCAGTGTATAATGTGTGTTGTGAGTTCAGTTAATTTTAATTTCTCTAAAAAATCTAAACACCTCAAAGTGTAAGTGCACTGTGTATTGATTTTATGCATCATTTCAAAAACAGGCCTAGAGTATTTTCGAAAAGGATTAAATTTTGATGGAAAAGGCTTTCAAAAAATTAGTTCAAAGTCTGCTACAGCGCCATTTTATTACATTAATAAGTTGATACATATCAGAATCTTTGCTGTGATTAATTGTAAGGCGACTTTGTGTCTCTTTTTCATTTATCATGTCCCTGCTTGCATCATTAGCTGAGATGCTTCAGAGCCCGGGATAACTTCGTTTCGTTGTCTTCTTTAACTAGTATTTTCACCTATTCGGATTTATATAATAAATATATATACGGACAAATCACACAGATTGAGCTAGCCCCAAAGTAAGTTCGAGACTTGTGTTATGGGATACTAACTCAACGATACTATATTTTATAACAAATACATATATAGATATACATCTAAGACCCAAGCCAATCTGAAAAAGATCATTTTCAATCTTGACTTGGCCGGGGATCGAACCCGGGCACTCTCGTGTCGCAGGCTGGCGTGTTGACCGCTGCGCCACGGAGCTAGCCGTTTAGGATTTGCTACCTAAAATAGCATAACGTCAAAAA
Organism: Elegia similella; assembly: GCA_947532085.1. Taxonomy (NCBI): domain Eukaryota; kingdom Metazoa; phylum Arthropoda; class Insecta; order Lepidoptera; family Pyralidae; genus Elegia; species Elegia similella. The sequence continues at coordinate 259,020 of OX383930.1, read as the reverse complement.
ACAATCAAAATTAATTTATTGACGTAATGCTCTCGTGTTTCCTTCACAAAGGTACATTTATACTTATAATGTATAAAAATAATTTATGTATCTTGTTATAAAATAAACGTTTAGTGTCGTCAACGGCCTAATCGGCGCCGCCCGTCTCCATACAATCACTAATGTCAAACAAGGGCGCGTGACCGACCAGTTACAGTTCGGAGGCGCGAGTCGAGCGTACAATTGCCCAACAAGGCCTTGCTTCCGGAAAGGTCGCCACGACCTTTTGACGCCTGTAAAGACACACATCAATTAAGAAGAATAATTAATTTCGATGAACTCTTGTCAAATGTAAAATGTAAAAAACATACAATTACACTAAACACATTTATGAGCCTGTTTGAATAACTGTTTTTTGGATTAACTGTATTGTTTAGTATACAAGATCCCTTTAATTTTCAACAACTAATGTAACAGCCGTAAGTTCTTTAGTTATAAGGTAATTGAACACTTTAGATTAAAAAAAATTGTATTTCCAAACTAAGTACTCATATAATTGGATGTGGCTGATTGCCACAACAATATTTTATAAGCATTGACAACAGTATACATTTTGTACTGAGTTGTCTTATGTTGGAAAGTACGCGAAGCAATAGAAATAAGTCGACGTCCAAATTTCAACCGCGATGGAGGATGGACTGTGCCCACTACATGGAAACCCATTCTTCAAACTTGCCAAAACACCGATAACACCTTGCTGCGGGGTGTCAATACGATCAGCTTTGTAGCTTTGTCCACACAAGTGTTCCACAGCTAACAGAAGGACGAAATAGGACCAGCCACAACATCTGCGGAGGCGTCCAACCCCCTGCCCAACGCATCGGCATGAGCGCGGCGCGCTGAAAAGCGGGCGGTGCGGGCGGCCGCAATTCTCGAAGATCGTGATCGAAGGTCGGCTGGGCCGTAACGACCTTCGCACTCGTGCTGAAGATGGCCTTCTGTCTGTACAGATGGCCATCTTTAGGTTTCAGGTCGTCGCTAAAACATGTCGGTGGTATTGAATAATACATAAGTAAACCGTTGTTTTAGAGTAGAGAGTAGAGAGACTTTTTATGTTTTTTACACCATAAACTCCGTTATTTAGAGATATGGTCTAATTTGAAAAAATCTCGTTTATTTGAACTTTGTTTTTAATTAAAACATCAACATTATTATAATTTATATTAAGATTATTATTTATTTTTGTTTTTACAAAAATATTACATCAACTGAATCTATTGACATCAATGTTTCACTAAACTTCTCCATTACGACACGCCCTTGACTCATGACTCTCGTTAAAAGGAGAGCTACTCGAATGCCAGATATTGTTTAACATAGGCGTATTTACTTAACATTGCTATTTTAGGATTACATACCTCAATGCAAGCTAAAGATACTGCTGTTTTTGTTGAATATTTTGCAAATTTGGAAAAGAATTGCATGAAAATCAAAATCAGTTTACAAGCGAAAATAAATTAAAAGAACAATATTTTTTATGGAACTCTTGGATGCGAGTCCAACTCGCATTCAAACTATTTTATATATGAAAAGCATTCATTTTGTAAAGTAGCTTTCAAAAATAGTGGATCTGGACATGCGCCATCTCAGGAGCAGATAGCTGCAAGTTTTGACAGCCGTCCGCGTATTCTCGGGGAGTCACTAATTTCAGGAAACAAAATTTCATATAAAGTTTTTTTTGCGTTGGCTTTCTTGACTTTAATAATTCATTCTATTATCGTTTGGTAAGTGTGTAAGCATTAACTTTAAAACCCTTATAAAATTACCACTCTATCTTGCTTCCGTTCCCCCCTACATATTTCCTTTTTTGCCGTCGGCGGCCTGTGATTGGTCGCCCGAACAGTCGTAAAAATATGGCGATCGAGTCTTATGGAGCGCGTCGCTTGCGCTGATATAATTTCCAAAAATAACGACATCTAAGGACTTTCGCTGGCCGAAAACAACCCGTGCGTGTGTGTTGGTGTACCACTAGTGTCAGCAGTAAGAAAAGGAATACAGTTCAAGCCCGGGAAATTGCCAGCCAGCCGCCACGAGCCTGCCGCAGGTGATTTCTTCCCAGAGCCCTGTCCACCTGGATCCAAGGTCAGTGCGTACTGTTTCTCTTGCTGTGATTCTGGGGTTGATCGGAGAATGCAGTGACCCTTCTAGAAAGTCGCAACATTAATTTATGGTGCTTCCTGTGAGGACATTCCTCACGTACTTATTTCAAATTTACCCACTTAATTTCAATATTTCCAATGATGGAATTAAGTTATTTCCAAATATGGATAACTAATTACTATTCATAAATAGACTTATTATAGATTCAAATTAACTAGGTACTTACCCACCTAGCATTTGTCTATTTGTCTAACAATCTCGGATCAAACAGGAAATTCCATACCTGTGCCATACCATAGTAAATACCTATTGCTTACGAGTACATACTTCTTATCTCGTTAATTCTCTTGTAATAATCCCTTAATCGTTCGATTTGTATGCCATAAGGTACTATCTTGTTACTCAGGCTTTCGAACTATTTTGGATAGCCTAGATACCTACCTAAGGTTAATTAATAGCAGCGAGGTGTGTATTTATGATTATAAGTAATAGTCCGTAGTTTTAAAACCTACGTGTTGTGTGAATATCTGTTCCATTACTCAGTTTCCATTTAAACTTTTGCTACCTACCTACCTTACTCGTACTTTCACAATTAGTGCTTAGCGAAAACATGGCAGAAGGAGAATTAATGTCAACCATTAAAAAACGTGAATATGAGTTTAAAAATATGCAAGTACTTTATGACTTAGCAAAAATTACGAAAGAAAATAAAACTAAATTAGCATCCTTTCGAGCTAGGTATAAAAGAATTGATAAAATTCGTGATAATTTCATGGAATGCAACGATCGTGTAAACCAGTTGCAACTTAAACTAAATCCTCAATTTGTTATCGATAATAATGCTTTGTTGTCATTTGACGAGTTATACTATTTTGTCATTGAGTTTGCTGACTCTCTCGACGTCAGTTCGCGCTCGGAACTGTGTCAAGGTCATGCGCATTCCAACTCTCAAGTGAAATTACCTAAATTGCAAATAGCTAAGTTTGATGGTAATATAGAGAACTGGCAGATGTTTAAAGACAGTTATACGTCGCTTGTGCATAATAATGTTTCGTTGTCGGACACAGAGAAATTTTACTATTTGTTGTCATGTCTGTCCGGGTATGCCCTGACACTAGCTAAGGGTGTTCCTAAAACATCAGCTAATTATTCTGTTGTTTATGCAGCGTTGCTAGACAGATATGATAATAAACGTATTTTAGCTACCGCTTATTTAGAAAAAGTAATAAAATTAAATCCGATCCAACGGCCATCATTATCAAACTTATCACAATTAACCAACACACTTTATGAATGTGTTAGTGCCTTGCGCGGGTTAAATATTGATGATTTAAGTGAATTTCTTTTATTTTACATAGCATCTCGGCCGCTTGATACAGAAACTAGGAAAAGGTTTGAATTACAAAATACCGAAGAAATTCCTAAATTTAATAATTTGATTGTCTATTTACAGAATTATATAAAGGTATCAGAGGTTAGTCAACCTAGTAATTTACAGTCATTCAATTCTACAAATAAACAAAACCACAATAATACAAAGAAAGATAATTTTTCTCGGCAATCAAATTCTTCCTTAATTACATCTTCGAACTCAAATAATAATAAACCTAATCAGGCTGTCTGTGCGTATTGTCATGAAAATCATTCAATATATCGCTGTGGTAAAGTACATTCTATGAATATAGGACAGCGACAACAATTAGTTAAAGAGTTACAATTATGTCAAAACTGCTTAAGGCCCGGTCACACTAGTGCAGACTGCAAGTCTAAGTCCATGTGTTTCATTTGTAACTCAAAACATAACACATTATTACATGAAGAACATAAAAGTTTATTAGCTAATACCATTGACCTAAAGGTTTCTGAGAATTCCAATATGAGCACTTCCCTAACTTGTACAACTCAGCCAAACATGTCAAAGTCACCTATGAGTACCAAAATTATTGGTTCAGCAGTGGTTCGGTTGAGAAGAGTGGATGGTTCATGGCAGTATGCTCGTATAATCATAGATAGTGGCTCGATGGACTCTTTCATTACAAGTAGCTGTGCGCGACAGTTAGGTTTACATATAAAAAAATGTAATTTAAATGTAACCGGTCTCGGTCAAAATTATGTATGTAATATTAAAGGTTATACTTTTGGCTCTATTGTGCCTAGGTCAAATGACTCGCCCCAATTTGATATACCATTAGTGGTTTTGCCTAAAATCACTTCAATGATTCCTTCAACTTCGTTACCGTCTGTTGTCAAGGAAAAGTTTAAACATCTGGATCTCGCCGACCAAGATTTTGATAAATCGGGTCCGATCGATCTGTTGTTAGGAGTAGACTGTTTTGACCAGATATATACTGGTTCACGTTATTGCCCAGGTCCTGGTTTTCCATGTGCACTGTCTAGTGTATTCGGCTGGGTGATAGTGGTCAGTTTCTTCAAAACGTGGTGGCTCAAACTCCAGTCACACCCGTTACGTCACTCATCGCGTCTTCTTGTGCGCTCGATGAGATCGTTCAACGGTTTTGGGAATCCGAAGAACCGCCGAAATGTAAAATTTCCGGTCCTGAGGATGAAATATGTGAACAAAAATATAAAAATGGCACATATCGTACCTCCGACGGTCGTTATGTTGTACCAATTATGCTTAAAGATGATACTCCAGCCTTAGGAGAATCATATCATCAGGCTCTTAACCGTTTTCTCAACTTGGAAAAGCGTCTTGCCAGCCAGACTGAGTTGAAAACGGAGTATAAGGAATTTATGCAGCAGTACGAAGAGCTGAGACATATGCAGCCTGCTGAATCTTTGTCTACTGACCGTTATATTATTCCTCACCATTGTGTAATACGACCCGATAGTACAACGACACGTTTACGAGTAGTCTTCGATGCCAGTAGTCGGACCTCGAATAATCTGTCACTCAATAATATTGTTCATGTGGGTCCTAAGCTGCAAGTGGATATTGTCGATTTAGTGACAAAATTTAGACTTCACAAAATAGTTTTTACTGCCGACATCCGTCGTATGTACCGGCAAATATTGATAAGACCCGAGGAAAGGCATTATCAACACGTGCTTTGGCGTAATGATCCAACTGATATCTTAAAGGAGTACGAACTTAAGACAGTCACGTACGGAGTTAGTAGTTCACCTTATTTAGCCATTCGAACACTTCATCAACTTGTTGAAGATCATGGTTCTGAGTACTCAAGTCGTGTAGCCCAGGTTATCACCCAGGAGACATTTATGGACGATATCACAACTGGCGGCTCTTCCCTTGAAGAGGCGATCAAGCTGAAGGCCGACATCACATCTTTGTTGGCCAAGGCTCACTTTGAACTACGTAAATGGACTACCAACGATCCTCGTCTTCTTAAGGATGTTCCTCCTGAATTTTGTCAAAGTTCCAAATCCTTCGATGAATCGGGAAATGAGTTTGTCAAAATATTAGGGATACGATGGAATCCCATTAATGATTCTTTTTCATATGCCTTTTCAGACTCGTTCGAAGTCAAATTTACTAAAAGATCCATACTCTCTTTAGTAGCCCGCATTTTCGATCCACTCGGTTGGATATGCCCAGTAGTCTTTGCAGCAAAATCGCTGTTGCAAGAAATATGGCGGTTAAATTTGTCGTGGGATGAGACTGTTCCAAAACATTTAACCAAACAATGGCATTTAATAGCGGCCAATTTGTCTGATTTACAAAAAATTTCTCTTCCGCGACTAGTTATACCTTCCAATCCGATGGAAGTACACTTAGTAGGTTTCTGTGATGGTTCTCTGAAAGGCTATGGTTGTTGTGTGTATATTTGTGTGGTTACTAATGAGCCCAGAATTTCTACTGCGACTAGTTTACTGATTGGAAAATCTAGAGTAGCTCCGTTAAAACCTACCACGGTAAATAGACTCGAGCTAAGCGCGGCGGTGCTTCTGGCAAAAGTTCTATCACACATGTATGATTTGCTTAAAGACCATATAACTATTAATTCTATTCGAGCTTATTCAGACAGCAGCACTACCTTGTCAGGGCTTAATACAGCCCCTCATTTGTTAAAAATGTATGTAGCCAATCGTGTCATTCAAGCAACTGATTTGATTAGTACCGATCATTGGTATCATGTTTCTTCTAAGGATAACCCGGCCGACTGTTGTAGTCGCGGAGTGTCCTGTCCAGAGCTTATAGACCACCCTCTGTGGTGGAAAGGTCCTTCTTGGCTACAGGATTTGCCTAGTCAATGGCCTAACAAACGGGTTCTACTTCCAAAAGAAGACCTACCCGAGCTCAAACCACTCGAAACCAAAAGTCTTCACGTGATTGAGGTGAGAAACCCACTTCTGGACTTAATTGCCAGACATTCCTCTTTTACAAAAATTCTAAGAATTGTAGCATGGTGTATTCGTTTTATTTCAAATTCGAGGGTTGCAAGGCAAAATCGAATTCTTTCATTTCTCAGTAGTACTGAACTCGAGAAGTCAACCAAAGTGTTAGTTAAATTGAGTCAAGGTCATTATATGTCTTCCGAAGTCAGTCGAGTGCGAGATAATGAACCATGTGTAAAATCAATCCAAAAACTTTCACCTTTCCTGGACGATGATGGGATCGTGCGGGTGGGGGGACGCATCGATGAGGCTAATCTGTCACCATCTGCGTTACACCCTTTTTTGTTACCTAAACAATGTCCAATATCTAAAATTATAATAGAACACTTTCATATAAAATATTTGCATTGTGGACCTAGAACCTTACAATCTGTTATTCAACGCCAGTTTTGGATAATGGGATTGAGACTTCTGATACGTACCGTGCTGTCGAAGTGTGTTAGATGTTTTAAAGTAAATCCAATCGCTTGTCAGCCAATGATGAGCAAGCTTCCGGCAGCCAGACTTCAACCTTCTCGTTGCTTCGAAACCACTGGAATCGATCTGGGTGGCCCATTTTCCATTAAAGAGAGTCGCCGTCGTGGCGCAAAAACATATAAAGCTTACTTATGTCTATTCGTATGTTTAAGCTCAAAGGCTGTACACTTGGAAGCCGTAACCGAATTGAGTTCAGAAGCTTTTCTGGCTGCTCTAGACCGTTTTGTCTCTCGACGTGGAATATGTCATACAATAGTAACTGACTGTGGGACAAATTTTGTAGGTGCCAACAAGTATCTGAATGAAGTTTCTAACATGCTCCACAAGCATTATCCTGAAGTGTCAAATGGTCTAGCGAACCGCCATATCAAATGGAAATTCAATCCCCCCGGCGCCCCTCACTTCGGGGGTATATTTGAAAGTGGCATAAAATCCACAAAATATCACCTTAAGCGTGTTGTCGGTTCTCAGGTTCTCACTCTTGAGGAATTCTTCACAATATTAGCTAAGGTAGAAGCTTTATTGAACTCTCGTCCACTCTGTACGTTATCAAGAGATCCGTCGGAGTCTGACGTTTTAACCCCGGGACATTTCCTAACTGGAGGTCCTTTAGTCGCCCTGCCCGAAGAACCAATAAGTGAAAATTCGTGTCCGCGCTCTCGTTGGGTGATGCTTAAGAAAATTACCCAGAGCTTTTGGCGCGTATGGCAGCGTGATTATCTTCATACATTACAACAAAAGAACAAATGGTTCGTACATGAACCAAATATTAAAATAGATGACTTAGTCATAGTAAACGAATCTAATCTTCTGCCGATGTTCTGGAAGTTGGCACGTATTGTGCAAGTGCATGCTGGTTCAGACCAAGTAGTCAGAGTAGTTACTCTCCGAACTGCTAACGGAAAGACCTTTCGTAGGCCGGTAGTAAAGGTTTGTCCCTTACCAATTAATAAAGATATTTTTTTTATAAATTTTTATAAATTTATGTATTAGTAATTTTTATAAATTACTAATACATAAATACACACTATCCTTAGGCTAGTTAAAACTTATTTATTACTCTATCTTTCGAAAGTAATATTTCTAGATATTCTTGTAATAGTGCGTAGCTATTGCTTTTGTTTTGTTTTTATCTTTCAATTTGCATTCTCTGTGAAACCCTTGTGGATTTCAGGTGGGGGAAAATGTGTAAGCATTAACTTTAAAACCCTTATAAAATTACCTATCTATCTTGCTTCCGTTCCCCCCTACATATTTCATTTTTTGCCGTCGGCGGCCTGTGATTGGTCGCCCGAACAGTCGTAAAAATATGGCGATCGAGTCTTGTGGAGCGCGTCGCTTGCGCTGATATAATTTCCAAAAATAACGACATCTAAGGACTTTCGCTGGCCGAAAACAACCCGTGCGTGTGTGTTGGTGTACCACTAGTGTCAGCAGTAAGAAAAGGAATACAGTTCAAGCCCGGGAAATTGCCAGCCAGCCGCCACGAGCCTGCCGCAGGCGATTTCTTCCCAGAGCCCTGTCCACCTGGATCCAAGGTCAGTGCGTACTGTTTCTCTTGCTGTGATTCTGGGGTTGATCGGAGAATGCAGTGACCCTTCTAGAAAGTCGCAACAGTAAGTTTCCACAATACCTCGCTACTCCGTTCCCAAAAAAAATTCATTCATTAAAAATAGTCATCTTATTATCGCCTGACTCTTTATTTTACCAATATATTACTCTTTTTACACGACTGCTCAGAAAAGGAGTAACGTTTTCCGAGTCCATGTGTATGTCACGTATGTAAATTATTTATTCGACTCAGCTATAGACAAACGCAAATTTTGGAGAGTGGCGATACAGGGAATACCAAACGGCAAGACTTATTTATTAGACTAGCTTTCGCCCGCGGCTCCGCCCGCGTCAATGTCGATCCCTCGGGAATAGTACTTTTTCCCGGGGTAAAAGGTAGCCTATGTCCTCCTCCGTACTCCAGAGAACTTGTATGCAAAATTTCATGATTATCGGTTCAATAGTTAGGAGGATCTGAAGTCCGAACTTAAGATTTGCCGAAGAGCAATGGAGCGGAGTATAGTGGGTGTGACGTGGATGAATTAAATCCGTAACACAACACTTCGCTCTAAAACTGGTATCGTCGATGTGAGACGTAAAGCTGCTAAGCTTAAATGGGATTGGGCGACTCACCTTTGAAGGATGCATCAAGATCGTTGGGCTTATATCGCCGCCACCAAACGGTATCCCAAAGGTGGACGCAGTAAAAGGGGCTGTCCGAGAAGGCGACGGAGTGACGATTTTTGAAAATTCGACAAGCATCCAGAGAAAACGTTAAATAGAGACGCGTAGAAGGTGATGGGAGAGACCTTTGCCCAGCAGTGGGACAAAAAGGGTTCATAAAAAATAAATAAGAAAACACAAGTGTCTACTCTGTTTAGTTTACATATGATTAACACACATTCAGAAGTTTCTTGTGTAAACCGTCTGTGATCGGAATTGATTTAGTGTTAAATAAGGCGTAATTTGAATGGTGTATTTGTGAGGCACTTAACATTTGAATCTATTAACAGTTCGATAAGTAGCCGATATTCCTCACCTTTGCGCTGCTATAGCGGACCATTAGCCAACAATAACGATTTCGATCTCTAACGAGAATGATCTACGGGCACTACGATATAACTATAGTGTAAAGCCACTCAGCCATTGACTAATATCGATAAAAGAAAAATAACGTACCCATTGCTTCTATTCCCGTACGGACTAGCTCCGTGGCGCAGCGGTCAACACGCCAGCCTGCGACACGGAGTGACCGGGTTCGATCCCCGGCCAGGTCAAAATGGAAAATGATCTTTTTCAGATTGGCCTGGGTCTTGGATGTTTATCTATATATGTATTTGTTATAAAATATAGTATCGTTGAATTAATATCCCATAACACAAGTCTCGAACTTACCTTGGGGCTAGCTCAATCTGTGTGATTTGTCCGTATATATTTATATTATTATATTATATTTACTATAAAAGCCGGGCCAAAGAATGAGAAAAAATCTTAAAAACATTTCAACAGGCTAGCAACCAACATCATTTTCTGATTCCGTATTCAACCTATACGCTAAACGTTGCTTTTGAGTCTTATGGCCTTACGCTATGTCTACCTCGTAAGAGATAAGAACATGATTAATACGTCTGAATGTAATTAGGTATTAAAATTTGTATCACCTGCTTGGCGATACAATTTTTGGGTTTAAGCGTGATGAAAGTCGAAAGAAAAACGAAAATAAGGAGCACCGGCTCATCGTAATCACCTACTTACACCTTTTTGCATTTATCCATCCTTCTTAAAAAAGAAAATCCAGAAAATTGAACGATTGGCTACATTTTTTTTTAAAACAGCTTTTATATCTAAGCACTGCTCTTGATCATATAGACACATAAGAATTTTTTATTACTTTTCAAAGTAGACAAAACTAAAATACAATCATTTCTGTTGACATATATTTTCTAATTATTTCAGGGAAAAAATATAAGTTGCTTATAAGGTTTATAAACAAACAAAAATTACAGCAAGCAATATTCCTTATGTGATTGATTTCTTATTTTATTTATCACATTATCTAGAAACTATTACTTTTACTATCGATATCGAATAGAAATATCGAGAGTAATTCGCCCGACATGCTTACAACAAACTCGATGGCGAAACAGCTTCATTTAAATAACTTGATTATTTGTTTCGTGTGACTGTAGCCGTTTGTGTCATCTTCGATGATCAATTTTGAGTTAAAAACCCAATGTCGTTTTATAGAATCTCGAGGTGATCATTACTTATATTACAGAATTTAGACAATGTATAATTTAGCAATCTTGCATCTTTGTCATAATTGTAACTTATGACAAAGATTTTAATTTAATTTAAGTATTAGTTTCTAATTTTAGTTCTTTTTTTGACAAATCACACGATTGAGCTAGCCCCAAAGTAAGTTCGAGACTTGTGTTATGGGATACTAACTCAACGATAATATCACACATCCAAGACCCAGGCCAATCTGATAAAGATCATTTTCCATCTTGACCTGGCCGGGGATCGAACCCGGTCACTCCATGTCGCAGGCTGGCGTGTTGACCGCTGCGCCACGGAGCTAGTTTAGAATTATTTATATGTATCGATTAGTATCAGAGTCATGTCCTACTTCAATTGAAAATAAAATGACAAACTTAACTCTATATACTCAGTATAACAGAAGTCACACGACTGTCCTGGCAACTGTTCAAATACTTGGATGTTCCTAAGTGTTTCACACAAAATCAAGTCAGTTACAAGTAGATTTGATAAAATTCAGAATTACCTATACTTACAAAAAGGCCTTCGTGACGCAGTCAACTGTTATTGTGTTGAAACCAGGCCAGACTGCTACGCGAGGCTCCAGCTTTGATTCCCAGAGTAGGAAATACTTGTGCTTTATTTTCATATGTATTGTTCTGATGCTGTCCAAGGAGGGTTGGCGTCAGACAGTATGAATCTATTGACGCATCACAGGATGAATCTGGTTAAATTACTAAAAGAGGGAGAGGCCTATATTTATATACAAAGTGATAAAAAAACTAAGAAGAATGGTCTTTTGAAACCATAGTTACAACCTTTACGAACAGTTGGATGTCAGTCATTCACGATGTTATCCCATGGTTATAGTTTTTAAGCTTGTTAGTTATAGTTAAAAACTAGCGATAATAAACCAATTCAGAGAGGACACTTGTATTCACTCGCGGCTTTGCCTTAATCACTCAGAACCCCTTACTAACTACCTTATTTTAATTAAAGCATAGAATGCCTTATATCTAATCCTTACTTCCTTACTAATATTATAAATGCGAAAGTGAGTTTGTTTGTTTGTTTGTTACGCTTTCACGCCGTAACTACTGAACCGATCATCATGAAATTTTGCATACAAGTTCTGTGGAGTATGGAAAAGGACATAGGCTACCTTTTATCCCGGGAAAAAGTACTATTCCCGAGGGATCGACATTGACGCGGGCGGAGCCGCGGGCGAAAGCTAGTATTATCTAAAATAAGGACTGTTATTAGCATGCAAAATCTGATGATGATCCAAATAAGTAGTTAAAGGACTAACGATCTGCAATGGAAAAAAAATGGCCTAATATGCAAGCACCTTGAGATTTATACTCCAAAAAATATTTCTCTCTAGTTACTTAAAATTTCTTTAAAAAATCTCTTCTGAAAGATTCAACGTCGATCGTAAATTATCCTTACAAGAGTTATTTCGCTCTTTCATGCAGGTTTGAAGAAAAGAAAAAAACATGGAATGTACCAGCTGCTTCTCTTCCAGCACAGATCGTACGATCGAGTAATCTTGTTAGTAGGTGACGCAGTTAGCAACCCATTACTATTTTCATTCCGTTTTTCACCCACACCCCCACCAACTAGCTAAACATGGCTTTTAGGTCTTTCTCTTAGGGCCCCGGCAAGGGAAAAGACGTGGTAGCATGTATGTATAATACCAATCAATCCTTATTTTTTAGCATTTTGGAACACATGTTCATTCTGTGCTTAATATGTTTTGATCACCGCCTCTGTGAGGTCCATTACAGAAACAATTTGAACGGAATCAGGCGACCGGTGACCGAGCGGCGACGGTGAATCTTCGACCTATTTCGTAACCACTTCATTTGAATACTGGCTTTCATTAAACGAAAAATATTTCAAGGCTGCTCGTCTATGGCGGGTTATCCTTATATGGAATGCTGTGATTCTTAATATTATTTTTTATACGCTGTAGGAACAAGGATTTATTAGCAATTATTACAATTCTACGTATGTAGCCATTTTGAAGAACAAATAAACAAAATAATTAAGGCACTGGCCGAAGACACTTCGGGAATTTTGTGTTTTATGTAAATAATAATAAATATCACGTTTATTAAGTGCTATTATAATAATATGAAGGTTTTGTGTTGTAGAGTCGTTGCTGCATAATGTAGTATAATTTGTTAAGTCTATCGGCCCAAATATATTTATATTCATCTTTTGAACAATATTACTATGGCAGTAACACTGGGTCAAAAATAATCTTATAAAATTAATTGTAAATCATTTAAAGATTGTGTGATGTTATTGAATGATACAAATCCAGGTTATTCAATAAATTATACAATATTAAATAATTAAATCAGTAATTGAAAGGTGCTTAAAGTAAGGTGATACTACCTATAAAACTACCAGTAGTACACTGGTAGGTCTGTCGGTAGAATCACGGGCAACAACCGTCATTTCATCATATTTTAGCACTGCCAGCCAGAGGATACTCAGCTTTTTTTTGTTTTTCTTAGCTTACGATGTTATGTCCAAAGGCCTCCCTCTTATTTTCCATTTGTTTCTATCCATCGCAACTAGAGATGGGTGATGGAGAGTTGGGATGGATCTCGACGACCTCCGGAACCCAAAAGGTAGCCAACCTGGGCCAGGTTGGCCACCTTTTTTTCCGGAGGAAACCTTTCTGACCGCATACGACTAATATGTTTCGCCCAGTTTCACTTAAGCCTGGCAGTTTTTACACACCTACATCTTTGACCTGAGTTAAAATGTTTAATGGATACTTCTCGATAGCGATTTAGACTTCTTCCTCAAACTAGGCGGGGCTTCTCGAAGTCGATTAGTTTTAAAGAAGTAGTGACCCTGGCAGGCAACAAGAATTAGTATCGAATCGATCACCGATATAAATATTGATAAAACCAGGCGTTCCGCATTCTTCCGCATATTGGTTGACATTGAGAGCGGCGCGTCCTCACCTTAAATGTGGAAATGTAAAACTTGCTGCTTAGACAGGCATGTATTTTGCGTGGATGACGCGACAAGATCCTGCCAAAAATACATATATTATCAATCTATACTTTTTTACTAAGATAGATGGGTTACAAAGATCAATTGTTCCTACCAAAGGCAGCAGCAAGCATTGAATTGGCTTTATTTACGAGTATTTACTAGCTTTCACCCGCGGCTCGCCCGCATCAATGTCGATCTCTCGGGATCAGAACTTTTTCCCAGGATAAAAAGTACGTCCTTCTCCGTATCCCAGACAACGGGTATGCAAAATTTCACGACGATCGGTTCAGTAGATAGGGCGTGAAGGCATAACAAATACACAAACAAACATTTGTAATTCTATAGTTAGGATTTCACGATATACAAGTATACTTATGTTCACGCACATGACTCATCGTACATACTATAAATAAATATTAGTTAAGTATGTCTAGATGCAAAGAATATTTTTTATAACCAAATTAGTACCTCTGTATTAAACTATTAGGTTACAGGTGTCTTCCGAGATTATTAGATTATTATTATCGTTCAACGATTTACAAAAGATAACATCATATCCTGAAGACAGTGGAGAAGGGAAATGGAACAATAGCAAATCGGGTCTTTGGCATCCATCAATTAGTATTAAAGCATCAATCAAACGATAATAAAAACTATACTACGACACATTGTCCCGGATTCATCTCTTTCTTAAGAATCTTTTAGAAAGCTATCCTTAAATGCAATAGATTATTTGAGATAAGCTTTAGGAAACAGTCGCTCGTATCTTAATGATGGATTTTATTCCTACGGAATAGACTAGTGAGAGCTAATAGACCTCTCGAGTCTTATCACAGCGAACTTACAATGGTCCCAATGGCGTTTAGGCCCTATACATCAATTTCCACCATTTTATTTTCCCAAAAACAGAATCGTAAATAAAATGCTAGGGTATGTAATTATCAAACCTGTTCCCAAATTACACGAGAACCGTTTGAGAAATTTAAGAAGACTGTTTAATAGAACAACCAGACAGCGGCACGGACGGACGCATGTATGAAAGAATTTTTGGTCAAGAGTGCCCAAGCTGAAACAGAGTTGGGTCACTTGATTAAAGGTGGAAGTTTCATAATAAATAATTAAGAACTATTAAATATTTTTTTTACATTTTTCCATCTATTTTCTACAAAATAATTTATCAAAGGGACAAAAATACTTGAATATTCCAAATATAACCAGTATTTCCATTTAAACATTACTTTAACACTAAACAAATAAGACAATAAATTCTGTTAAATGTAAAGATGTCAATCTATTAATTAGAATGGGCAATGTCACACACACATACACATCTTTCGCACACAACAGCGCAGTGTGACAACTTGAAGGTTTTTTCTGACATAATAGTTAAAATAAACCGGACAAGTGCGAGCACAACTGGCGCACCGACGATTCCGTGGAAATAGTTTTGGAGTCACTATAATGTCTGCCTTCTTTTTGCTTTCTTCCAAATTCCATAATTTATAGTCATGGGAAAGAAACCTATAGGTTTGGATTCCGAGGCCAATGTAATGACTTGAACGTTTGAGGTTTTCACAGCTTCAAGACACCCTAATTTTCGATATGTGATATTAATTTCAACATTAGACGGTCGCGTGTTCCCGAGAAAACCACGTTTGTGTTGACCCACAGACGGGCAGATTGATAATCGAGTTTGGTTGGTTTTACCTTTCTAGGTACGGAACCCTAATAATAACAAAATAACGTTGTATTTTTCAGGCGCTCCAAGGTTAATTTACAGCTGAAAACTAAATGATTCAAATGTCAACGACTTTTATTTGTTCGTCTGTTAAATTTATAGGGATTGATTGACAAAACAATCAACGGTGAATAACTGTGTAATACGTAAATTATACCCTAAGTTTCCTGCTAATGGTGTAGATTTCTACAAGTGAAAGAATTTTTAAAATAGCTCGAGTAGTTTTTGTATCTATTACAAATAAACAATTAAATATTTCTCCTGTTATAATATCGGTCGAGAAGTCCAGATTTTTTATCTATATAATAAAACAGTAAAAATATTTTGTCTGTACATTCTGAATTTTTGACTGAAATGGATAGAGGGACACTTAAAAAGAATAATAGAAAGCAAAAAAAATTTTTTCGAATTTTTTGTCTGTCTGTCTGTCTGATCACGATTATCTCCGAAAATACTGAAGCGATTTACTTCAAACTTTCACCAATTGTTTTGTTTTAACTCAGTTTAACATTTAAAGTTTGTGTCATCAAAATCGGTTAGTTAAAAAAAAAGTTATCGTCATTTGAATAAAGTCAAGGCATGAGTTTACCTGCAAATATATAGCACTAAAGTAAATAATAAGTGACATAGGAAAATTAAAATCCAAATTCAATTCATCATCGTTATACGACATCATTATACCTCTCCTCTCTATACTATTCCATACTAATATTATAAATGCAAAAGTAACTCTGTCTGTCTGTCTTCTTTTCACGCTTCAACCTTTGAACTAATTTGGATGATATTTGGTATGGGGGTAGTTTGAGACCCGGGGACATAGGGTACCTTTTATTCCGGGAAATTCGACTGTTCCTGAGGGATGGACACTAACGTCTGCGGCGTAGGCAAACCTGACTTACAATATCAACGCAACCGAAACTGCTGCGCTTAGAAACTTGAAATTTGATACAGGGGTTCTTTTAATGATGTGAGTGAGCGCTAAGAAAGGATTTTTAGAAATTTTACTTCTAAAGGGGTAACATTAATATGGAATTTTCTCATTTCTGGACTTAGAAGTCTCAAAGTAGGTATAAAGGTTCTCGAATAAAATTAAAACAGATCTGTGTAAGTGAACTAGAAAAATTAGTACGGAAATTTTCACATTTCTAGACCTAGAAGTATAAAATAGGTATATAAGTTCTCGATTACAATTAAAAAAGACCTGTGACGATGAAATGGACAAAATTCCCCACTTATATGGCGATATGGGAAAGGAAAGTCCATACGGAAATTGGAAATTTTCTCATTTCTACTATGAAGTATGAAAATAAATAGGTATGTAAGTTCTCTATTACAATTAAAAAATGTATATGTGTGGGTGAAATGGACAAAATTCACCTCTAAAGGGGTAAAATGAGAGGGTAAAGTTTTTATGGAAATTTTCTCATTTCTGGACTTAGAATTATAAATAATATCCATGCTTCCATACTAATACTAATATTATAAATGCGAAAGTAATTCTGTCTGTCGTCTTTTTACACTTCAACCATTGAACTGATTTGGATGAAATTTGGTATGGATATAGTTTGAGGCCCGGGAATGACCGAGGGATCGACACTAACGCGGGCGGAGCCGCGGGCAACAGCTAGTTATGTATATGTTTCAAAACAACCTCAAACATGACAGCTTGACGACATTTATTTCAGTAAATACAAAAATAAGATTTGAATAACACTTTATTATTTAAATTGCTTAACAGAGATAGATACTCGCCTTTGCTTTATTTATCAAAACACGAGGTAACTTAAACAGAAAAAATAAATTTTGGCAAGTGTGCCAAATGCACATTGCAATGCATAATTTTGTCATGCCTCCACACACACTTGTTCGTCGAGGAACTGTCCTAGTGTTGCATTTGTTTTACCTAAGACTTTATTTGTTTTTTTTTACATGTAATGTATCCAGAAGACATCACTTTTTAACAAAAGAAGCGTAAACTTTAACCTTGTAAATTCTATCTATTTTGCTTTCAAATGCTTCCCCTGATTTACAGTAATACATGAACAAAAACCCATTCATCGCAGACGATCTTGAGACAAAAAAATAGGCGTAAGCGAGGGGTCACCGCCTGGCATTACAAAACTGCGACCCACCACGCGACCCCGCTTCAAAATATGTGCATTTATAATCAATCAGTGTTTGATCGTTATGCTAATACTCAACAGAAATATTACATTTTGTAACCTAGATCATGTTTGAATGAGAGCTAGTAAAACCAAAGCCTTCATTGACATACTACGCACTGAGCAAGCGAATGACATAACTATCGGATTTGGTACGAAACTTTATAAAATTATACCTAATGAAATTTGATATGTTCATAAATTAATAAGTAAATGCGTATTAATTTTACCCTGAATTCTTATTTTTTAGCTCCCTATGCATATAAAAATATTCAGTATCGTTATCTACAGCGAGAAAAGTTTGAAAGAAGGAAAAATATTGAACATTCTCATTTTTAGGGTTCTGTACCTAAAGGGGTGCCCCTCATGACTCAGCCACCGCTGTCTGTCATAAGGCTCTAAGTTTGAAAAAGTAATAGGTTTTTTGCAAATTGTATATCTACTGCCGCTTTAAGTACTAATAATAAAAACCGTCCAAGGTTCGGTTTCAACGGCCACGTGTGCGTAGTTCCCTAAACGACGCGTGGCGACACCGTACTTGCGAATGCCAGTTCACGCGACTAAAATGTGCCCCTATAGGACGGTGGTAACTGAAGAAAGTGCTATAACATCCTACTTCGCAAAGGGAACGTAAACGAATTACTATTAATTTAGGTATTATTAAAGCTATGATTTTATATTTTCTTAACTTTATGTGGTTTGTAAATTTATATTCAGTAGTTGTTTTACTTACTAACAACTCTGTTAACAATTTTCTATATGAATGAGATTTTACTTTTGGTCGACTATAACTCTTTATTGTGTAAACTCTACTTAGCTCTGATAGTTTTCCTTTTAACTTCGTTATATATAGTACGGCCGTGATCTTCACGTGTTTATATAAAATCATTTAGTAGCTAGATACTGGACTCTAACAAAAATTTGCACAATATTTCAAAACAGCTTAGTAAATCGAAAAATGATGTTCATAAGCTCACAATATTTTTAAAAGACCTATTCTACAACAACTCACACACTGAGTTAGTCGAGAAAGAAAAATGACTCCCACTTTACTTGTATGGGAGGTACCCTTATTATTTTACACCTTTTTTAGTATGAATAATATATATATATCCATACCAAATTACAGCTTTCTAGTACTTATAGTCTTTTGAGTAAAAGCGCGGACGGACAGACAGACATGGAGAAACTATAAGGGTTTCTTGTTTACTACGGAACTCTAAAAATTAGGGATAATAAATAAAAATGGTCATGTAAGAGTCCAACTCACACTTGACCGGTTCTTTTATTGATTCTCTTCTTTTAGTCTAATATCCGTGAAGTAAAAGTAGCCGCCCCTCTTTACTTTGTTTGTATTTATTTTAACTTACTACAATTAGTTGTAAACTAAAAGGCTGGCCGAGGACGCCATTGAGTAGGAAAAGATGGGGAGACCTCTGTCCATCAGTGAGATCCTACAGTTAACAAGCTTTTTTAATAAAAAGCCAAAAACTTATAGCTTATGTCATACGGTGTAAGGAGTCTTATTCAATCGATACACTCGTAGGTCCAAACCCGTTGAGGCGTTTAGAAATAGGTAAAGAAACAAACATACATTCATGAACTTGAAAAACAATATACTCCTTGTTTGGCAGTCAGTAAAAAACAATTGAGCATTAAATTATCGTAGTTTGCGTTGTTAAGTATATGAAGTGTTTAACCTGTCATTAGTAACAGTAGGCAGCAGAGGACCTGCGCAACATTGATGTAAACTTCAGAAGTTATTAAGTATGATAGAAACAGTGTTGTAGAAAGGAACAAAAGTATAAAGTTTAATTTTCATTAGCCTCTCGTAACTAAAATGTTGAAATGGAGATAAATTTAAACAATTTATCACGTTGCTAAACTGTTTACAATTTAATAAAGGTCGCAGTCGCAGCGTAAGATGCTCGAACAATTGGACACACGGGAGATGTCACGCTGGACTGGAAATACTCACAAATGCCCCTTACTATGCACACTGAAATACGATTTGACAAGGTTTTATTTGTGGGTGTGGTTTTAATTGTGGGTATATGTGGGTCAATGGGTAAAAGAGCTTAAAGCTGAAAGAATGTGAGAGTGTCGAACTCTTTAAAAAGAAACTTTACCTACACATCGCAACTAGCACTAGTAATTAATTTAAATCCTTTTTCAAATATTTTATATGTACTTATCTCATTGTAAATGAAATGTGATTTCTTATGAGAATAAAGTTCTATAAACCTAAACCTAAAGAGCACGTAACTGTAAAAAAATAAAAATAGGGACATTGTGAAGTCGGCCATGGCTGAGCGCCATTCACAAATGGAAACCACTGGAAACTGTAAATATTTATTAAATAAAATACAAAAATCAAACTTGGATATCATGTATCGCTTTTTGAACGTCATATTATTATTTTTTATATTTACAAAATCGAATAACTTACTAGCATTTTGGAATAACTACTGCTGAGAGGAACACAGTGAAAGAAACTCAGTCCAGTATTTGTCCCTACGTGCCTGAAGGGCTTCGCTTTCACAAATATACTTTAATAAGACAACATATAATACATACTAATCACGTCTTTTTCCCTTGCGGGATAGACAGAGCTCATTTCTTAATGATTTAAAAGCCACGTTTATCACATTGGTGGGCGTGTAGATGGAAAACGGAATGAGAATGGCGATGGGTTGCTGCATCCCATAGTTACATGATTCTCCAGATTTTCGCCCATTCTCTTGATATACTTTTACGATCTGCGCGGGAAGAGAAGCAGCTGTTACATTCTACGTATCTTCTTTTCTCCTAGACCAGAAACATATACTACGTACAACCTAAGGATAACTAGATATTTAAATTATAAATAAGCTACACTTTCAGTAAAAAAAGATAAAATAATATTGTTATATGATATAAACTTGGCATAAGGTATATATTATTGTAGTATTTTCGATGCAGGTTTTTGTTTATGACCCGAGCACAATTTTGTACGAGGTCGTTATCTAGTCTCTACAGGGTGAAATTGAATGCATTAGCATACGTTTAAGGAGTACTCAGACCACGAATCTGAACAACTTTCATTTTGGGTCCAACTCCGAAATAGCAAAAAAAATTTGCTGTTCCATAGATTTTGGCCAAGTAGATATTCCACTTTTGTATGAAAAGCACATAATTTTTTCACGATGGCGAAGTTGGTCCCATAATGAAAGTTGTTCAGATCCGTGGTCTGAGTTACACCTTAAACGTTTGCTAAAGAATCCAATTTTACCCTGTATATCGTCTAGTATATATATCGTAGTATGATACCTAACGCATGCGTTAATTATCATTATATTGTTTTGAATCATGTGTGTTTCACAATTACACTAATTAGCAGAGCTCAGGAATCTCTACAATTGCTATCGGCATCACTGCCTTGTATGGCGGCCGAGTCACCATGGCATCGCAGGGAAATGCCTGCATAAGTGCTTTGTAGAAATACCTAGGCGATCCGTAGAACATATTACTCTGTTTACCATCATAGGTAGTACACTTGTACTTAGAAATAAAATAAAAACTCAGTTGTTTGAGACAAGATCGTCACTTATTCGACAAAAAGGCTTAATAATATTAATAATATTATCTAATATTATAATAGAATGAATAAGAAAGAAAGATGTCGTTTTTTTTTTTTTTGGGAGATCCAAATTCGAAAAAATTCATTTAATTTATTTATTATTTAATTGAAGACAAAGTAATATGTCGTTCAGTAGTTTATGAATTCTATCACAAGTTATGAGTTGTGAGCCTACGTGCGATAACGTTGAAAATCGTTTACACCAGTAATACGATAAAATTTATAAAGTGAATGAGAATAACATTAAAAAATATTTTAAAATAAATAAGTGAGGATGATATAGAGAACACCAAAGAAACGCTGGATTGAGTGCGTCAAACAGGATATGGATCGGAAGGGTATAACAGAAAACTAGACAAGCGACAGAGCAAACTGGAAGAGATTGCCGTATTTACCGGCCTCGAGAATGGTATAACTAGATCTAAATAAGTTTGACCTAGTAGTTCCATACATGGCGCCTCTTTGTTGGCGTTATGGATTTGAATCGTAAATCGTAATTAAATTCCCGAAAGTTCAAGTCGATGATCAATTTATTTCGATATTTCCGCGTTGAATATCAAACTGTTGATCCGTTATTAAAGAACATCCATCAACTTGTTCAATTTAATGCTGTGGGTTAATGCAATGTTGATTTGGGAAAATATTAATATTTTTTTCCTACGGCTATATCCGTGTGCCTGTTAACTCGTTTACATCGCCACTGAATCAAAGGAATGTATAAGAAATAAATACAAATTATGCACATATAAGAATGAATCCCTATTTCCCTTGGTCGCGGCATCGCGGGTGAACAACTGGGCCGATTTGGCTAATTATTTTTTGTCCTGTTTGTCTTTCTTAGGAGAAGGTTCTAATGAGACAAAATATAAAAATTGCGCGGAAAATTAAATTAAATGAAGACAGAAAAAAGTCTGTTGGCTCGGCTTGTTGTAAATAAATATACAGATGCATATAACTCACGTGAATTCCGTAGAATTATAAGCTAACATATTTAATACACGAAGCTTTACAATAAACTGTATATATAAAAACTGTATAATAATAAAGTGTAATATTTATTTCAATTCTGTGGCAATATAAAGGCACGTCTAATTTTGTGTAACAAATATTTTTTGTAAAATAGCTTATTTAAATTTTCCAATGCGTGTGCCTACAATATCAATATAACAAAATATACTGTATTGAGTACACGTGTTAAACAGCTTGTGCAAAGTTGCGCGCACACCAGCATTGGTGTGAGAAACAGTAGCAGCAGACAGCTTACAAGGGTCCCGAATGTTTGCTCTGTACGGCACCTTGTAACATAGTTTATTGTGTAGTGGGTTTCAGTCGTATCAGCTGTTACATGATCGCACAACAGTATCATTTCTAGTGCGATCTTCGGCGTACGGCTGCACGAACTAAAAATGTCACGTTCCGTGTGCAAGCTAGAGCGCGGAACAGAGAGGCAAGATCGGCCTCAGCGTTCGGCTTGTGACGCATCTATCTCTCTTTTCTCGTAATCACGTAAAATTATCGTCGCCAACCATATTTTTAACTTAGCATTTCAAATGGAATACCTTCTAATATTATTACCAGAAATATTAATACATTACTACAGCAACCGGCAAAAGAAGTATAGGCAGACGAAAGTGCGAATGTGGACCGAAACGAACCTAATCCGTCGAATGTCTCATGCGGCCAAGACTTGTATAGTACTTTTCTTAAATGATTAGTGGGAATTTAAAGGAAGTAGTATAAAATTTTCTTACAAAACAAATTTGTCAAACGCCAAAATGTTTATTTGGTTTTAGGGTTCCGTACCGAAAGGGTAAAACGGGGACCCTGTTTACATAGCTCCGCTGTCCGTCTGTCTGTCTCTTACCAGGCTGTATCTCACGAATCGTGATAGATAGATATTTGAAATTTTCATGTTAAGATGATGTATTTCTTTTGCCGCTATAACAACAAGTACTAAAACAGAGTAAAAATAAATATTTAAGGGGGGCCCCCATACAACGGACATGATTTTTTTGCCGTCTTTATAGATAGTAGATGGAACCATTTGTACGCGAGTCTAACACGCATTTTTTAATTATAAGCCAGTACAAATCTATACATATATTTCTTTTTTTCCTAGCCTGTTGGTGTTGAATCCCACTGCTGGGCAAAAACCTCCCCCTGGATTCTCCAGTCATCCCTATCCTTCACTAAAATATTTCGTCTGTACATTTAGAATTTTTGACTGAAATGGATAGAGGGACACTTAAAAAGAATAATAGAAAGCAAAAAATTTTTTTTGGAATTTTTTGTCTGTCTGTCTGTATGTATGATCACGATTATCTCCGAAAATACTGAACCGATTTACTTCAAACTTTCACCAATTGCTTTGTTTCAACTCCGAAAAACATTTAAAGATTGTTTCATCAAAATCGGTTCATTAAAAAAAAAGTTATCGTTATTTGAATGAACTCAAGGCATGAGTTTGCCTGCAAATATTTAGCACTTAAATAATAAATAATAAGTGATTAAATAATATAATAATATAAGTGATTTAAATCCAAAGTCAATTCATCATCACTATACGACAGCATTAAACCTATCCATACTAATCCATACTAATATTATAAATGCGAAAGTAACTCTGTCTGTCTGTCTTCTTTTCACGCTCCAACTATTGAACCAATTTGGATGAAGTTTGAGACCCGGGGAAGGACATAGGATACCTTTTATTCCGGGAAATTCTACTGTTCCCGAGGGATGGCGTAGCCGCGGGCAAACGGCAAACCTGACTAATATATCAAAGCAACCGAAACTGCTGCGCCTAGAAACTTGAAATTTGGTACAGGGGTTCTTTTAATGATGTGAGTGAGCGCTAAGAAAGGATTTTTAGAAATTTTACTTCTAAAGGGGTAACATTAATATGGAATTTTCTCATTTCTGGGCTGAGAAGTATGAAAGTAGGTATATAATTTCTCGATTAAAATTAAAGAAAGATGTGTGTAGATGAAATTTGCAAAATTGCAAAAGAGGTAAAATGTATATAAACTTTGTTTGGAAATTTTCTCAATTCTGGACTTAGACGTATGAAAATAAGTATATAAATTCTAGGTTACAATTAAAAATATCTGTGTAGGTAAAATGGACGATATTTTCCCCTGAAGGGGTAAAATGGGAGGATAAAGGTTTTATGGAAATTTTCTCATTTCTGGACTTAAAATTATAATTAATATCCATACTTCCATACTAAATATTATAAATGCGAAAGTAACTGTCTGTCGTCTTTTTACGCTTCAACCATTGAACTGATTTGGATTAAATTTGTTATGGAGGTAGTTTGAGGCCCGGGGAAGGACATAGGGTATGTTTGATTCCGGGAAATTCTACTGTTCCCGAGGGATCGACACTCATGCGGACGGAGCCGCGGGCAACAGCTAGTTAAGAATAAAACTTTAAAAAAAGGTGTAAATTCGGAGCAAACCAATTGTTCCATCAAATGACAAGACAGATATGAGTTTTCATCGTTATTTTCATCATCATCAGGTCTTTTTAGTCTCCACTGCAGAAGCATGACCCTCTCTGTACTACCGGAGCCATACTTGGCCAGAGCAGACAGAGGATTTGGCCTACACTCTCCTCGCTGGCCAGACGGGTTGGAGAGGTCTCATTGAAGTTTATAAGCTTTGTTGCTTGTATTTTCTAAGTCGCCTCTTACGACCTCCACGGGAAGACTAGGAGTGGTCCTATTCTACTCTGCCGGAAAGACACGGCTATCGGCTACGGATCGTTTTTTTACTCGCCGCAAAATTACGAAGATATGTATTTTATTTCATACTTTGCTGGCGGGTATTAGGACATTAGAGCAATGTCGATTTATCTCAAACAAGGTTGTCAAATAATGATTTAATTTCATAAGTTACTTATATTACATAAAGTTACTTATTTAATTACCAAAGTATATCTATAATCTAGTGTCACGCCGATGAGTTTCTGAGAACGCGAGATCACGAGAAAGGTCCCGTTCCTAATTCGCACGGATATTAACGCTAGCAGTAACAGCATATCACTTATACATTTGCTTCATTTTCACACTTTGTCAGTAAATGTTGCTATGACAGGTATGACAGAGCAGCTGGACCAAATAACACTAACGTATATCCCATTAATTGCTGATAAGTGAAATCATCTCTTACGAAAAGCAAGCTATAAACAAGACTACTCAAACATTTATATTTATTTACTCTTTCCTCGCGCAAAGAATTGCAATTGCTATTCAGCGGGGGAATGCAGCTAGTGTTCTTGGCACTATGCCACACGGGCAACACCTTAGTTTAGATTTTAAGATTTAATTTCTTTTATTTTTAAGATTTTTTATAATTTTAGTTTTTAGTTAGGTTTATTGATAAGTAGTTTAATTTAAGATTATTGCATATTTGTTTGGAGATAATAAAAAATTTCTCTAACTTTATATTTAGTACATTTATTATCATCGAAATACTAGTAATACTGCAAATTTTGGTAAGTTTGTGAGTTTTTTTACATCATAACATCAATGGGGTATCCTTAGAATGCTTACCTCCCATTAGGGAGGTCATTAGACAAAGTCTTAGTTTTTGGCAGGCAGTTAAGATGTTATTTGAAAATAACTGGAATGTTTCTGTGTAGTAAGAGTGTAGACAGTTTTACTTTTAAAAATAAAACAGTATCAATGTTGGCAGACAAACTGCGATTCTACACATACTCGTAAGTCGAACGAGCACGAGTAATGTAAAAAAAGAAATGGGACAAAAAAGTTAATGGGGCTAATTCTCGTGATATTATAAGTTGTGCGCTATGAAATAAGTAAACCCTTTGCGCGGCTCGCCGAACACGTGTCATGGAGCGTGGAACATAAAATATGGAGAATACAGGCTTGACATGTTATTGTCTATGTAGTCCTTTTCGGATACATTCAATTTCAGGAATTCTTATAAAATTAAATTTCAAAAGATATTTGGGCAAGTAAATTACGCAGATATAATCATGCATGTGAAAGTAATATAAAAATATGCAGTATCAAATATAATTATCTTACTTTTAGGTACAGACTCCTACTTTTAATTTAAGCGTGTTCCCGGTTGCATCACCCGCTGCGGTGTGTGAGGTCCAAGGGGTCGCTTTATTGCAGCATGTTTATAAGTCCCCGCTGGAAATCGAAACCAGAACCGTTTAGACTTAGGTGTTGACCACTACCACGGAGACTGTACCTTTTCTAAATTCCGATGTTTTGTTCCTATTTGTTATTTATATAGAGACAGACACCGAAACTACCATAAACAAATTAAAATTAAAAGCCTGTCCATTCTTTTAATTGAGAGCTAGCTAACATTAACTATACATATATAGTTATTTCTATACTCAAGCTCTTACCTAGCTGAAAAGCTATCTTACTCGAGCAAATGTACAAAAATATAATTCTGTGCTAACATAATTCTGGCCATGCGGCATGGAGAATGTCAAATGATGAATTTAGTAATATTTACGCACCTCAGTGAGAATTAACATAATTTATTACATTTCCTTAGTATTCGTGACGAGAATGTTTTAAATGATAATCTTTCATATAAACACCCGACTTCAATGAAACCACTGAACCGGTTGTGATGAACTTAAAATAGGACCAACTTGAAAGCATCAAAAGTAAAACTATAAGAATTTTAGAATTTGTTTATAAATGACGGAGTTCTGAGGTAACAAACAAAAAAAAATTATTGGATTGATAACCAAGGAGGTTATCAATTCAATAATGATCTTTTTTTGTAGTCGGTCAAAATAGTTTAAAGTATTTAACAATAACAAAACTTACAAACTACGATATGTTTGTATCACCAAATAAACTTCATCTTTTTTGTCTCCACCACCTCCATGACCTCTTGGTACACACTTTTTATTTTACAGAAAATACAATAAGTACGTCTAACCTCTTACAGAGTAGACGGAGCTTTATGCCGTAAGATCTAAACACGTGTAGCGTGCACAGGCACGCTAGCGTAAAGGTGCCGTATCAGCTATTCGCCCATTTTATCGGCCGGCCTCTACGGTCTGCACGAGAAAAGAAGCAGTCGGTACATTCTAAGTTAGTTCTTTTCTCCCAGATCAGCGTAGAAGCAGAAACATAAAATTATTTTTCTTCCAATTGCGCTGCAATTCTATCATAACTACACTACTTATCCAGCACAAAGTGGAACTTTGAATCGCGGAACCGTAGTTTTCACATGTCAAAAAAAGGTTGGCCAACCTGACGACCGTATGGAGTTATATAGTTAGCGCGTGAAGTAACGTGTGTAAAGGATTTAAAAAATACTGGCCATAAAGGAAAAAAAACGCGGAAATGTAAACATCAAATTTTCACTATAATTGTAATTTCTCTTCAGTTTTATTTTTCACATACTTTTCTTATGGTAGTTGAAAGAAAAACAGATTATGCACCTCGCATTAAGTAATTTATATTGCACTCGTGCTTTTTAGAGCCAAATAAGCACTCGGTGCAATAATAAATAACTTTCTGCTTGGTGCAACAATCTACTATTATGTTGCTATGCACCGATTTTCCTCCCCTTATTTTTCCTCTTAAAGCCTTACATACTATACAAAATTAATAAATAAATTTATATTAACATATCGCACAGTTTGAGCTAGAAGTCAAGACTTGTGTAATGGGATACTAACTCAACGATACTATATTTTAGAATAAATACATTATATATATATATATATATATATATATATATATAGAATAGAATAGAATAGTTATTTATTCCTTAGAACATGGTGATAACATAGAGTCAAGGTGTTAACAATTTGGTAGTACTAACATATTCTGCCACATTCGGCGTAGGAATATTTATTTTTATACAATTTTTGCTTTTAATTATCTCCTGACTTAAACTATTTAATAAAATATAATAAAATAATAATTAGTTATATACTTATCTATTACAATTAATTAATTTAAATAATTCATTAATATCATAGAAACATTTGCTTAAGAGCCATTTAAATAAATTGGATTTGTAGTTATTAAAAGGGCGTATCTCTCTTAAATCTACTGGCAGCGCGTTATAGAGTCTGATCGCCATGCAGAACACGTTGTCACTGTAAAGTTTCAGTCTCTGTTTTGGTATATAGAGCTTTGTTGGATTTCTGCTTTACTTTTATTCAACACCATGTCATGTAAAGGGAAGAGCTGTGGATACTTCCTAACAAATAAGCACATCTCGAATATATAAAGGCAAGGCAAAGGTAAAATGTTTGCTTTTAGGAATAAAGGCTTGCAGTGATCAAGATAGTGCACGCCATGTAATGCTCTAACACACTTTTTTTGTAATATGAACGCTTTTTGTAAATCTACTGAGTTACCCCAAATTATCAGACCATATCGAAGCACAGAGGCTACGTATCCATGATATGCCATCAGTGCAATATCTTTTGAGGCAATCTTGTTTAGTCTACGCAGTGCAAATACGAATTTATCTATTTTTTGGCACATGTTGTTTATATGCTCCTTCCAGTTAAGATTTTTGTCAATAATAATACCTAAGAATTTGCTGTGATCTACTTGGCTTAATTCGTGATTTTCAAATTTGGCTTTTATTTTTATAGGTAGGTTACTATATGGTTGAAAGTTAATTATACTTGTTTTGTCAATATTTATGTTTAATTTGTTATCTTTAAGCCATATGTCAATATTACGTAGTTCTGAGTTAACAACCGCGTCTAAATCTTGTTTATTTTTAGTCTTAATTAATAGTGTGGTATCGTCAGCAAAAAGGATGCATTCTTGTTCTATAGCTTTGGGGAGGTCGTTGATGTACAATAGGAAAATCAACGGAGAGAGACTTCCACCTTGCGGAACACCTCTCTTATTGTTATATTTCAGGGAAGACTTGAATGTCTTTTTTTCGTAATTCTGGATTTTAGTTATTTCAGTATATTGTTGTCTGTCCGATAGATAGCTCTTTGTCCATTCAAATGCATTTCCTCTAATCCCATATTTTTGTAGTTTGTCCAATAGTCTGTCATGGCAAACAAAGTCAAATGCTTTGGACATGTCTAATAGAACTCCTGCTACATTCATTTTGTTGTCTATGGCTTCTGTTATTTGTTTAACAAGAGAAAAACAAGCTAATGTCGTCGACTTGTTTTTTCTAAAGCCGAATTGATTTGGGTGCAATATATTAAATTTTTCTAAATAATCATACAATTTGTCACGTATTGCTATTTCTAAGATTTTAGAAAAGATTGAAACTAGAGCTATTGGTCTGTAGTTACTAATCTCTCCTGGGTCCCCTTTTTTAAATAATGGAAGTACTTTTGAAGTTTTCAAAGTATTGGGGAATATACCTTGTTCAAAAGAGCAGTTTATAATGTGACATAGTGGAACAGCAAGATAAGTGGCACACTTTTTTATTAATTTAGTATTCAGTTCGTCAAAGCCGGTCGCGTTTGTGTCTTTTAATGATTTAATAATATTTTTAACGTCATCATGGTTTATTGGAATCAAAAACATGCTGTGCGTTACATTGTCTAAGCCTAAAATTCTTTGTGTATTATTGAGCATTTTATTTGTATTGATGCTACATGCGTTAGTCACATTAATAAAATATTCATTAAATAAATCGCAAATTTTGGTTGGGTTTGTTTCTTTTTTACTGTTTAAATTGACTGCTTTTATTTCTTATTTTCTAAAGGTCTATCTTTAATGATACTCCATGCCGCTCTACATTTATTTTTGGATTTGCTCATTATTCTCTTATTGTTTATTTCATGTGATTTGTGTATACATTTCCTAAGTACTTTAGCATATGTCAGATACCGATTTTTATTTTGTTTTTTATTACTGGGGTCTAACTGAAAAGTGTAGTAAAGGATCCTTTTCTTTCTAAAACATTTTTTTTAACCCCTTACTAATCCATCTATTTTTTAGTGGTTTAATTGTCTTTTTGATGCGTATTATAGGGAAACATAGATTAAAAAAACATAGATTTATAAACATCTAAGAGCAGGTCAATCTGAAATAGATCATTTTCCATTTTGACCTGACCGGGGATCGAACCCGGGACCTCCGACGTGGCGCGCCTGTCATGAAGACTACTAGGCCACAGAGCTCTTTATACTTTTCTCCCACTCATCTTAAAACTATCTTCTTCATCGTCCAAGAACCATCAGTGTCTTGTAATTTTGTATTCTGCAATATCGTCGGTGGAAGCTAGCTTATTTCATGACAATGAAGTATTGCAGTCATGTATAATTCAATAATTTATATGCAAAAGACAATATATTTGACGTAATACTGCTACACAATGAAGCTTAATTCAATATCATGAAATGTTAATGATAAAATTATAATAAATCGCATAAATCGTAAAACATATTTTAATTTATTGGCAAGAATTCGGTGGACCATTCACACGTAAATTGAATTGCATAAAAAATGAACACTCGGTTGCGGCAATTCTAAACCTTACTCACGATTTTAGCCTGCGACTTGCTAAGTTTTTCCTTCATATTTTCTTTCTTAACATAATATGAAAAATGAAATCTGTAAATTTTCAATAATCAGGGACAGTGGGACGCCAGCCTGCTAGACGATGGCACCGGGATCAAGTCCCGGCGCAAGCTGATGCAATACTTGTACTTCATTTTCTCTGGTATTTCTCCGCCGTTCTGCAGTTACCCAATGAGGATTGGCGTCAGGCCGCCGACCGGCCGAATAAACTTTACCAAATAAGATTACAGTAAGTATTTCTGTTATAACAGCGGACCCCGGGCTACGCTGCTAACAGACATAGAAGCTTCAAATTTAGAACACAATTATTATATAAATCAAGTAAAAACTAATTTTGCAACTTCGATTCTGTTTTCTCTTCTATCTCTTAGGGAACCCACAATAACCATTTTTTATCCTTTACTTTTTAAGAGAAATATGCCTTATGTACTGGCCGGGTTTAGGATCAGCATTGCTCCCGTGCGTAGCCGAGGCGGGTTGCGTAATGTATCATATAATGAAATAATAATATTATGATAATAATATATAATATTAAGATGTAGAAGGTACCGGAATGGAAAAAAGGAGGACTATCAAGACTATTTCTATTCTGCCAGCGCTTAGAAAAATATTTGAAAAAATGATTTTTAATCAGTTATTAGCTTTTTTTAACTTAAATAGCCTTTTCCATCGTGAACAGTATGGATTTACAAAGGGTCGGTCAACTACAGACGCGGGTGTAGCTCTGCTGAAATACATATAAGAGGCTTGGGAGGGAAAACAAAATGCTATTTTTGTGATCTTTCCAAAGCCTTTGATTGCGTAGATCACAATACCCTTCTCTCCAAGCTGGAGCACTATGGAATAAAAGGTAAATCTCGCGATTTACTTTAATCTTATTTAAGTGGCCGAACTCAATAAGTTAGTTTAGATAGGGTACAATCCTCCGGATCATCGGTTAAGATGGGCGTACCCCAGGGCTCTATCCTAGGGCCTCTGTTATTCCTCATTTACATCAATGACCTACCTTACTGTGTCAATACATGTAAGGCTGTACTATTTGCCGATGACACTTCTCTTGTCTTTAAAATTGATAGACAAACTAATTCTTTTGACGTGGTTAATAGTACTTTAGCTCAAGTGTTGGATTGGTTCACAGCGAACAATCTATTGTTGAACGCTAAGAAAACGAAATGTATTAAATTTTGCTTACCAAATGTTACAAAAATTCCAACACAAATAGTAATGGATAATGAACGACTAGATTTAACTGATAAAACAACATTTCTTGGAATAACTCTTGATGCCGGCCTTAAATGGGGTGCCCATATTACTACGTTAGCGGGTAAACTTAGTTCTGCAGCTTATGCTGTCAGGAGAATTAGACAACTGACTGATGTTGATACTGCGCGTTTGGTATATTTTAGTTACTTTCATAGTGTTATGTCTTATGCGATTTTACTATGGGGTAACGCTGCAGAAGTAAACACCATATTTGTCCTGCAGAAACGCGCTATTAGATCTATATATAAACTTGGTGCTAGAGAATCTCTTAGAGAATTGTTTAAAGATATAAATATTTTAACTTTACCTTCTCAGTACATATTTGCGAATATTATGTTTGTGCGCTATAATCTTGATTTATATAAAAAAAATAGTGATATCCATGACCGAAACACGAGAAATAAAAATAAATTAGCTACACCAGTATTGCGATTGCAGAAAACTATGGATTCATTTCTGGGTCTAGGAGGACGCTTCTATAATAAAATTCCTGCAGAAATATTAGGTCTGCCTTTACTTAAGTTCAAAACGATTGTAAAAAACCAGTTAATAAAAAAGGCTTATTACTGCATTGATGATTATAGAACTGATAAAAATGCGTGGAAATTTATATAAATTTATTTAATGTTAACAATTTAATCTAGAGTATGAAAAATTGTGTTTAATGTTAACAATGTATTCAGAGCCCTTCAGGCACGTAGGGACCAAGTCTGGATTGAGTTTCTTTCGGCGTATTCTTCTCACCAGTGGTCGTTCCGAAACGCTAGTAGTCTTTCAATTTTGCATATATTAAAAAATATATAAGAAATAAAAATATGACGTTCAAAAAGAGATACATGTATCCAATTTTGAATAAAAATCTTTGACTTTGACTTGACTTTGACTTTATCTACAAATAGAATTCAGATACCATCAAAAACATAACTTGTAAAAAAACATGTCTCGCAATATGAAAAATCTTATGTTTAAATAAATAGATTGACTTGGCAAACGCACTCAACAATCTTATTTAATATAATATGTATTAGTTGTGAGAAACATTGTGTTTTCAGGTGATGGCCAAAATTAATCTATTAATTTAATTAATAAAAAAATATTAATATTGATTATATGATATGGTCACTATAAGATGTCGTTAGGTTAGCTAATTACGTAATAACTTGAAACAGAAGGTCTCTTAAGTAGGGACTGAATAAATTAACCGACTTGGTATTACATGGATCTCACAACTTTTTACGGTAGAAGAACTAAATTGTGAGAAATGTTTCTTTTTTCAAATCTCTTTTTTAATGGCATAGGTATCTACGGTATCTACTTCCGTACCTACAAGTGTGGAAAAGAAATGTTTTAGGTGCCTATAAACTAAATTAGGTATCCACTTAACGTACTTTTTCTCATAGTATTTTTATAAACGAATAAGTTATATTTGCGGTATTTAGAAACATTGTTTTATCTTAAAATCTGCTGAATATAAAACATTCAAACCAATTGTCGTGGAAAGTGTCCATTGAGAGGTAAAGCATTTTTAGCTTTATAACTTAGAGCCCCCTCTTGGAGAGGGCGAGGAAGAGAGGGGGGGGGGGGGGGGAAATATGTTACGAATTTGGAAGCCTTTTAAAAGGTTAACTTTGAGAAAAAATGGTTTACAGAGTTCGAGTACTAAGTTTCAACTGTGAGTGCCTACTAAGTGTGCGAAGAGAAAATCAAAGAAAATTTTGAGTGTTTCAAATATTCAGACGCCAAATAATTATTCTTTAATTAAAAATGCTGTCTACCTGAAGGCCTACCTGACAAAAAAATATACATGACAGCTTGTAACATGCACCTGTCAATAGCAAAAGCCAGCACATGCCTGACTTCTATCTGTACGTCAAAATTGAAGTAACAACGGACGTCAATAGGCGTTTCACCACTAGGCGTTATGTCTATTTACATTGAAGGCTTAAGTCTAATAAACTAACACTTCTCATTATTTATGAGATCTAAGCTTGTTTAATATAAAGTTTATATTTTTCTAGCTACGAGTTAATTTGAATGGCACGTTGTAGACAAAGAATTGTTGGGTTTAAATATGTTTAGTTCCAAAATGTACTTTCGAAGTTTCAAACATTTCAAGCCACCGATAATAGTCATCATTGCTTTTTTATTTAGTGTATTTGGTATTAACTTTTCAAATTACCTTAACACTAAGCACATCCTTCGTTTAAACATACAGTTTGCAATTTGAAAATCACTAAGCTTGTGCCTTATATGTAGTCGGCGGCAATAGTTTTCGAGACCCAGGCTCCCGAGCAACGAAACCTCGATTCAGTTGATAGCGTTCCTAGAGCAGCGTAGGCCCGCAGCGGCGGCGGCGCATCAATCACACTGCAAAGGTCAGCAAATTATGAAAACCTTGCTTGCCACACTCTTTAAGACCAAAATTATTTTTCAATTGGGCAATGAGTGAAGCCTGCAAATGTTAATGTAGGTTAGGTCATTAATGCCATGAAAGTCTAATTAATCATGGGTACTACCACACCAAACATGATAGTAATTTAAAAGTTAATAGGACAATAATTCAAATTTAAAATTACTTTTATTTATGTAGTTTTTATAAAAAGCAGATCAATATCTCATTTTATAAAATATTTCATATATGAAATACATAGTACATACTACAATGAGATCTTGAAAAAAATCCTGTCTAATATGATTTGAATAGTAAAAACACAATATTTAGTTTTAGTCTTCAAAAAAGGTGGAGGATTACCAATTCGGTTGTATGTTGTTATTTATTTTTTGTTACCCAATAACTCCTTATTTAAGACTCGATTTGTAAAATTGTAAAAATATTTCAATGGATAGAGATAGGTAAATGTAAATAGGTATTAAGTAGATTGTTTGAACTCGGTTGTTTGTATGAAAGATTATTTCACTTATGGGTTAGAACTAAAAACCGTATGGCAAAAGGACACGATTAGCAATACGATGAAAAAAAATATATAAGAAATCTCAATACCATTTTTGAAGACCTACCCAAAGATACCCCACAATTATAAGTGTGAGAAAAAAATTGAGTTTCAGTTCTAAGTATGGGGAACCCCCAAAATTTATTGTTTTCTTTCTATTTTTGTGTAAAAAATCTTAATACGGTTCACAGAATACATGTACTTACCAAGTTTCAACAGTATAATTCTTATAGTTTCGGCTGTGACATACTACGGACAGACAGACATGACGAATCCTTTAGGGGACCGTTATTTTCTATTTGGCTACGAAACCCTAAAAAGGGTTATATACTATTCACGTTTCGATATTTAAAAACGGCAATACACTTAAAGTTGGGTAATATAATGTGTAGTAGTAACTTATGCCCGAATACTATAAGGACCACAATAAACATGATGGCAGCTCTCTTCTCAATTCCTGCCATCAAAACATCAATTCGGTTCGCAAACTCTTCGTACTAGTCGGACAAAAGGCCGTTTTGTTCGATCTACACAAAAGGTGTAATGTAACAAAAATGCGGTCAAGTTCGAGAGCATCCAAATCTGGAAGGATTTTTAGTAGACACAAGCTGAGCTAAAAATTACGTTTTGGGAGTTGAATAATATACGCGTCATTCAAATACATTAAATCACTTCTCACTTCTTTATCCCTTACGCACTCCGTAATACACAGCATAAGCCCATAAAACTGCGTGTGTGCTTCAAGCCGTGATAAGTGTGATGGATGGTACTTAGGTACCCTACTAGTAGTATTCCAAGGAGATTTGACATTAGCCCGGCGGCCAGCCGGAAAAATATATAGAGAGTAAAAAGACAAACCTACTTATAGAGAGATAAGGAGAAGAACATGAAAAGTGATTGAGCAACATAGAGAATAGAGCTACTACCCTTTTGTGATATTATATGGATGGATGGTACCTAAGTACTTGTAGAATCGAAACAGTGATAGGTTGATATCCGGGTGGCCTATGTCATTCCTAAGATACTCCACGATCGACATCCACGATCATCACATCATCCTTCCCAAGTAAGCATAGTTGCTATAGAACAAAAACATAAATTGTATCAGTATACATTCTATCATTTGTTCCAAATAATAAATATACCAGAAATTCCGAAATGGCTCTGAATTTGTAACAATATACATTCAAGTAAATTTAATTATTGGCGAAATATACATACCTACATACATAAGGGTTAAGTTTTGTTTTCAACATTGTCTTTGTAACGATTGTTGAACATTTTTTTTCTCCAACTGTGGTTTGTTATGAAAGAAGGTAAAAGTTTTTGAAAACCTTTTTAAATTTGTCAAACTGTTAAAAAGTATCTGACATAGCTTTACTGCGAACTGATGAAGACATATTGATGTTTCATGACACTCCATACACGCGTTACCCTGGCTCAGGGTTGCTTACATTTGTAAGCGCTAATAATGATTACGCCCTCTGGGCATTCAAGCTATTCATCACTAAAGTAAAGATTACTATATTATTTCTACTTGCACTAATAAGTAGCTATAGCTTGTTGGGCGCTTTGTATGTACAACGCAGAATTGCTATATTATCACTTATTATCTTTTAGGATTTAAAACGTAATAATCTTTGTAAGATTGAATGTATTTACTAATGTCTAGTAATTTATATATTTAATGAATTCATTCATTAATAGCCTCATATCAAAAGTAGATTTTAATGCTATCATATCATTATTCACTTTTCATAGTATATGTTCCCTATGAATGCCATGGAAGAGCTTCTGGTCCATGGAGGCGCTAATGAAGGGTGACCTTCCATTGTGTGTAAAGCGCTAACTCGACATTTGTATCCTGCTCATTCTCACATATGGCGCACAGACATGGTCTTTGACTGAGAATCAAAAGTCCAGACTCAAGGTATGCTAGCGGGCGATGGAGCGGAGCATACTCGGCGTTCGTCGAATAGACAGGGTGAGAAACACTGAGCGACGCTCTGAGACCAGGGTTGTCGATGTGGGTGTCAAGTCGGCCAAACTCAAGTGGGATTGGGCTGGACATGTGTGCCGAATGAGATCAGATCGATGGGCCCAAAAGGTCTGTGTTACCTAATGAAAAAAGGACTGCGGTTACCTGATGGACGTAGGTGAAGAGGTAGACCGCGGACGAGAGGGCAGGATGTTTGAATTAGCAAGCTCCGTAAGATAGGGATCAGGGGAGAAAGGAAGGGGAGGCCTTTGCCCAGCTGTGGGACACAATAACAGGCTAAAAAATGTTCTCCATATGAAGTTGAAATAACAATATTTTGTGATAATTATACAGTGACCAATGCTGGGAACTCTACAGACATTTATGAAAATGTGTTGTTTAATATGTTGTATGAACAAACTGCCGGGCGAGCACTATTGTAAAAATGTTTTTTTTTTTGAGATCGAACAAATTAAGAAGTGGCTTAAATTTAAGGCATTAAGCCACACTGAGGGGCAGATAGGCACTGGGACAGGTGAAAGTAAATAAAAGCTTGTAAAACAAGGCATTAATTATTATTATTTAAATTGTTATTAAGTGTCATATATTTCCTAATTAACATTATAATTACCTAATTAGAAAGAAACATTTTATGATCGTAGTAAGTATATTTTGCCCTACGATTAAAAGCCGTACTTAACGCAACTTT
This sequence comes from Elegia similella, assembly GCA_947532085.1. Classification (NCBI taxonomy): domain Eukaryota; kingdom Metazoa; phylum Arthropoda; class Insecta; order Lepidoptera; family Pyralidae; genus Elegia; species Elegia similella. The sequence goes on along the minus strand of OX383930.1, from coordinate 221,250 downwards.
GTTCGCATAACTGAAAGTTTATGTGCTAATATGTCAGCTAACATTTAATGTTTATCGTAATTCATCAAGTTTTGACGTGAAGAGGTAACAAACATCTTCACATCGATACAATTTTAAGCATTTATAATTTCTCTCTCATCTGAGAGTATTCCCGTTTACATCTTCTGTCTGCTTAGGAGCCAGGGTCCGGTATTATGACGTCGTGCTGTGATTTTAAAGAGATGTACCCATTAGTAGCAATCAAAAACGTATTATACACATGTAGTAAGAAAAATCATAAAACTGCGTCAACAATGACCATAAGGAAATTAATTATTTCCACAATTATTATAATAGGCAACGAACCAAAAAAATATAAATTTTACGAAATTACCGAACCCTGTCCTTGACCCGTCAAATGTTTATCCAAATCATCAAAGTTACCTCAAATAAAATTCAGAGTTTGCATTTGACGCGGTATGTGAAGCGTCTCATTGCCACAACTTGGTTCGCTTTACATTACTCCAATTTATTGCTTTGCGGATATCAATATTACGCTCTAATATAGAATACCAGTTATAAATCAATTCAGTATAATATATATAATAATGTTTAGACTATTTTATTTTCGAGCGTCTTCGTATTTTATGAGTGAGTAAATATATAATAAAATATTTACTCTTATTAGTTGCATTCTCAGATGTGACGTATAATAGGAGGCCGGGGTCAGTTATAACAGTATTCATACTCGTCCGATCTCCGGTCAGGTCAAGATGGAAGATGATCTTTTTCAAATTGACTAGGGTCTTGGATGTTTATCTTTATATGTATTTGTTATAAAATATAGTATCGTCGAGTTAGTATCCCATAACACAAGTCTCGAACTTACTTTGGGGCTAGCTCAATCTGTGTGATTTGTCCGTATTTATTTATTTATTTACTAAAAAAAAATATAGTGGTAACGACCGGCTGTCTGTCTGACGCCATATCCCCGGGTCGTCCTCTTTTGACCCGGTGTCCCTCGTGCGTGTAGCAGGCCGGCGTGTGAACCACTGTTATATATAAACCGCCAAATGTGTTCACTATTCGTGCTATAAACAACTCCCTAAGTAAACTCAAAACAAAATAAAAAAATAAACCAATGGCAATCAATATATACACTACGCGAATCAGCTAATCCTTATGATAATAAACCACATTTGAAAAGAAAAACAAGGCAGTCGGCCTTGATAAAAAGTATCACTCGGGAGGGCGTGGATTCTAATGATAGATACGGCCAAATTGATTGAGGCATTCAGAAGTTATGGTGGAATAAAGAAGCTGTTCCATAGACCTAAACGTATTTACATTATAAATACCTATGTACAAATAAATAAAAAAAAACTTATGACTGGATCTAATAAAAAGTAAAATGCAGCTAAACAGATATATAACTAAATTGATTTCTTTACAAGAGTTTGTCTTTTATAAAAAAAAAGACATTTATTCGCACCTTTTTTTTTATGATTAATTTCAAAGAAACCTTTCTTCATGCTCTGTTGGATAACATGTATGCAAAGTTACATGATGATCAGTTAGGTTGTTAAATATATTTGTTGTATGCAGCGTGTAGCATGCGGTAGCTCAATTGGCAAAGCGTAGGCGTACATAGACCTAAAGTAAGGTTCAAACTCCGCCCGCGTGGATTTTTTAAATATATTTTATTAAGAGTTTATCGTGATAGTATGGATAATGAAAAATAAACACTTATAAAAACGTAGATTACTCATCAAAGACTTAATATGATATGCAAAACAAATTCTGCAAGTCTTTATTGGGAAACTGGTTCTAGTAATAAACCATCAAACGGCCATAAAACAAAGCCAGAATGGTTAGTTAATCTTCGAGATCGATATTAACTCAATATAACCCAATCTTAAGTCATGATATGTTTGACTACGAGAGGATGAAAACTCTAAGTAAACAAAAAATGTGAAGAGAGATTGATAATAAAGAGGATTCTAAACAGATAAGCGTTGCTTTGTAAACAGGGAATAAGTTAGGTTGGCTTGATCTGTAAAGTTTGTTTTTTGTCTCCTAATGATTAAGGTAGTGAAAGATACAATATTGGGTGCGGGGACGGGACTCTTCAGTGCGCATCCCGCACTGGCCTTGAAAATGGGCTCCTGGTGAGTCTGAAAGTATTGTTGGCAATGCCGTCAAAATAATATGAGGATGGTCGGATTTAGTATAATATTCGCACTACTATTTTCCACGCTGGTCTAAGAGAAATGAAAAGAAGTTAGAAAGGCAGCTGATTCATTTCCCAATTTTACAAGCCGACCGAGGGAATAGCGGAGATCTAAGGAATCATGTCAATCCGCGACGCGGCGGGAGACCGGCATTATTTGACTACAGTTTTCCACCCACACGCTGAACGGGACTTTTGGGTCTTATGGACTCTACTCCATCAATACTAATTAATATGTATGTATGATATGACGTACAAGGCTAAATAAGCGAAAAATTTTATTATTTCCCCTCAGGCTTCCACACTCCCTTTGAGACTGCCACACCGGAGGTCCCGTGTTCGATCCCCGGTTAGGTTAAGATGGATTTTTTTTTATTCAGATTGGCCTGGGTCTTGGATTTTAATACGTATTTGTTAAAACTTGGAATAATTGTCATTATAGTGAACTAGCTCGAATGTTAATGTATATATGATGGCCACCATTACATCTCCATATGAAACTATAAATTACTAGCCAAAGCATCGCTCTCTGTTTAACATTTATGAAAAATGATCGTACCGTCAAAAGGTTAACATATAAATTAGGCTTACGACGTTAGCCAATGACTTATCAAAATATATGCATATAATTATATGACCTATCTCATTCTTGGTACATATATGCATACATGAATAATAATAAACTCTTGTAATAATGTGTTTACAACATTAAAACATTACCTGTAAAACTGAAATGCATAAAAAAAACTCTCTGTATGTACCACAACAAATAGATTTCTTTGACACTCATGATATATTGCTGTTTTTTTTTTCGATATCTACAAAGTTTGAAGTCCAGGTTTGGTGCTTTTGAACATCTACGAATGAAGTCTCTCTTTTCTCACACATGCTAACTTGTGAGCTTTTCAAGTACAACGGAGGAGTTTTTAAATATATATTGCTCTCAAAGTGACCCGTAACTCTTCTGGTTCTAAATTCACATTTCATTTCGCAACAAGTCACTATTATTTTACAATTACACACTAGGTATTAAAACCTTTGAAAATAAAACTAACGTGAGATATTACTAAAATATGTAACCTATGGGATCAATGCGGGGAACAAAAATTTCGACATTTTTATACAAATTTCCGGGCCGATTGAACGCTTTTATATGAAAAGTCCTGTATTGTGTGAACTTATCAGGAGGAAAGAAATCTCTACGAAAAGTAATATGTAGTCAAACTTACAGACTTGTAAGAAAAATTAGTGCAGTTTTTTATTCAAATAAAAAAAGCACAAAACGTACCTAACTAAGTACTTAACCAAAATAATTATTAAGCAGTTATAAATTAATTGAATAGCCGTTTAATTTCATATCAATACATCTAGTGCGTAACTAAACTTTGAAATACAAACGTGCCATCAATGCTTGCTGTTTGATTTTTATCACACTCGCGTCAACTCATTAAGAGTACATGCAATAAATAATTTATGACGGATATAAACATTTTATTAAGGAACTTTATGAATAGGATGTAGCTGAGTATGACCAGTTAAACTAAACTCGTCATCAAAACTAAACATAAGAATATTGTATGAGAGTGTAATTGTTATAGTAGAATAGAAATTGGACATAATCGCGGGCACAGCACCAGCGCGACGATCCCCGATTGTCTCTCATGTCGGAGCATGTTTTCCGTTGCACCCTAAGCTCTGATGCTTTCGAGTCCGGGGTCCGCTTTCCGGGTTGTTCTTTTCCAATTTGCATGGTTCGACATCTCTGATTACCCTGCACTATGTGTAGCAATAACATAAGTAATCACTCCAAATTGTCATCATCATCATCATCATCATATCAGCCGCAAGAAGTCCACTGCTGGACATAGGCCTCCCCCAAGGATTTCCAATACGACCGGTTGGAAGCGGCCTGCATCCAGTGTCTTCCTGCGACCTTAGTCAGGTCATCCGACCATCTGGTCGGTGGATGTCCGACGCTGCGCTTGCCGATACGTGGTCGCCATTCAAGAACCCTTCTGCCCCATCGGCCATCGGTTCTACGCGCTATGTACTCCAAATTGTAATAAGTATTAATTCTCAAAACCATTTGGAACATACAGAAAAAAATGTGAAGAAAATGACGATAAAGAAATATAATCACACAAAGCCCTTCACTTCAGGCGAGTAAGAGACCAACACAACTGTTGAAAGGAGTTTCTCCTCTGCAGTGATTGGTTCAGAAACAAAAATTCATCATCATCATCATCATTGCAGCCGTAAATGATCCACTACTGGACAAATGTCTCTCCCAGGGATACTTCATTCTATGAAGGATACTGCCTTAATCACCGGTTGGCGAGCGTAGTTTCTTTGGCTTCCTGTGCTTCCGACCGACATCGGAAGCATTGTAAGCCGAAGAAGAATAGGAAATTGTTGGATCTGGGAAAGGAATGAAGTTGGTACACAACTCACTCGGGTGGGGGAAGGCAAGTAGCAGTTGGGGGGCCGAGCGCGCGTAGCAGATTATATATACCTGCAATCACCGGACAAACATAAATAAATATATACGGACAAATCACACAGATTGAGCTAGCCTCAAAGTAAGTTCGAGACTTGTGTTATGGGATACTAGCTCAACGATACTATATTTATAACAAATACATATATAGATAAACATCCAAGACCCAGGCCAATCTGAAAAAGATCATTTTCCATCTTGACCTGGCCGGGGATCGAACCCGGTCACTCCGTGTCGCAGGCTGGCGTGTTGACCACTGCGCCACGGAGCTAGTCGGAACAGTTGAGGATGACAGCCATGCATGACCATATGACACCCCTGACCAATCAATAAATTAAATAAATGGTACTAAATAAGTGAAATGAAATGATACTTGAAGGGCTATCATCATCTTCACATATCATCATCATCAACTCGCCTTTTCCCTTTTTTGGTCGGCTCTGCATGTCAACTCCCTCCATTTCATCCATATTATCATTTACCCCTTGTCTCTCATATCCCGTCTAATACCCCCATTCCATGTCATGCCAGAAGAGCTAGATTTTCACATATTTATTACAACTGTAATATATTTCATATTGAATGATGATTTACGTATATTGATTGAGATTTATTGAATGTTTTACCTCTTATTATTTTTTTATATTTGCAAAATCGATAAACTACTAGCTTTTCGGAACGACCACTGCTGGGGAGAATACGCCAAAATAAACTCAGTCCAGTATCGGTCCTGCCTGAAGGGCTATATTTTCACATATTTATTAGAATTGAAATATTTTACATTAATTGATGATTAACATACATATTGATTCAAATTTATTCAATGTACATTAATAATGGACTACGTCCATCCAGTTTTATCTCTTAGATACAATAGTACGCGTTTTTAAGTAATTGAATAGCAGCCTTAGTCAGAGCCAGAATTTCTGCAGGAATTTGATTATAGAAGCGTATACCGAGCCCCAAACATGAATTCATTGTTTGCTGTAATCGCAAGCTGGTGTAGCTAATTTATTTTTATTTCTCGTATTCCTGTTGAGTATATCACAATTTTACTTGTTTAGATGAAGATTCGACAAACAAACATAAGATATTATACAAACATGTATTGCAAGGGGTATGTCAAGATATTTATATTTTTTTAAAGTTCTCTAAGAGATGCTTTAGCACCAGGTATATAGACCTATTATATTTAGACCTGCCTGCTAGCGCGTTTTTGAATGACGAACGCAATTTTTTTTAAATCTATGACGAATATGGTAATAACCATAAGATATTATGACTCTTTCAAGTAAGTAAAAAAAAAATTAAATGTGATTTGACGCGAAAAAGCGCCTGCAAACACGTATTTTCTGAATAAACGTCTTGAACTTTATTAATACGCCTACAACAGTATACAGCGACGTGATGATTATAAAACACTTTATTATTAAATTTACTTAGACGGTTATTTTCAAACATTTTTAGAAGATTCTTATTCCAACTTCCAACAATTAGTAGCGATAGTAATGATACCAAAACGATAAAATATTATAGGGACCTTGTTCAAAACCAGTCCAGCTATCCTGCATAAATATCTTATAATTATATTATAATTACACTTTTACATTCACATTAGTCGATTCCTCTTAGCGGACACGGTCTCCGTGTGACTAACGTCAAAGTTATATAAGGCCAAGGTCGAGAAATAAGCGCGGCGGGCCGGGGCGCACGTAATTTCTTTAATGTTTTTTTGAGAAATAAATTAAATATATTTAAACGGAGACAGACAATCTCCGGTGATTTATTAAAATGTAACTTAATAAAGCTAATATTTTTATTACACTGAAATAGAAATGATATGAATGATACTTACTCTGATAAATTAGGTCAAGGTCTTAGTAGCATAATTTTGAATCACTTCAACCATAACTGTTCTGTATATAACACATGTACACCCGGCGCTTCTTATTTAGACCTGGTAAATAACATTACTTGTGACAGTCTTGATGAAAACTGTACAATATTAATATTATGTGGTGACAGTTCCTCTATATCGAAAAAGAATATTAAACAAAGTACGGACAAATTAATTAATATTAATAAAAAAACACAATGTAAATTTATGATATGTGCCTTTCCGTATTCGGAATCGCTAGATAAAAGTAGAAATGAGCACATACATAATTTAAATGTACATATGTACAACATGACATATCGTCATGGCGATTTTATTTTTTATTTAGATATAAATAAGTTTATAAGTAGATTTAAGTTGACTCACGATACTATGTATCTTCCTTTTAATTTTAAAAGACAAATAGCTACGTTAGTAGCTTTTAATATACAAACTTTTGTTGTACGTAGTACAACTGTAAATAATTTTAAATTTGACACAGGCATTGCAGCTGATGATATTCGTAAAATACATAATACTCAGTCTGATTTAAACTAAGTAATAAGACAACAGTCAAGGCGAAAGAATTTAATATTTTTCATCAGAATGTCCAAGGCCTGACTAGCAAATTGTTAGAATTAGAGTTATTTATTAACAGTAAAGATTTACATGTAGTTTGTGTGACTGAACATTTTATGCAGTCTCACCAGCAACAATTCAATGTAGAAAATTATTTATTGACAAGCTCGTATACCAGAGACTAAAGAAAAAGGCGGTAGCTTAATTCTAACTCGAAGTGACGTAAAATGTAAAGAACGTAAGGATATTGTTAGTCTTTCGGTAGATTGTAATGTTGAGCTGTCATGTATCGAACTAAGGAATTATATTATAGTATGTGTATACAGACCCCCAAGATCAGATTATAATACTTTAGAATCAGTTATTGAAGATGTCTTAAGAAAATTAAGTTGTTGTCGCAAAAATATTATAGTGTGCGGTGATTTTAATGTTGATTTGTTAGTTACAACAACTGAAAGTGTTCGATTTTTAAATGTCTTTAAATCATTTGATTTGGTTAATTTGTTTTTGGAGCCAACTAGAGTTACTGAAGATTCTGCAACGTGTATAGATAATGTTTTCTGCAATTGCACTGCTGTTGACAAATATATAACTAAAAATCTAACCTCGGATCACTTTGGTCAGTACGTAAAGCTTATAAATGATGTAGAAGTAGACTTACCAAAATTAACCTTTAGATATAACCAAAGCTAAAATAAATGTATTTAAGAAAAGAATATCTGAAAAAATTCCCCTAATTGAAGAAACTAGAGATGATCCGGATGCTCTATATAATAAAATGTTTGGTGTTATTAAATCGGAATTCAACAATACATTCAAAATTAAAAAATGTACTAAACGTATCCGTAAAAAAATTAGTGAATGGGCTACAACTGGTATTTACGTTAGTAGAAACAGGTTATACGAATTACTAGCTATGAAAGCTTACAATAAAAATCCTGAATTTATCGATTATGTTAGAACTTATTCTAAGGTTTTTAAAAAGGCATGCTTGAGCGCAAAATCTTTATATACTAGAAAAGCTATTCTAGATTCTCATGATAAGATAAAGACCACTTGGAAAATTATTAACACGGAAACTGGAAAATCTAAAAATCGTGACAACAAAATAGAATTAAAAATTGATAATAAGATCCACAGTAATAATGAAGACGTCGCAAAATATTTCGAAGATTACTTTACTAACATTCCCGTAAACACTACTGCCTCCTTACGTTCATCATCAGAGAAATCTAAGAAACTTGTATCTAGCTGTATACCGGTATGTAACAACTATTTAATATTTCAACATGTAACACCTTAAATAATCATTGAAACATTTAAGAGTTTGAACAATAAGAAAACCGGAGATTTGTGGGATATCTCTGTATTTGTCATTAGTAACATTATTGAAGTAATCGCGCCGTATTTAGCTTCTATATTCAATAAGTGTGTAGACTATGGGACATTCCCTGACTTGATGAAGTTAAGTAAAGTAATTCCGTTGTACAAATCTGGCGATAAAAATGATCCCACTAATTACCGTCCCATTTCTATTCTGCCAGCGCTTAGTAAAATATTTGAAAAGATTATTTTTAATCAGTTATTAGCTTATTTCAACAATCATAGTCTTTTCCATCGTGAACAGTATGGTTTCACAAAGGGTCGGTCAACTACAGACGCGGGTGTAGCTCTGTTGAAATACATATATGATGCTTGGGAGGAAAAACAAAATGCTATTGGTATTTTTTGTGATCTTTCCAAAGCCTTTGATTGCGTAGACCACAATACCCTTCTCTCGAAGCTGGAGCACTATGGAATAAAAGAGAAATATCGCGATTTAATTGAATCTTATTTAAGTGGGCGAACTCAAAAAGTTAGTTTAGATAGGGTTCAATCCTCCGGATCATCGGTTAAGATGGGCGTACCCCAGGGCTCTATACTAGGGCCTCTGTTATTCCTCATTTACATCAATGACCTACCTTACTGTGTAAATACATGTAAGGCTGTACTATTTGCCGATGATACCTCTCTTGTCTTCAAAATTGATAGACAAACTGATTCTTTTGACGTGGTTAATAGTACTTTAGCACAAACAGGGAATTGAAGCATTGAATATAATCTTAAAAGATATAAGGTCGAATGATAGATTGGTGGGAGATGTTACAGTTCTTTAGCAGGTGACTTTCGAAAAACATTACTACAACCATATTTATGGACCAAAAACAAGAGACTTGCATTTAAAAAAATATGCGAGTCCATAACTAAGGAGGACATGTTACCGCTAAACATTTTTTTGTAAATGGGGATTACTCTACTCATGACGATAAAATGATTGTTACAAAAAATCTCCCCGTGTTGGTGACATCTCTTTCAGAGTCTTTCGAAGTCAAAAATATTAAAACATAACCCCTAGATGGCTATAAACGAACATTTTAACACCTTAAAATAATACAGCTGCTGTTATAATGATATATTTTTTACCCAAACCCAAAACCCTTTAGGTACATAGGTGTCTTTTTATTCCACAATAACATTTACATAAAAGTCCTCTGGCTGCTTTGGCCAAGTATGGCCCTAGTATTACAGAGAGGGTCGTGCTCCTGTAGTGGAGACTAAAAAGGACCTGATGATGAAGAAAGAATAAAAAACTGTAAATAGAGGAAGGTTATTGGTTTCATTTTGCTCAGTTATTAAAAATTGGATTCAGTTAAACCGAAATTATTGCGAGCGAAGCCGTGGGTAATACGAACAGCGAAGCTGGTTCACTTATAAAGTTATTAGTTTCAAAATACGAGTAGTAGATTGTGACGCAAGGTCCTAACATAATACTTTTTGGTGAGGGCAATATTTTGAATCCAGAGCGGACTAAAGGAGTCCAGCATAGAATCCCGAGCGTAGCGAGTGATTCTCAAAGATTCCCGATAGAAGCGAGGAATCCAGATTGTGTTGCCCGAAGTAAAAGTATTATGTTAGTCACGAGTAAACACATTCGTTTTTCATTTCTCTCTATGAGAAAACAATATATTTTGTGTTTTCATACCCACGGTTCTAAAATAATTTTTAATTGTGAATTAGAAACATTTTAGTCCCTCTTGAATACGGGCTACCGTTCTATTTCTATGATCAATATGGGAATGCATAAAAAATAATTTTCTTTCATTAAAATTTTTAGGCCTTCTATAGCATTAATAAGTTATTTTTAACAGTTAAATAATTTGTAACAGTTTCTTTCAAGTAACACAATAGTAGGATTAGCGTTTAAAGGAGTTGTTTTAATTCTACTGGTACAGTTAACGTTTCCGTATTCCCTGGGTCGAGCAGTTCTGTAGCAATTCCTAAAATTGTTCCTTAATAGTTATTGCTAACTTTTGGGGCCCTAAAACTTTCAAGGTCTCAAGGACGACCTTGAGCCTCCAGGATTCGGGCGGACTGAACCTCATATATATGGTATGGAGATGCGCGCGCGCCGACCAAACGGTGCGAACCTCGCGGCAGATCGGCCGCCTCGTGTGTGAATATGTGTTTGTGTTAGCAGTGCAGGAATCATGGTGAGATACGTTTTTTTTTATATTTACTAGTGATAGTGTAAATATATGGAATACTAAAAGGAAAAAAAATATAATTAGTTAAAATGCACTCAAAAGGATATGTTATCTTGAAGGATTGTCTTATATTCGTATAACATGTTTTGAAACTGTAAAGGATAATGAAAATATACTTTTTTTTTTTGTAAGTGTCGAAATTGTCTTTTTATAAGATTTGCTGAAATACAGCAACTCATACTGCAATAATCTTGTAACAAGAACATAATATTTTGGAAGAACGACATACTTTTTACTTATTTTATATTCAAACAATCCAAAACACGTTTATTTTTTTAACAAATATTTATTATAGAATATAATAATAAATTTATATACTTTGTAGAAATAATATTTATTTAAAATAAAATATTGCTTCGTTTAATAACCGGAATCGCTGATCTGGGCCGCAAAGCCGCCAAGTTGAAGTGGGATTGGGCGAGCCACATTTGCCGAATGCACCCAGATCGCTGGGCTGCTTCAACAACAGAATGGACTCTTGAGAATAAGTCAATATATAGGGACATATTGTAAAGCTAGCACACAGTAAGGACGTAGGAAACCGGGCAGACCTCGGAAGCGTTTATGAATTGACATCAAGTATTTCGAAGGAAAGTGATCGGAAGTGGCACAGAATAGGGAGGCGTAGAACCTTATGAGGGAGACCTTTGCCCAACAGTGGGACAGTCTAGGTTAATTAAAAACAATAAAAATATTACTACATTATTTTACAATGCATTCTTGTAAAACTAACCTTTTTATTTTAATAATTTATATTGAAAAATTAATAAAAAGTATGATTTTCAAAAGAAACGCATTAATTACAAGTCCATTGGCGTATTTTATCTTCATTTATGTTTATTCTTACATTTGAGCTGAAAGTAAACTCAAAGTATGTCAAAGGTCACGAACAGACGCATCGCGATGTGATTTCCATTAAATGTAGTTTTAATATCTGTGTCAAAATGAATGAATTGCGAGTTTTAATCATTACAATCATCATTATTCTAGTTACAACATTCAGAGACATTAGTACAGGACGTGTTCGATTGAGGATAATTTTGAAATACTGACTCAAGGACTAAAACATTTTATCACTGTATAATAACTAAATATACTATTCTTCTAAGTATAAAGAGATCTCATCTGATTAAAATTATGAATAATAGCAATTATAAGAATTGAAGTTCTCCGGGGACGATCGAACTAGATCGATATTTTCCCCAAACCCTTCTCGCTTCTAGCTTTGGTCCGCTCATAAATTTTATCAAAACCGATCGTGGATAATTAATATGGATTAATCACTAATAGTATTATAGTAGTGAATGGGAGTGTTCCATGGGGTCCCTTTGTTTAGCCTCAATTTTTTCGTCCTAATTTAATTTGGCAAAACGAGTTAGGCATTTTTTTGTCATAATAATATTTTGACTTAATTGTTTATTAGCATACTATTTCAGTAGGCATAAATATTATTTAGGGTAATGTTTTTAGCCATTATTTTGATTGACATAAAGTTGTAAGGCAAATTGTATAATCGTCTTTTAGTTATTAGACTTAAAGACTAAAAGGCACAATGGAGTCCGAGATCCAGTGTGTGTATTCTTCTATGGTATTATTTCATTCAAAATTATATAAAAAAAATATCACATTATAATTGCAAACCGTAAAATTGCTTCCAGAAAAGTAGGTTAGATTGGGTTAGAACTGCGATCTCGTTAGAAACGACTTGCTACTAGAAAAATAGGTTGGGTTAGGACTGCGATCCCGCCAAAAAACGAATCGCCATCAGAAACTAGTAAAATTATCTTATAATGTTTTAGCAAAAGTTAATTACGCGGCGCATAATTATTATTCATATAATATTGTGCTTAATATCATTATGCGTATATTTAGTCTGTAGAATAGTATGCTTAACAATTATTATGGTTATAATAGTTATACTTTAAAAAAATGTGCCTAAAAAGTTATGTCAAATTAATATTGTGCGTAACTATTTTTAAGGATAAGAAAAAGAATGCATCATAAATTATGACATAAAATTTTATGCAAAAAAATAGGGAACCGTGTTCCATCCGGTATGTTACACCGCAGGAAGCTCAGCGTGGCAGGCCAGCGGCGCGGGAGGCAACACTGTTGTTGTGACCCACGACCACGACAAACATGCTACTGCGTATGCTTTATAGGGTTTTCCGTTACTTAACTAACAAGCAAATGCCATTTGTTTACCAAAAAATGTTTAAGTGAATAGGCTCCGAAATGTATGCAGACGAACTACAATTTCGAAATACAAACTGTATTGTCTAAATAAAAGGCAAATCAATACTAATTATAATCATCATCAATTCTAATAATTAATCTGTAAGTTACTTTGTTTTCCGAGATATCCTGTTTATAAGCTCTATACATGATACTAAACTAATGATTTTAAGATTTTATTCTGAAAAACGAATGAACTGAATTTTCTAAAACTTGGTAGATAAACATTTAGATACACAGGACACAGAATAGGCTACATATTTTTTTCTCCGGTTGTGATAAAACGTGGCCCCCATACAGTACGCGAACGGAGTCGCGCGACTTATTATATCAACGCACAGTCGAAACTACTGTACCTAGAAACTTCAAATTTGGTTCAGGGCTTCCTTTTATGATGCAAATGTGCAATAAGAAAGAATTTTTAGGAATTCAACCCCTAAAGGGGTGAAATAGGGGGTGAAGTTTATAGGAATTTTCTAATTGACAGACTACGAAGTATATAAATAGATATATAAGTTCTTGATTACAGTTAATAAAGATCTGTATGAAAATTCAATTCTGGACTTAGAGGTATGAAAATAGGTATATAAGTTCTCGATTACAATCATAAACAATGTGTGTAGGTGAAATGGTACAAAATTCCCCGCTGAAGGGGTAAAATGGAGGGGGGGATAAAGTTCTTATGGATTTTTTTTATTTCTGCACTTAGCAGTATGAAAATTTGTAATTGTAATTAGTATAGAGGTCCTAATCAATATCATATACTAATAATAAATCAATAAGGGTTGGTCATGGAGTACGTTACTTTGTTTTCAGAGATATCATACATACTGAAACTAAATTGATGAAACGAATTAATGAATTTTATGAAACTTGGTAGATAAACATTTAGACGTACAGGGTACTTAATTATTTCTTTAGTTATGATAAGACATGGCCCCCATACAAATATAAAATAAAATGTACGCGGACGAAGTTGCGGGCACTGCTAGTCAAAACATTTTTTTACACACAAAGTCATTGACCAGACAATTGACAAGACGAACAGAGAGAGAGAGAGAGATTTTATTGAAAAATTAGCTTAGTAAGCTAGGTTTCCTAAATGCTTCTTATGCTTTATACCTGATACCAAATGCTGCCTCAAAAATCGAGATGAGATAAGAAAAAGAACGGAGTAAAAAGGAATTCCCCCCCCCCCCCCCCCTCGCGTCGCTGTTTCACTTTTGTCACTCGTTCAATTTAGGGATTTTCTTTAAATGCAAGAGTGAATAGGCATTATTTGAGTTTGCTTGTATCACCCTAGACCTCATCGTTGCTTTTCAACAGGCAAGACAGAGGTCAAATGCACTCAAATTATTCATATAAAAAAGAAAGCAACAATGAAAAGCTATGTCCATTCCCAGAAGCTGGCAATACATCGCGTTGGCCTTGCACCTGACAGTTTTTATAAGCTCGAGCCTCTGTCTCACCACGCAAACAATCAAATGATGCAACATAAAGATTCGCTGAGTGGGCTGTGTCACAAATTATTGCATTGACTTATTTGACGTATTTAACCCGTCAGTTCCCGGATTTTTCGATAACAATTGTTGATAGATATAATGCCCGATTGGGCATTTTTCTTTTGACATTTAATCAAATATTTTAATTTCTTCTTTCGTTACTATTCTTTCATATTACATATTGAAATTTATTTTATGACATGACAATGTAAGCTCATGTCCACACATTTAGTTCTAAGTATGTCGTAGATTGTAAGTTGATGTCATTTGGAGAAAATGCGCTGTGCAGTTTGTTGCCGCTTCTTCTGCACTCCGCCTTGGAAGCGGCGTAAACTTAGCTTTAAGTAAGTTATTGACGTCAACAATATTAATGTTGTAAATAATAATGTGTAATTTAACATTCACCAAATGATATTTAAAATATCTTACGATGAATAAAATATTTTGACTTTGTTTGTTTGACTTTGGCATCTTCAGCATTGGCGGGTTAAGTTAGCTGTTTACATTCGTTTTGAAAAATGTGTTTCTGTAAGCGTTTATTACAACGTTTATATAAAAAAAAAAATTGTTTTAATTTTTATTTAATTTTAGTTGTAGCATTAGTTTAATTTATATTTAAATTGTATACATATTTGAATAAAAAATATCTCGTTTAAAAATAAATAAATAATAATAATTGTAGTAACATAAAAAGGTTTAAAAGTATCAATAGGTGGCGACTCAGTGTTACGCTGGACACATCAGTGACCAGTACTGATTTTCAGCCTTCACTTTTTTAACATCAAGGATGCTCCAATTTCTACTTGCATAAATAAAAACAAACAAAACTAAACAATACATTTAAATCTAGAAATATACACATATAACTAATTTCATACTACACTGACAATCATTATCCTTACTATTACTATATTACTATTTACTATAATACTATACTATATACTATACTTACTATACTATATATATACTATACTTACTTACTTTAATATTATAAATGCGAAAGTGAGTTTGTTTGTTTGTTTGTTTGTTACGCTTTCACGCCGTAACTACTAAACCGATCATCATGAAATTTTGCATACATGTTCTCTGGAGTGTGGAGAAGGACATAGGCTACCTTTTATAGAAGAAGCTCCAAGAAACCTGTTAAACAGTGTCGGTTGCCTACTCGCCGTAAGGGCTTTTATTTGTACAATCACATTTTAATTATAACCTTTGAATACACAAGAAATTATTACAAAAGTTATTATGTACACACAAATTAGTCACTATTACACATCCAATAAATACCATCTAAGACCACAGTTATTACGTGCGGTGGACGCGAGCTTCGTACAAAATGCGCGACACTCGCCTCTGACCTCCAACTTCAGAGTTAACTTTAAGGCATGAAAATACATTGGCACAATAATATAATGGTATTAAGACTAATTGAACTAGTTTATTAGGGCAACTGATAAAATGTCATCTCCAAATATGAGGCGATGCTTCATCGCTGACCTTGAGAGAGACAGCAGCTTTTTGTTGCGAAGAGCTTCGGTCGCATTAACCACACTACAACAATGAGAGACGCAACCGACATCCACTGATAACATCAAAGACCATTCATTTCAACTACATTTTATGAGAATTAAAATGTTACGACCTGTCTAATTGGCCACAATCTAATTGCATACATTGAGACCTGGTTGAGAAACTGAAACTCTGTGTTTTGAACTTTAGGTTATGATGCAGTTAACCGAAATAATGTAACTTAGCATTTATGTGTAATATAACTTTAGTATCGTTTTCTTAATTTGAAGATATTTAATTATAGGTTCTGTTAATTATGGCTAACCTATTGAACTATTGAGTAGTTAATGTAACGATATATGAACTTATAGATATCGATGAACATCTCAAGCATATTTAGAGTACGCATGAGTTATTCGACGCAAGGCAGCGGCGCTTACACTGGCCAACTTTAGATTGGTTACAGCTGCAATTGCTTCTGAAGGCGCTTACTAGATACAACTCAACCATACTTTAATTATAATATCAGATACATGTAGGAATCTAATATTTTTTGGAAAAATAACTATATAAATATGACTGAATTACTTTAAAAGCGGTAGTGGCTCGATGGTCAAAAAGCGCAACCTACAAGGAAAAGGTCTCGGTTTCAAAGCCCGTCAGGCCCGACTTGTACCTCTGAGTTTGTAGCCTACAGTACTTTTACTCAAGTACGGTCATCAACTCGTCAATCAGTGCTGCTTCCGATGAAGAAATACAACGTGAAACAACTTGCACACTAGTATTTTTCCCAATTATCTATAAAATGGGAAAGAAGATGACCAAAACCTCCATTATTCCTTCCAAAAGTATTGCATGAGTTTCTTTCCATAAAATGACACCGACAAGAGCTGTTAAATTTCCACAGCAAGATATTTATTTAAAAAAAATCTATTTGAAAAAAGCTTTTTCTTAACATAAAATCAAAATACTTTCTAAATAGCAAAAAATCAGCTGGGTGCACCTTTATTTTTATTTTGATCCATATATTTATTATCATATATATTATACAATATAATAATCTATTTCATTGAATTGCACATATATGTGTGTTGAGGATAGTTGTTAGTATAGAGGACAAAACATCAGAAACTCGTAGGAGAATCATACTGGTTACAATAAAATGATGTAGAGGTAGGCAATCACGCAATAGATAATTTGTATGGGTATAGAGACGATTTTTTTTTTTTTAAATCTATGATGTGTATAAACTACTGTATTTAGTAACAGACAACATTGATCGCCGCGATCGTGTGCTTTACAAGTTAACAGTTGATCGTCCTCGAGCTTCCGGCAAACAGGCAGATAAACAACACCCAGGAAGCAGCCGCGACATTGACACACTTCACAGGGTGTCCATTTCCAAACACTTGTAGGTGAGAGCTAAGCAGCCTCTACACCAATCTGAGATCGCTATCGCGCCTCGTTAGCGGAAACGCTCCTAATCAATTAAAAAGTTTGGTTCTTTGTTGATATTAAACATAAAGTCTAATAAAATAAACTGAAAACATTTTAACCCTCGTTTAATTCATGATCTAAGTAATCCATAAAATAGCAAAATACGAATACTGATTGACAAAATGTTATCAAATTCTGTTATACTTAACCCGTAAAAAGGACAGCACTGTTTTTTGGATTAAATCTTCGTCTTAATATATTTTTTGTTTATTTAGTTTAACTCATCAAATTAAAATTATGACGAACTGAATACTTATTACATTTTTTCAACAACAACACAATAGCGATTATTGAAATGCATAAAAATCATCTAAGTGGTCTTTTTATTTTCTAGATTATATTTAGAAATAGTTCGCAATGATTTCGAAAAAGATTCAACGTTGCGACGTTACTTTTTATTCTTATGACATATTTTATCAACTATGTAATATTTTGTGTTTGCATTAATGGACAATGTCCTAACTATTTTCAATATTTAAATAAAGTCGATATTTGTCGCTTCAATAAACGGTATTTTTTTATTGAAGCGTCAGCTGCGATTAATTTAATTGGACTAGGTATAACTGCGATTAATTTAATTGGACTAGGTATAAAGTAAACATACTCGAATGGTTAATAAGTTCGAGCTGGCTCGTTGATGTCTTTTGCATGGCTCTTGGAAAGACATCTACGAGTCCGCTTATTTTTAACTTGAATGAGTTTGGGTTGCCATAAACTTATTCATAATTAGATTGAAAGAGCCTATAACATCCAAATATATTGCGTAGGAAGCAAACTCAGCCTTTGAAAGGGCGCCTAGCGTACCTGCCTCTGTTATTGAGGAATTCGTAGGACCACATCAATATCTTAATCGCCGTGTGGTTTCCGGCAGAGTAGAATAGGACCATTCCAAGTCTTCCCGCGGATGTCGTAAGAGGCGACTTAGGAAATGCAAGCTAAACAAAGCTCATAAACATCAATGAGACCTCTTGAACCCGTCTGGCCAGCGAGGAGAGTGTAGGCCAAGTCCTCTGTCTGCTCTGGCCAAATATGGTTCGGGTAGAACAGAGAGGGTCATGCTCCTGCAGTGGAGACTAAAAGGACCTGCTGACGACTGACATCAATATCTTCGAAGATGTTGCACAACCGCCAGGTGGCCAGGTCGCCGAGGTCCACACGTGGGCACCGCGTGCAATATGGAGCGACCACCGACCGCTCGGTGACATTCAGACACACGAGTCAGATTTTAGTAGTCAGCTCATAAGTTTGTAGATGTTATTGTTATGTTTATTTCTAGTCAAATAAAAGAACTCAATCTTTTTGTTTTAGGTTTACAATTTCTTATTAATATACATATTTGAGTCTAAGTGAGTCCTAATCATCGCTACTACATTTTTAAGTAGTCATTGAACCTTACAGCTATTTTCACCTCCTAATACCTGTATCAAAAATATTGGATAAGATTTAAAACTTTCAACACAAACTAATCAAGTGAATTTCCTCAACAATTTAATATTAAGAAAACAAATCAAATTATTAAATATATACTTTCAAATTTAGTTTACAGTCACTAATCTCTGCTACAAGTAATTCCACTTCATTGCAGAATTCTTATATACTTTTAGTTCTTATAAAGCAAAGAAAAGCCTTACGTTCTGTCAAAACAAATGTAAAAATTTACCGAGGAGGAAGCCGAAAATGGCGATATAGTCTGAAATAGAGGAGACAGCCGCGTTCGGAGTTACCCGCAGCCGGCGCTCCGACGGGTCAATGCCAGCCTTTGTTGACAGAGCCGCGGGCCGAGCAACTCCTTGCATAACTGAGGATAATCGCTGCTGCTCTCACATACGAGTGTTGCCTGTTCTGACAAATTGCTGCTACGCGTCTTCAATATACGGGTATTCATAAAAAACCGGCCAAGTTCGAGTCGGGATCGCGCACAAAGGGTTCCGTACCATTATCTATTATTAAGTTTAAAATTATTAAAAATATTTTTATTACATGATGTAAGTAAAACTGTATGCTTTTCGCAATATTTATGCTTGCTTCATACCAAATTTCAAGATTCTGAGTTCACGGGTTGTCCCTGTAGGTTTTGATTCCCTTGCGAATGTCGAAAATTTGATATAAACGGCTGTATCTTATGATTGCGTTAGCTTAGAAGTTTGAGTTTTTCACAGCTCCAAGGTATAAAAGACCTGAGTATTTATACCTCCGCGTGTTCCTGAGAAAAAGGATCTTGATAGACAGACGGATAACAAAGTGATCCTATAAGGGTTCCATTTTTTTCATTTTGTAGTACGGAACCTTAAAAACGAGAAGTACACTAATATAAATAAACCTGATATTATTTATTTTTCTTGCAGGTTAAATAAAAAACAATCAAGAGTTAACGTTAAACCAGACAAAACCGCCTCGCATATTTATACAAGCTTGCACGAACAAAAATACTAAATGGTAACAAGGCGTTTTCCAAGAAAGTAAAAAAAAAAAGTCCAGATCTCTGATGCCTTGATTATCTTTTAAATTCTATAATGGGAGAAATAATGGTAAATTCTACAAATTTTCAATTGTGTCAGTACCACACGTAATGAAAATATATTATATACATATGTCTATAATTTTAAATTTGAAAGTAAGTATGTTTACTCCTTAACCATGAAACTGATCATCACGCAATTTTGCCTACAGATTGTCTGAGTTATAGAGAAGGATATAGTATCATCCCGGAAAAATACTGCCCCGGGGCGAGCGGTTCAACACATTTTCGTATAAAAGCTATCAGCTCCGCTCGTAACAGACAGACAGAGTTAATTTCGCATTTATAATATTAGTACGTAGGATTCAATTTCAAACTTAATAATAGAAATAAGATATACTTAGACGGAAACACATTATACTAGCAGGCCGGATTCAAAACGAATAATATTGATAATCTGAAATGAAATCTGGAATGTTTGAATGCGAGCGTGAAATGGCTGACCCGGCGGCGGCCGGATCCGCCGAGAACACAATAGAACAAGTCATTGTTCGGGGTGTTAGATGGTGTTATTTGTATCAGTGATAAGATATTCTTCACGAAATCTTGCAGCAAAACCCCAAATAAATGTCTGGCTGAAATATTTTAATATCATACAGGACAGTCCCTATATACACTAGTTTTGCCAGGATGCAATATAATAAACAGTCTTGCTGTGTTTACAATAAAATTGACTAGATATATACTCGAAATCTTATAGTGATGTTATACAATGTATAATATTTACCCTGAATAGTTGGCTATTAAATTAAACATTTTCTGATACCAAATTAATCCTGGGTAATTCTTCATAAAGACACGCATTTACACTCTTTCAACAATACATAATAGAACTTAAAATGAATAATTAATTTTTATTTGGAATTGAAACTTAAGAAAATATCTGTAAATGAATCTACCTTAAAATGTAAAGATCTTAAATTTGATACTGTTAAAGAAAAGCGGAGCCTCCTGGCACCGGCATCTTTGAAAGTAGACTCCAACATTTAGTTATAAGATCAAAAATGTAAACGAAAACAAACATATTTTGTTATATATTATAAATTTCTGTGTTCTTTCCCGCTTTTTTCATATTTTTATGGTGAGTTCTGTATGCCAACTTTTGCCAGTATTCTATTTCCAACTATTCTAGCACTAGCTCCACGACTTTCTCGGCCTTCTCTTTCCTCTATATCCTATCACATTTAAGTAGAGCAACATTTTAATCATTATAAAGCTCTTATTGGATAAACAATATATTAATGAAGGATAGGGTGTGAAATGCCAGTGGTTAGGTTTCTGCTAGCGCATATATCCAAAAGGACTCGGGCTTGATTCCCATTCAGCAAAATAATTTACCTCGGAGTTAGTCCTCCAAGCTGACTTATGTATGCTCAGTTTTAGTGACTACAACTTGCTTCCGATAAAGAAAAATGTTGTCTAAAAATTTGCACACTAGTGATTTATAACATATGATATAGACACACTAGTGATTATCCGCCTGTGTGTAAAATTGAGAAGGCAACGGCAAACCATTCTTTTATCTACCGACATTATAATTATTGGAACTTTTTGCCAGATATTGCCGAAAATGCATATAAATAAGTGTGTTTCAGTTATTTGGCAGTCGTCAATAAACCATCGCCTGTCAACTTACGAAACCGAGCCATGTCGTGATTGATATTTAAATAACAAAGCAGACAATATCGACGCACAGCTATCACCTGAGGCTGTTCTTGGATGGATGATTCTGAAAGTAATTACAAATAATAAGAATGTGAAGCGATAAATAAATTGAGTAAGCTTATCAGCAGGAATCTCTCCGAAACGCTATCAATTCCACTATAAGTGGGATGAGCAGATAAAGTATGCCTTCGAATTGGAAACTGGAATTTCCAGCCAGTTCACTGGCGAACCAGACACGGTGTCAAGGGTGGACCTTAAATTACTGCGGGTTATACGTAAAGTTAAGGAATTCATGAAAATAAATACCAAATATGTTGGATGATTACTTTTACGGTTGATTTTATCTATTTTATTCTTATTTAGTTATTGGACCATGGAAATCTTAATAACTTACTGTCGCCCGTTTGAAATCACGTCGTAGATATATGCAATGAAAAATTATAAAAAATATTTATTTCCAAAATTCTAGCTGAAACATATGTTAAGATTAGGTCAGGGCTAAATCTGCACTATTACATTCCTTACCTGAGCGTTATTTTCCGGTTGCATCCTCAGCTATGATGCATCAAAGCACTAATATGATGCGAAGAAAAGTTAACGAAAAACTCAAATCTTCATTTCCTAATTATATAATTACAAATGTAAGTAAATTTGAATGTAAGCAATTAATATATTAGTATAGATTAGGTCTTGAAATATAACTATATTAATTTTAAAAAAAGTATGCTATATTCTACGGATATTTCATATCTGACAATACTACTAAACTAAATTATTGGCTGTGTGTATATCTGACAATATGTCATTTTGCCATTAATTATATTATGTCACATGGCCATATTCACAGGATATGACTTACTGCATCCACTGCGTTATGCCAGTGATCTATGGGTAGTGAGTCAATCATACGCAGGCTCGTTAGGACATCTGTGTTAAGGTTGCACAAATTTGCCATGTACTGTAGCGTGGTCTCGGTTGATGTGACTTCTTCATTAACTTGCGTTAAAATAATAAAGTAAAAACCAGCCAAATGCGAGTTGGTTTCGCACACGAAGGGTTTTATAAAACCGTACAGTATTTCTAAAGTTTCTTGTAAGGTATCCCTTCTTTATTATTTGCTGTTATAGCAGCTATTAATCACATACACTGTATTTTTATAAGTTCCTACCTATATTACGATTCAATAGACTGTGACCGATATGTAGACGAACGGAGGCTTAGCAGTGGTCCTTAATAGAATGAACAATGTAGTTTAATAAAATAGGGTCCGTCGTCACCCTTTGTGTACGGAACTCTAAAATTGAATACACTTATAACTTTCAACTGCCAATTCGAGTCTTCTACGAATCCGATGGGCAATGCTTACATCAAAGGAGTCTTCCTTTGAAAAGTATCGAGGCCCCGTAAAATACATTTTTTTGCATCATAAGTTTTCTTTTAAACGATACAGTTTATTTGTTAATAGTATAATGTCGGTCAACGGACAGGGCAGTGAATCCTCACCGCAGTGAATAATGTTGGTTGAGACATCTGTGTGAAGGCTGCGAGCGTGTGTCAGAAGCAGCACATTGCCGACCGACGAGTGTCCTACTCCACAGAAACACTTTTGTACATTGCTTGTTTTTTGTCTCATCTGAGCGCGTTTAAAAAATCTTGTAAGCTTTATTTTCTGCAATTTCCAAGTTCTGCTTTCTTGGTTCTAAGACCATCGACACGCAAATCATCTTCGGTAATATCAAGTCTACAGTTTCCACTCATTTGCACTGGGACCCGGCAGAGGCTGCGTGACCGGACATTTAAACTCTGTATCATGGTGTGACCGAACCGTCGTGGCTGGCCGGCCGGCTCTAAACAATTAACAAAACATTGTTACTCTCCTCACACCTTGCCTCACACAAATCACTTACAAGTTTGGTTTGTCATTAAATCAACGCTTCAACCGTTAAACCGATTTCGATATAACTTAATACATATGTAAGTTACATTGTCATGGTCTTATATATATTTCCGTACTTCGGAAGGCACAGTAAGCCGATGGTCCCGGATTTTAAACAGCTTAAAAAAATCAGACGCTAGCGTTGGCCACTTACACACACGACAAGCAACAAAAATAATTACGCAAACAGATCAAGTTGCAGGCACGAGCATCCAATGAAGCAAATTCGAACAACTCCAGCAAAATGTTAAGCTTGCGGAACACAAAGTTATTGTTCGACGTTCGCGCCAAGAATACGTTTCATAAACATTCATCTTCCGAACGTATGTCTGTCTGTACGTCTGTCAATCAACATTTCATAACGGAGGCTACTGGTGCATGCCTACGCGCTACTTGAGTTACCGACTGACTACCGACTTGCGCCACTTACAGGTGAAGCACACTCGAGAAGCTATTCAATGAAATACCATTTACCGTCCTGATTAGCTAAGTTATTTTTGTTTATATCCATTAATCCTAACTAATATTATAAATGCGAAAGTGAGTTTTTTTGTTTGTTTGTTTGTTACGCTTTCACGCCGTAACTACTGAACCGATCATCATGAAATTTTGCATACAAGTTCTCTGGAGTACCAAGAAGGACAAAGGCTTTTTATCCCGGGAAAAAGTACTATTCCAGAGAGATCGACATTGACGCGGGCGGAGCCGCGGGCGAAAGCTAGTACATCATAAAATAAAATGTTAAAACACATATTACCAGTCTTTACATTAAAAAATTACGTAATACAAATCTCTAAATCGTCCTAGCAAAAGCTATTGAGAAAAATGGCGAGCAGAAGTACTCTAACAGTGAGGTTACCTGATAGGTATATCATGTCTCTTAAATTTTTATGAAACAGCGCTAACTTGTATCGCCTACATATACCAAAAACTAATGTGTCTAAGGCAGAGTTATTTTGTTCCTGCAATTCCTAGAGTGAGTGGTGTAACCGGTTACACTATCGCTGGCTAGCGTGGCACTGTGGCATTCTGTATTACACGCCAATAAACATACAAAACTATCTGCGCGCGCATCTGGTATTGTGTTGAGACACCACCTGTCACCGTGGCCTGTGTCGCATAGATCTGATAACTCACGATAGACTCGTGAAGAAATTACTCACACAAAGAAACGATGATAAGAATTAGTAGATCTTTCAACCACTTCATTTTCTCTGTCCGGTCAGCTGAATGCAGTATTGCAGCTAAAAAGAATAACAGTTTTGTGACACTGACATGAAAATGAAAAGAAAAGAGTGAGTTTGAGGTTATGGTTTGAAGGAATGAAAACATGGCCTTGTTTTATATTTGGTTACTGGTGTATGCAATAGACATTCCGGGCTGTCTGAGACTAATGTTGGTTTGTTCAACTTCCTCCGACGCGAGCAACACTTCCTTGCGCCACACACGAGCGCAAACACGTCATCTGTCTGCGGAAAGGTGTTGCAATAAATATTTTCTCTGCCGTGCCATGTATGCTTCACTGAGGCCTTAAGAAAATATTGTTTTTTTTTTTACTAAAAAAAAACGTTCTGGTTTTTTTTTTGTATTTGGAAGATTGAAAGGCATTGCTTTCAATTTCGAAATCGTATCTTCTTATTTTCGTGCCAAGAGCTCTAGCGATTAACTTTCCTTCTTCCGTATGTAGCAACTTTGACACCACTCTTGGATGCAGAGTATAGATCATCCTTCGTGTGGTCTGATTATCGTGTCCACATTTTCACTGAAGCCCTATTTACCCAGATTGTGCTGGCTTCAACCTATCTCAACGCGGAGGCGATTTATTTATTTATATAGCGCACCTAACAGATTACAAACAAAAGAAAAAACTAAATTGTGTAGGTACACAAAATGAGCCGATCCACACTGAATCGGCTCATTTTGTGTACCTACACAATTTTGTTTTTTTCTTTTGTTTGTAATCTGTTATAATCCCAAAACAGCCTAAATGCTCAATTATTTGTATAATAAAAATAAAACCAGCCAAGTGCGAGTCGGACTCGCGCACGAAGGATTCCGTACCGTTATCTATAAAAAGGGGAAAAATCATGTCAGTTGTATGGGAGCCCCCCTTTAATATTATTTTTATTTTTATTTAATTATTTATTTTAAAGTAATTTTTTTTGTTAAATATGTCTTATATTGTTAAATATTGCAAGCTTCTATCTGTTGTCGTTTTCAATATCGAGCAAAAACAAGTAAAAATATCACGTTTGTTGTATGGGAGCCCCCTTAAACATTTATTTTATTCTGCTTTTTAGTATTTGTTGTTATAGCGGCAACAGAAATACATCATCTGTGAAAATTTCGCTAAGGCGCGCTTCTAATAAGAAAGAAATTAAAACCCAAGACACAAGTGACATAACAAGTGATAGAAGGCACTTCCGAAAATGCCGACCCAGGAAGGCTTGGAGCCTGTAGTAGTTCCTCTGATGGAGAATCGAAATCTGTTGGAAGAACTGGTTACATGCGGAGTTCAATGTGAGATGATTTTGGATGGTCTTTTAGGGGTTCCGAAATTTAAAATTTATTTAAAATTATGATTCACTTCGAAAATTCTTACAAAGCATATTGGTGAGTCCAATCACCAATATTGTTTTTATTATATACCTATGAAATAGTATAAAAAACAATATATAAAAATAGTTTCTTATTGGGACATTTCATAATATTGCTTTTTTTTATAAACATTAAATCTATAAGGGTATCTTCATCAATGTTAACGACCGACCGACGGTGCGATCGACAGATATGTAGCTTTTTAAAAATGTCTTGTGTAAATGGTTTTTGATTTTGACTAATGGAAATCTTTGCACACAATGGCTCGTGATTTCACACAATTAATTTATGTTTTGTACAATTTCGTATTTCCATTTGTCAGGCATGCGCCGATGCGCCAGTCCATTTATCTCGTACGCAAAATCCTTGGTAAGTTTTTACTCGCGACCTAAATGCAAGGCTGAATTGGACAATAAAGATTTCAGAAAACGAAGATTATCGGATGTTATTTTTAAATAATTCAAACAAAATTTCCCGTGTAACTCAACCAAAAGAAAAACTTAAAATAAGTATTTATAAACCATATCAACAAGCAATTTAACCCTTTCAACTCGAACGTTGGATTAATCTGACAAACATTTTAGCCAATAGTCAAATATTTTATTCATCGTAAGATATTTTAAATATCATTTGGTGAACGTTAACTTAAATAACACATTATTATTTACAACATTATTATCAATAACTTACTTAGAGCTAAGTTTACGCCGTTCCAAGGCGGAGTGCAGAAGAAGCGGCAACAAACTGCACAGCGCATTTTCTCCAAATGACATCAACTTACAATCTACGACATACTTAGAACCAAAAGGTGTGCACTTGAGCTTACATTGTCATGTCATAAGATAAAATTCATAATGAAAATGAAAATATGTTAATTTAATTTTTTTATTTATTTTTAAGTTACAATATTTTCGTGCCAATTTCGCGAGCGTCGTATATTTTCGACCAAAAACCACTGCTTGTAAAACCTAGCTTTTTATTTCACTACTAGCTGTTGCCCGCGGCTCCGCCCGCGTTAATGTCGTTCCCTTGGGAACAGTAAATGATAAAAATTCCATACAAACCCCTCCCCCTTTGCTTTTTCCCCTTCAGGGGGAATTTAATACATTTCACCTGCATAGATCTTTAGCCCTTAAGGAGGGGATTTTGCCCATTTCACCTACACAGATATTTTTTATTGTAATGGAGAACTTCTTATTGTCATATTTCTAGTAAATAAAAAAAATCCATACAAACTTTACCCCACCTATTTTACCCCTTCAAGGGAAAATTTCGTCCATTTTAACTACACAGATCTTTTTGATTGTAATGTAAACATATATACTTATTTTCATACCTCTAAGTCAAGAAATGAAA
Organism: Elegia similella; assembly: GCA_947532085.1. Taxonomy (NCBI): domain Eukaryota; kingdom Metazoa; phylum Arthropoda; class Insecta; order Lepidoptera; family Pyralidae; genus Elegia; species Elegia similella. The sequence goes on along the minus strand of OX383930.1, from coordinate 193,689 downwards.
AAAAATCCATACTAACTTTACTACCCTATTTTATCCCTTCAGGCGAAAATTTCGTCGGTTTTACCAACACATCTTTTTAATTGTGATCCAGAACGTCCAGAAATGAGAAAATGTCCATACAAACTTAACCCCTCCCCTCCCCCCCCCATGTTGCCCCTTAAGGAGGGGATTTTATACATTTCACCTACACAGATCTTTTTAATTGTAATCGAGAACTTTCGTACCTATTTTTATAAGTCTAGAAATGGAAAAATTCCATACAAACTTTACCCCTATTTACCCCTTCAAGGGAGAATGTTGTCTGGTTCACCTAAACAGATCTTTTTTAATTTTAATTGAGAACTTGCGTACCTACTTTCACACTTCTAAGTCCAGAAATTAGAAAATTCCATAAAACTTCAACCCCTTTGATTTTCTAAAAATCCTTTCTTAGTGCTCATATACATCATAAAAAGAATCCCTTTGCCAAATTTCAAGTTTTTTCTGGGTACAGTAGTTTCGGCTGTGCGTTGATATATAAGTCGGGTTTGCCTTTGGCCCGCGGCTCCGCCCGCGTGAGTGTCGATTTCTCAGGAACAGTAGAATTACCCGGAATACATTAGTTCATGACTTTCAATGAAACACTTAATATTGAATTTCAATTGAATAACTTCAAAAACGGAAAGTTTCATACTAACTTTGCACCCCTATTTTACCCCCTTAAGGGATGATTTTTGAGTGAAATATTTTACTCCTGTTTCATACCTTTTAGTAAAGAACCGTCATATTGAATTTCATTCGAATAACTTTAAAAACGACAAAGTTTCATACTAACTTTGCAACCCGTTTTTCCCCCTTAGGAGATGAATTTCCAAAAATCCTTCCTTAGTGCTCTCCTACATTATAAAAGGAACCCCTGTGCAAAATTTCAAGTTCCTAACCCTTATAGTTTAGGTCCTGCGTTGATATGTCAGTCATTCAGTAAGCTTCTCCTTTTTTTTTTAGTATGGATTACTATGGATAGTATGGATAGGTATAATGCTGTCGTATAATGATGATGAATTGACTTTGGATTTTAATTTTCTTATGTCACTTATTATTTTATTTTATTTTTGCTATTTTTTGCTATATGTTTGCAGACAAACTCATGCCTTGAGTTCATTCAAATGACGATAACTTTTTTTTAATGAACCGATTTTGATGAAACAAACTTTAAATGTTTTGCTGAGTTAAAACAAAGCAATTGGTGAAAGTTTGAAGTAAATCGGTTCAGTATTTTCGGAGATAATCGTGATCATACATACAGACAGACAGACAGACAGACAGACAGACAGACAAGAAATACTAAAAAATTTTTTTTGCTTTCTATTATTCTTTTTAAGTGTCCCTCTATCCATTTCAGTCAAAAATTCTAAATGTACAGACAAAAAATTTTTACTGTTTTATTATATGTATAGATGGTGTATTCGGATAAAAATATTATAAATGTGTTATCTAGTAATCATTTACAATGACACACACTTCAATCACATAATTAAGTTGCGCATTAGTTTTTGTTTAATATACCTAATTACAATATGAAGAAAGTAAAGGTCCTATAGTTTTTCGTACACTCTACTTGATACTAAATAATATTGTGAAGAAGACTGTATCAAGGTCAATAGTAAAGGATTGCCTCGCGTGCTCAAGAAATAAGAGTATCTCGTGAAGGTACCAATAATGCAAAAATAATGACATAATACCAAACAGGTTGAGTGTTAACCAGCAATCACTTTCTCTCTTTGTAAAAACGTGTCAGAAACACGTCAACACTGGCCCTTTAACTTACATGATGGCAATATCGAGTTAATATCGAATCGTCGCAAACTTTAATAGTCAACTCAATCTGAATCTCAGCAAAAAAAACTCAATCACATCTAAATATGAGCTGGTAAACATATATTTTGACAAAATAATGAGCAAAAAATTAAAATACCATTGCATGGAAATAAATTAAATACGAGTATGTATTAATATTGTTTTCAAGAAAAGTTGTATTGTTTTCAATATAGATTCACGTTTGAAAATCAGCTTAGGCATTAAGGAGATATTATTTATGGTGTAAAGAACAATGTAAATATATGTCAGTAGACCAGTTGTAGTAGTATAGTAGTAGTTATGGCACTGGTAGACTAAATAATTTATTAGGCCACCTATAATTTAGACAAAATAAAAATGTAGATTACTTGCAAAATATAAGAATTGCTATATTTGCGAGAATTTTGAGTGGCATTAGAGACCAGCTGCTCACACACGAGTGACCATTTAAATTTTATACCATTCAGTTCTAATATACATCTAATCTAATATACAGTAAGTAAGGTCTTCCTTCGGCAGATATTGCTACAGTGATGACTTTATCGATTGTTTTAACGTATTGAGTGGTCTGGGGTATTCGCCATTTATACACAGGCTTTACGTGCCATAGACCGGGCTCATATATATAATACTAGTGATATTGAGTTTATTCTTTTTACATTACACAAAATAATCTCAAAATTAAGGTATGCCTATACATGTACAAATTAAAATGAGTTATTATTAAAACAGGGCTACCAACGATATAACTAACAGTTATCAACGATAGTCCACTGTAATAAAACTCTTAATCTTGGATTTTATTTATTATATTTACATGACAGCCCGAAAGTATATAATGTATTGGCTCAAGAACAAACAACAACGAGGGTTCATGAACGAATGCTTGTAAGATATTTATTTTGTCATAATTTCAACATGCGTGCACAGATATTGATATAATATGTTGTATTGATAGAAATGTTTCATAATTGTAAATGATACTAGCTATAAGTTTTGGTAAAACCGTAATGTAAATTTTATATCTCTTTAAAAAAACTTTAAAATACGCCGATCTGTGAGACTCCTACGCCAGCGTTGCCAAACGGATGGCTCAGAAGAAAGCCCATCACCGGCCGCGGCCTTGAACCCTGAACACTAAACCCGAATCAAATCGCCATTATACCCACCGCAATCTATTTTCGATTACATTTGCATCGGCGACCTCTTCGCTGATAGCTTTATTATAATCCAGTATAAACACTATGAAGCAATATGTTGAACTGATGAGTTCTCCGTACATTACAAACTTTGTAACAATCTCAGTTTAATGGCTAGTTTGCCATCTTGGGTATTCTGCTATGTTGGATATAGAATGACGCCACACAGCTAACCATGTATTGTCATTTAAACCAAACGAGTATACAACATTTCAGATCAATTGGTGGAAGATATCTGCTTCAAACTTGAGTTGCAAGAGTCCATCCGAACAAACATAGAACATAATATACATTGCAAGATATATAAAAGCTTGTAAAAATAGAACTTCCACTAACTTAACAAATGTTATATACAGAAAATATTCGTGTGTCTGTAGGTTTATTTGCCAAAAAAAAATGTATAAACTCAAAAATCTACCTTAAAGTACCTGATATGGTAATAAAACTTTGTCAAGATTTGATTCAGTGATTTAAAGTAATCTTTTTCATCATTAAGGGCTTTTTTGTGATATTTTAAATTTACTTATAAAATAAGTCCTCGTGTGGTACCAGGATGTCCGCGATGCTACTCTCAAACGACGCCGATCCAAATCTTCTATCTTGTCACCATCTAAATATGTAAAACGCTACCCACTGAGATTGAATACGTTCCGATAACCTCTATTATGAATCGTAACATCCACGCATAAGGTCTACTTTTAATTGACTAATCGTTATATTATGCAAATCGATATTATGAAGATTTCAATGTCATCACTCGATGTTTAAAAATTAAACAAATATGTCAAAGGTTGCTAAAGAAGCGATGAGTACGGAAGAAAACCACATTAATAATATACGATTTAGAGCTCTATATCAGAGTCGTAAGATTTAATATTGGTTTTCAATTTGTATCAGATTGCGTCCCACACGTGTTCAGATTATGAATCGTTAAGAAATTAAGCTAATTGAATACATTATGTTTTTTTAAACTTGAACTTTGAAGGTTTTTTTTATTAAACTCTTGTTAGATTTTATATTATGGACACTGTATGTATATAATAATTATTTAAAAGCGTAACTAATGATCCAATGCAAATTTAAAGTATCTCTCTATATATGTATGTCTATTATGTTTTGTGAACTATGCACAACTACCGCCTGCATATTTATATCACGCAGTCTTGCAATCAGTATACTAAGCTTGAGATTTTAATAAATTGTTTCCAGGATCCCAAGCTGAAGTAATAATAACGTAATAAAAGCGATTAATTTAAAGTGTAAAAATCACGGTTAATATCTCACAAAATCTGGGGACGTCTGTGTTTACGTTTATCGTGTATTTGGTCACGGCAACTCCCAGCACGATTTACATAAAATATTTTTTTGTTTATTAGCTTCAAACTTACTAGAAGAATTTTGGGATTGGAGATAACTGTCTAGTTTTCTACCGTTCTTTTTTTCAAATATATATTTTTTTGTAAACAGATATGTATTCAGCAGGTTACTTTTCTAAACGGGGACATCCATGTATGTCTTTTATAAGGCTTGTTTTTTTAACGTTTAAATTAGAGTTACTACAAGGCGAGGCGTGCAGTTTTCGGTTTTCCAAACTTTCCTAGGAAAAACATTTATATACCGTTAAAAAATATTTTCATCAATATTTTTCATGTTGTTTTCAATTTTACCTGCAAGTCGGTCTTTACAAAAAATTTGGTGGTTTCACGATATTTTAAGAAACTGGTTCGCGTGTTAAAGACGTGTCAACTAATTAATTTATCGGAACAGGTTTAGAGAATGTCAGCTCGTGTTGGTCGCGGATCCGGATGGCAGACGACGACCTTTGTCTCGGGAACATGGGATAAGGTTACATTAGCGATAAAAGTTACGTGCCTCGATGTGTGCTAGTAAGGCGAAACAATTTGCATATAAATCATATATTTTTTTAGAGATTCGATCTTAGTGAGCGCTATAATTTAATTAAAGATATGGAAAAAAGATAAAATTAACATGGCAAATTGATCTACGGCACAGGTCACAAAGATATTTTTGCATCAGTTCATTAAGTTGACGTGAGGTGAAGATACGCAATTTTCTTTAGCTGATACACCAGGACAAGAGATATTATTATTTTTCTTTTCAAGTCAAAATTACTAAAGTTAGTCAACTGAATTTATTTTTAAAATAAAACGACTTGTACATTTTGTTCAATCTCATTTTCACTCTGACGATAAAACGATGCCTTGCTCTCTCAGGGAAAAAGAGAGACAGTTCTTTGTAATTAATATTTTTCAAAATAATCGTGTCTGGCGATGCACATTAATTTAGCACTTAACTTGCAAATAAATAATCAGATAGCGTGAACAGGAAATCCTATTTTGAAGCAAGACATTTGTATGTTTATACAAATATTTTCAAATGTAATACTTCCCGCTTATAATCAGCTACAAAACATATTGGCAACTGCATTTGATTTAGTCAAATGTCATTCGTGAAATATTTTGATTTGTTTCAAATATTTTATAAATAACCTTGATGAAACCAAGTTCAGGATTATGATCACTTTGGTAAGTCTTACCAAAAATCTACGAACACTGATTTGTTTGATACAAAAGATTTTTAAAAGGAACTCACATTCTCCGGTCTACCAAACGGCTTGGCAATTTGTTTGACACGTAAGCGATTGCGTTATGGAATGCCAAACGCCTGAGTTCGCACATTTTTGTAATTCGCACTTTGCTTGCACAGCGATTGATAGGCTGTAAGCCTATCCATCGTGAAAGCGAAAATAATGCGCGCGCGATAACGATGTTACTCATTTGTTAACGACAAATTCGGATGTTCTAACATTTGAAAGACATGGAGGCAGGTAATATAAAATTGCAACTTACTCTAAGTCTGTCTGTTGGATATCTTTTATAAATTTAATGGTATTTGAATTCGACCGTTAGTAAACATTGGATAAATTGCTGTAAGAAATTTAAAAAAACATTATTGAATTAAAAGATCGCAAATTTCTTAGTAACGATATATCTTTCTTTGTTGTTTGATCAATATTTTTATTAATTATAATCCACCAACACAATTCATAACCATAATTTATGATGTCCTCTAATAGCTTTTTCTTTTGCAAGAGTCAAGCTGGAACTTCAAGCTACACTACTACTACTACTACTACTAGTAAATTGTTTAATTAGGATAACATATTAATGTTGTGCTTAACTTTATTATTCTATAAAATCGAATCTTTAAACTACGGCATTTTTATAAACTTCCAAATTTGGATTCAAAGAGAATATCAGTGTGGTAAACACAACCGTGCTCAGATGCCGACGTGTATGGCACAGCCCAATCAAACGCATTCTCGGTCTCCGTATTTGTACTCGTGAGCACTTGTTAGTCATAATCAACACGCTGATCTAATGTTTACTAAACTTGAAGAAAAATAAGTGATTTTATTAAAAAACACTTTTTTTCATTATTTATATTAATTTTAGCTATTCATTAAACATGTGAAAAACCTTTATTAAAACTCTTATAATAAATATTTACAATGTTCATCAAATCGAGATTTTTTTTTGTATTTGCATAAATTTTTAACATAAAAAGATACAATTTGATACCTGTCATTTCACTTTAATTGTAATTATTTTCTCTAATATATTACACCGTTTATTTTTTCTTTACAAAGATCTAGAGAATCAGTAAGTAATAACTAACTTAACCATAAACTGGCCAGTCTCGTAAACTTCTCGTCGTGTCTAGAATAAACGGATTGATTTGACAATAAAAATAACTTGAAAATACCGATGACATACGTCCAGTGTGCTCATACATGTTTTGACATTAAAGCAAGACTAGTAAATCCATAGATTTAAAAAAAAAATCGTCTCATGAGTAAACCAAACAAATAGATAAGTTTCTGATTACATTATTCAGTAATATTGGTGATAAAGATATGAATTAGACCACTAAATATAGCTATGAACTAAATTACCTTTACGAAAATAACGTGTAAATATATATTGTTGTTGGTCATGGTGCAAAAACACTGCACTGTCGAGCTCAAATGCTATGCTTATTGTTATCACAAAGGATACTATTTTTGTGCGGATTTCTGTTCGAAAACGTGTGATTTCTGTATGGAAATATCAATAATAGTACCCCAGATGTGTTGACACTGGCGGGGCGGATGTCAGTGAAGTGATTCACTGGAGAGACTCGTGCCATTTCCTATTATGTTTTTTGTGGAAGTTGGCAAACTCGTCCTTCTAGTCATTTTCTGGCCTTGTATTCATAGTATCTATAAAACAAAGTTAAATTTACCAATTAGTCCAGTCATTCAAACGTTAGTTATAGTTGAAGAAACTATTAAAATGTAAATTTAACGATATCTTAATAACTCAAGAGCAGGTTGTGACATAATCTGAAGATCAGCGCAGATACTGCGCTGACTTTATGTGTTTGATTCCAATTTGTAAAGGTTACTTTATAATTTACATGGCTTATTTTCTTTTTTTTCGTTCATAAAATGCGTTTTAAATAATAATAAGATTTCCTCTTATTTATGGTGTAGTATTCTTGAATCTTAACGACACAAAATAAGAGTTTGTTTTTAATAAGTAATACTCAAGTCACGGAAAAACAATAAAATTATTAATATACAAACAGTAATTAATTCGTTGATTTGTTCAGAAAAGACAAAATGGGATATTGTAAGGGAAGAAGGTGTAATATTTTCAATTAAAAAATAATAAAGAAGAGCCAAGTTTGGCCTTTCAATGTACAAATGACTGATTGAATCCTCGATGTCATCGGATCAAGTGTTTCGAAACCCGATCAGATAAGAGTAAGTAGAGGTCAATCATTATTACACGTCTGTCAGAGAGCGTTTCTGCAGAGCCTAACATTTGCAAATTCTTGTTTTTGCATTTCATAATTTAATTTGACTTGCACCGATGAGGTAACGCTGCAGAGACGGCGGCGCGGCGGCCAGCCGCTGTGTCCACTGCCTAACATGGGGTTATCGCTTGTGACCTTAAGGCTACCTCATGGGATACAATACATACATATAACCTGAATTTACATATATACATATTATCACGTCCTTTTCCCTTACGGGTAGACAGAGCCTAAGGCCTGTAGGTCCAAAGGCCACATTTAGCGCGTTAGCGGGGTATAGGCGGAAAAGGTAATCAAAATAGTGATGAGTCGCATCGCAGCCGCATTGTTTATTACCATTATTTCCTTGATTATGGCTATTTAAACTGAATTTAGCTATAAGTAAGAACGGCATTGTATCAGCGAATGCTCGAATACTTCACCTGGAATCATATACGTAGCAATTTTATAATTTTTTTTAACTCAAAAACTTATTTGTACCCACGCCCATGCAATATTTTGCCAAAATAAACTAAAGCCACTACAACACTACAATCATTAATAACATGCAAATATGTAAGAAAAGCAAAAGTAGCCGTGTGGTATCCGGACCACTCTAATAGGACCACTCCAAGTCTTCCCGTGGATGTCGTAGAAGGCGACTTAGGAAATACAAGCTAAACAAAGCTTATAAACATCTAAGAGCCTCTCCAACCCGTCTGGTCAGCGTGAAGAGTGTAGGCCAAGTCCTCTGGCTGCTTTGGCCAAGTATGGCCCTAGTTGTACAGAGAGGGTCCTGCTCCTGTAGTAGAGACTAAAAAGGACCTGATGATGATGATGATGATGTAAGAAAACCCCTTGAAGGGATGATGTAAGCCGTCGATCTGAACAATTCCTATGGGATCAAAGCTAGGAACTTAAAAATGGACATTTGTAAACAAAAATGTTCGGTCGCCCGGACAATTTGTAAGGGAAAGTTAAAAAAAATGTTGAGTTCTCAGCATTGGTCCCATCCGAGAAGTTGTTCATATCGACGGGCTGAATCACCCCTTCAAGGATCGGACGGGGTTTTCTCTACATATTGTACAAATGCCCAACTTCTAAGCTTTTTAAAAAGCGCATAATTAATGATGAATTTTCCTCACACGGCCCAAGTCCGAATTCGGCGAACACGCCGGCAATTACTTAACAAGACACAACAACGCATTACAATACTCGCCTTCGCTCAACCCTCGTTACTCGAGAGACGCTGTTGCAACAACTCTGCAACATACTCCGCCAGGATATCATTTCATATTAATTACTCACTTACAAGAAGACTTTAATTATTGAAGTTTTCTTACCTTAATTAACATTATACATTAACTCTGAAAACATCACACTCCTTCTTTTGGGCAGTTAGTAAAAAGTTTATAACTAAATTAGAATCCAGTAGAAGTCATGCCAATTGTTTGTTACTAGCAATTAAAAAAAGAACAAAGAATTAAATCACCTAGACTTAATAGTTTAAAGCAAAGCGTTCAATTAAAGCAATAGACAATCCTTTTATTGAACGCTTTTAGCTTTACGCAGTTTATCTGGGGGCACGGCCGTGCCCCCACCAAGTCGAGCAAAAAAGCGTCACGGCCGTACCATCCTTTTCTCGAAGCAATTCAGACCATTTTCGACCCCCTGTAACTTCGTTGTGGATAAAACTAGAACACTGAAATTTTCAGTAACCATGAAGGCATTGTAAAGACACGTATATTTCAAATTTCATTCAATTTGAACCAGTATTTTTAAGAATTATAACGGGTCAAATTTCTTAATTTTGTCACTCACTGACTCACCGATCATCAAAATTCTAAGGCACTTCTAGCAGACCTAGAAGCTTCAAATTTGGAATATAAGTAGTGTTTGGTGTATGAATCAAGGAAAAACTAAAAAATCTAGATTAGTTTTTCCTTGATTCATACACCAAACACTAAAAAATCTAGATTAGTTTTTCCTTGATTCATACACCAAACACTAAAAAATCTAGATTAGTTTTTCCTTGATTCATACACCAAACACTAAAAAATCTAGATTAGTTTTTCCTTGATTCATACACCAAACACTAAAAAATCTAGATTAGTTTTTCCTTGATTCATACACCAAACACTACTTATATTCCAAATTTGAAGCTTCTAGGTCTGCTAGAAGTGCCTTAGAATTTTGATGATCGGTGAGTCAGTGAGTGACAAAATTAAGAAATTTGACCCGTTATAATTCTTAAAAATACTGGTTCAAATTGAATGAAATTTGAAATATACGTGTCTTTACAATGCCTTCATGGTTACTGAAAATTTCAGTCTTCTAGTTTTATCCACAACGAAGTTACAGGGGGTCGAAAATGGTCTGAATTGCTTCGAGAAAAGGATGGTACGGCCGTGACGCTTTTTTGCTCGACTTGGTGGGGGCACGGCCGTGCCCCCAGAAAAATCTAGAAAAGACCGCAAAGAAAATTAAGCCCATACAGCCAAGTCTTCAGTTTGGCTTTATTCGTAACGATGTTTTATACGGCAGTTATTATTATGCGTGCGAAGCCGCGGGTTTAAGCTAGTCCCATATAAATATAGGCGCATGGTAGTGCCCCTGCCAAATCGAGCAAAAAATGGGTATTCCCGTCATGAAAACACGTGTATTAAATTATTTATTAATGCAAAAAACGTACCTACGTGCGTATTCGTACTTATTACGAGTGCGTAAGGTTGTATAATTATATACCACGCGCTAGCGAGTGAGCGCGGGCCGTTACTACGCGCTGCGCGGTGCTAGCGCGAGGGCGCGGGGCGGGGACAGTGGCGGGGCGCGCGGAAAGGTGAATGACGCCAAGAAAATTCGTTGCTGGTAGATATACATATATACAATAAGTAGAAGGTACCGAAAAGGAAAAAAGTAGAACTGTCTACAAAATACAAAAAGAAATGAGATCCCATCAAAAACAATACTTGTCAAAAAAACCAAGTCTCGCAACTCAGTTGTTCTGCGGTAAAAAGTTGTGAGATCCATGTAATACCAAGTCGGTTTTTAATTTATTCAGTCTCTACTTAAGCGACTTTCTGTCTTAATACGTCCAGTCTCTAAGACCACGATCGTGGTCCATAACAATTGAAAATCAATTGTGTCTGGAATCTCCGTACTCGAAGCATTAAGTTGTTACGTAATAATTAACAGCATCTTATAGTGACGCATATCAATATTAAAATTCTTTAATGTTTTATATAAATATATCGAGACTTGGCCATCGCACTAAATAATTGAATTTACCTGTGTTTTCAGGCGATTGAATTTACACGTGTTTTCAGGCGATGGCCAAGTCTCAATATATTAATATAAAACATTAAAGAATTTTAATATTGATATGCGTCACTATAAGATGCTGTTAATTATTACGTAACAACTTTATGCTTCGAGTACGGAGATTCCAGACACAATTGATTTTCAATTGTTATGGACCACGATCGTGGTCTTAGAGACTGGACGTATTAAGACAGAAAGTCGCTTAAGTAGAGACTGAATAAATTAATAACCGACTTGGTATTACATGGATCTCACAACTTTTTACCGCAGAACAACTGAGTTGCGAGACTTGGTTTTTTTGACAAGTATTGTTTTTGATGGGATTTGTTATTTTCACGCCATTAGGTACTATTGAATTGAAAATCGTGGGATATTGCATTTACGTCTGGAGTGCGAAGAATGGAGGTTCATACAGGAGTTTCATACCGGAAAGAAGTATTGTTCCCACGGGAGCAACATTAACGTGAGCGGACTCGCGGGCGAAAGCTAGTTCAATATTAAATCTACCTCAAGGTCTATACAAATTGTCGTCTCTGTCTGCGCCATATCTCTAGTGTATTGGTTGAGATTGTTAACCACTATAATAATAATAATATATCAAACCCGTCAATAAACATGCTTCTGCTCTCAAACAACAAAACATAATGAAGTTATTATTAAAAAACATTAATTAATGCGTAGGAACCGTTTATGATAAATTGATCCAATAAAGGTCAATGTTGTTGAAAATTAAGATAAAATAAGATTTATGTGTGTAATTATTTATATCTGCTTCAAGAGAAGCAGATATAAATATGTGCGTGAAGACACGCACAGAGCAGCCGCGGCTGCGGCGGGAAATGGCGAAATCTAAGACAATGCGGCTAGCAAGTCTTGGATGTTATCGGCAAAGTCAAACAATAAATGAAGACCAAATAGAATTTGAACAACGTTGAAAATGATGCGACACAAAGGTTACAATTTGTGTAAAAATGTTGTAGGTACACACTATACAAATAATATGATAGCAAACAACGGCTTAGCTATCTTTTCCTACTCTTGCGCATAGTGAAAGTTTAAGTGATGTTTGGTTTGCGTGCCTTATCGATCACTTTGAATGTGCTTACGAAGTGAAGAATACAAACTTACAGTTACAAAAATAAACTAGTAACAATACGCATTTCTGATACGTGGAAAGACTTTGTCGTTTTTCGTCAAAATAAAAATATGCATTTGTTTTCTCTAAAAAAAAAAACTTAGAGTACAAATCCTTCACATCCGAGCGTCTTGTTAGTTTATACGGTTAATGCTGTAATTTTGATGAGGCAACGTTTTGTCAGCCGGTGGCCCGCCCGACGGCGACCCTCATTGGGCAAAGTCGCATACAAATATATGTCAAAATGTTGTAGCTATATGCCCCCGATATCAATTGAAAACAAATTCTCTAGGATAACACATTGCATGTAATCCAGTGCGCTAAAGAGGCCATTAATTTAAATAACGAGCTCTAATAAATCTAAATCGCTGAGCTTCCCTCCTATAGTCAGACTCTCTCCTAAACATGGGCATAATTAATAATTTTGCATCGTCCTTGCCTTAAGTAGGAGGCTTGAAGCATCTTTGTTCATAGAGTACTTGACCCGCCTCACCTCCAATTTGGAGGTGAATGAAATGACGTAAAGAATCTGTTACCTCAGGGACGACGTCTGCTTAACCTCTGATCCCGTGGTGTCGTCCGTGCCTGCACATACATGGCTATTAATTTTACAGTGTCTCTTTTGCGTATCGATCTCAAATATTTATCATTTAAAAAAAATATCAATAATCCAACATTTTTGAGCGCGTCGCCTGTTCAAATTAATGCTCCCGGCTGTACTGCCGCCTAGTCAGTAGGCGAAATTAACTATTTTCTTGCTAAACTGACTGCCTGTTGCATGCTATAAATACTTGCTTGAATGCAAAGCTATAAGTAAAATGTTTTGCATGTACTGTGTACTATGAACTTGTCATTCTCTCTTCTTTATCGCACACTGTGGCACCAAATTTGTTGTGCGAATTTTTACGACAAGTTTGTTTGTTTGTTTGTTTGTATATTCTTTATTGTACATAAAATAACATCAAATACCATAAAAGAAGTAAACTTAATAGCTAGACAGAGAATATGCACAATGGCGGACTTATCCCAGTAGGGGATCTCTTCCAGTCAACCAGGTATCTGAAAGGACAGAATCAGTTATGTGATGTGGGGTACAGGTGAAAGTTTAAATACAAAAATAAAAATATAATAATAATACGGGGAAAATTAAGAAACCAGGCAAACTATGTACCTAGTCAAAATAAATTAAAGTTGGTTATAGAATAAACTAAGTTGGTTATAAATACTACAATTCATAATACATATATAGACATGCATATACATATACATACAATATATACATATACATAATATAAGCTCAACGCATCGAAGGATTCATGTACAATCTTCTAAGTCTTGACTTGAAGGAGGCGATCGAGGGAGCCATTCTAACATCCAAAGGGAGCGCATTCCACAACTTCGCGGCAAAAACGGAGAATGATTTGGCATAGGTCTCTGTTGAGTGGTGGGGGATCTGCAACACAGGGTTACCGCTCGCACGCAGCCGACTATCTAATTCCCGGAAAGTAAATTTCTCATGGAAATAACTAGGAAAGTTTGGATTATATAGGACGTTAAAAAGTAAGGACAAGATGTGAACCTTGCGGCGCAATCTGATAGGTAGCCAGTTGAGTTGGCAACGAAACTCGGACACATGATCAAACTTCCGTAACCCGAATATAAACCTTATGCATTGGTTTTGCAGCCTTTCTAATTTATTAAGTATTCCTTCATTCGAATCCAAGAATGCCACATCCGCGTAGTCGAGGAGGGGAAGAAGAAGGGATTGGGAAAGGAGAATTTTGGTATCCGTGGGAAGGAAATTTTGCAGGCGTCTTAAGGAATGGAGGGAAGCAAACATTTTACGGCTAATTCCGTTGAATTGTGGACCCCAGGAAAGAGTTTGATCCAATACGATGCCTAAATTTGTGACCGTAGAGGAGAAAGGAATTATAACATTATTAAGTATTACGTCAGGCGTCGCACTGAAATCAACTTTGGAAATGAAATATGGACTGCCAATAATAATTGCTTGAGACTTAGCAGCATTGACCAGGAGGCCAAAGCTGCGAGAGAAATTTGCAATATGGTTCAGGTCGGAGTTGATCGTCGCTATAGCTTGACTCAAATATTGAAGAGGTGCGGCCGTATATATCTGAAGGTCATCAGCATAGAGATGAAATGAAGAGGACAGAGAGGATGAAATACGATCAATAAATATTGAAAACAGAACCGGCGATAAAATCCCACCTTGTGGAACACCTGCCTTCAGGTCACACCATACAGATTGACGATCATCAATTTTGACAGATTGACGGCGGCCCGAAAGATAAGAAAGAAACCACGAAAGTGAATGCGGAGAAAAATTAAGAGAACGCAAAATGCCTATGAGAACATCGAAATCTACCATATTAAAAGCGTTGGTAAAATCTAAGAGAACTAGGATTGTTAAGGTTTTATTTTCGATGTTCGCACGAATGTCATCTGTGATTTTGACAAGGGCCGTCGTTGTACTGTGGCCGGCTCGGAAACCCGACTGGTGAGTAGCCAATAAATTATGACGGGAAAAGAATGATGCAATTTGGTGCTGAACGTGATGTTCCAAGATTTTGGATAGGAGGGGAAGGATGGAAATAGGTCTTAGTTGGAAAGGCATTATAGGATTAGGTTTTTTAGGAAGAGGAATAATAAGACCTTCTTTCCACGCAGAAGGGAACACACCAGAAGACAGGGAGCAATTAACGATATCAGCTATGGCAGGGGCGATAAATTCGACTATGGGTTTAATCATGTCTAAAGAAATATTGTCATTGCCCACCGCTTTGGTATTAATGCCCTTTACAATTTTTACTACCTCGTCCCTGGATATATTAGCGAAATCAAAGGAAGGAATATCGGGAATAGGTCTTGAGGCGAGACCATCCAGCGTCCTTTGCTTTGTCCCGGCAGAAAGGTTCGCAGGAGGTGTACTAAAATATCTGTTAAGTGCATCTAAATCAAAAGAAGAATTAAGACCAGACCTCTGCTTTCCTATACCTAGCCGTCTTAGAAAGTTCCACACTTTATTGGGAGGATTGTTCTCTACGTTTGAATGAACGTATTTCCGTTTGGCTTCACGACACTTCTTGTTACAAAGATTTCGTAACGCAACGTAAGCATACTGGTTAGATTCTGACGGGCATTGACGTAGCCTGATTTTGGCTTTATCTCGTCTAGCCATCATGGTTTTTATGTCTGGACTTAGCCAAGGGGCGGGAAAGTGCTTGACTCTGACCGGATGTAAAGGCGCGTGTTTATTATAAATATTCAATATAACATCATTAAAAGCTGCCACCTTGTTATCGACATCTTGCATAGCCAGCACGGCATCCCAGTCAGTCTCGACAATATCCGCAATTAGCTGCTCACGATCAATGGCTGAGAAATTCCGCAGCATCATAATTTTATTTTTCTTTTTAGGAGAGCGTAATTTAAAAGAAGCATATATAAGATCATGTGCCGAGAAGCATGCCGCATTGTGTTGACCATGCACCGCTACAAGTTCAGGAGAGGAAGTGATGATGAGGTCAAGTAGGGATGGAGGTCCATTATGAGGGAAGTGAGTGGGACCAAGGGGTAAGGAATGCAGATTTAATGAGTCAAGGATAGTGAGGAGAGCATTTGTTCTAGAATCATTTTTGATAAGGCATGTGTTAAAGTCACCAAGAATTATTAGATGTTGGAATTGAGCACGAAATTCAGATAAAAGAGATTCAAAGGAGTTGAAGAAATTTATATGAAGAGAAGGGCTGTAATACACACCAAGAAGAATTTTAGTGACATTGAGGGTGACCTCGAGGAAAAGGTGTTCAGGCGTCTGAGATATAGAGGGTGACTGAGATAGAATTCGGCAAGGTATATCACTACGCAGATAGATGGCCACTCCACCGCAGTTAGCCATTTTAGGGACCCCGTTTCGATCTGCTATGTATGTCCTATCACTTCTGATAAGCCTATAGCCAGGTAGAGGAAAGAGAGTAGAGGGAAGAGAAGGCTTAAGGAAACTTTCAGAGATGAGGATTGCATGAATGTTCGAGGATGAAAAGGTTACTAGTAAATCATTATAATGCGCAGGGACACTTTGGGCGTTGATATGAGCAACATTAAAATTTTTGGCAAGTGTAGAGAAAGTGACTTTTAGACTGTCCTCAAGAGAGAATAAATCGTCCTCTTCAATACTTATAAAACTATTAGACGAAGAAGATAAGGAATAATATTCAGGGTCAGAATTATAACAAAGTACATCGGACATTGAGCAGTGATGGTTAATTAAATACAATACTATACAAATATATACACATACAATATACTAAATAATCTAACACTATTACTTATGCTGATAGTAAAATATAAACCTATAATAGCAATTAAACACCGAAATATCTATTTCAGATACCTACTTGCCAGATAGCTTAAATGTATAAAGACGGACTTACTTAAACCTTAAACTCTTAATCAACGTATTGTGAAATACTCATGGACTAATCAGATAATTCTTGAATTTATATGATTCATCGCAAGAGATGCAAAAAAGAAAACCGAGTCCAAACTAAATAGAGAAGTAGAAGCAAGGTAACTATAAAAAAAAAAAAAAAATAGGTATAAAAATTTATAACAAAACGCATTGCATGTTGTGAATGATATGTGGCAGAGTAGCTAGTAATGCAAAGTAGTGTACAATGTTAAAAACAAAAAAAAAAAAAGTATTAAGTTGCTGTCACTGTCAAACTCTGCCATGCCAATGTCAAATAAATAATAGTCAATTCAAATAACAAGCAAGGTTTGCAATCGTGTTAAGTGGTTGTAAAAACATTAACAATAAAAAGAATTTAGGATTACCTTACGTGCATTGAATAATTTATGTGATATGAAAAGCTATAGATATAATGTATACTTCAACAAAAGAGATTGAAAAGATCTCACGAGCGAATAATACCAACTGAAAATGTCATTTTTTCTGCGCCCTTGTCTGAATTTTAGCAATACGGACTCTAGTTTCTTTAGATTGGGGACGGTTGGAAGATCCACCCTCGGTCATTTCCCTCACCGAGGGGCTTACTACAGATCGCGTTTCCGAGCCAGCGGCAACTTGATCGTCATTGGGTTTGGCTGCAGCATGCTCCTCAGTAATGGCACGCAACTCCGTCATCGTAGTGATTTTCTTGCGGAGACCCTTAGCAGAAACGACTACAATCTTACCATCGCTGGTCCAGGAACCTTTAACGCCCAATGCTTTCCGTGCTTCAACAAATACGGCGTGACGAGTGGCTGTGAGAAACTCGGATATAGTTAGGCCACTCCCTTTCAAGTTTTTTTTGTTGATCCATATCTCACTGCGACATCGGATGTCAGCACAACGGATGAAGACAGGACGCGGCTTATCCTCTTTAACAGTCCTTCCCATACGCCAGCAAGATGCAATTGACCCAGGTTGAAGTGAAATCTTCAGTTTATCATGACATATTGTCTGAATGTTTGATGTTAAGTCCTCTTCCTTGCTCTCACTAAGGCCATGAAGTAGAAGAATGTTGGCTCGAGATCTCATTTCATTATCATCTAGAGTGAGAAACACCAGTTCCATCTGCCTGTTCAGGTTAGATACCGCCTTCCAAATAAATGTTTTAAAATTTTGGTACTCACTTAAGAGGACAGGATCATGGGCCTGGCTGCGACCACCAAGGGATTCCTCAAAGGATGACATCTTGGAAGCAAACATTTCTTTCATCTCGTCCATGTTCTTGCAAAGCAGTGCGAGTGGGTCCATTGTAGTGAAAAGTGAGTGATGAAGTCCAAACAGTGAAAGGAGTGGTGAAATTATTATCTGGCAGGTACTGTTATCTGATTATTTATATCATAAACTGGCAATATTTTTATATATATGTTTAATATAATTAATTTAAAATAAAGATAATCGGAAGCTACTAAAAGACGTCAAACTTTTTCCCCAAGTATGAGTCCAAACGACGCTAACACACCACCTTTGTCTTCAGCTCGCCAGCGATCAACAGGGTTATCCTTACTAATATTATAAATGCGAAAGTGAGTTTGTTTGTTTATTTGTTTGTTTGTTTGTTTGTTACGCTTTCACGCCGTAACTACTGAACCGATCATCATGAAATTTTGTATACAAGTTCTCTGGAGTGCGGAGAAGGACATAGGCTACCTTTTATTCCGGGAAAAAGTACTATTCCCGAGGGATCGACATTGACGCGGGCGGAGCCGCGGGCGAAAGCTAGTCAACTATGAACTAGAAGTATAAACTAGAAAAATATCATCTTTAATGCAAAGCAAACTGTTTAACTTGTCGTTTCCATGTATTTTGAGTTTCTGATTTCTTGTAATACTATAATCAACTTTATAAAAATATAGTAATAAAATACTATGTTTTCTATATGAAAATAAGGTTTATCGTTCAAAATTAACTATAATCAAATAGGTACATCTTAAAAACAGTTTAATGGCCGCAAGTCAAACGTATAATTTATGCCGCGAAAATATTTGAAAATTCCTATTTTTAAACAATTTTAAGGTTCTCTTGTAACCCTACCGAGAACCCTAGTGAGTGGGGGCAGCACCACGCGCCGAATGACCTTGACCTCGCGACCTCTACTACCGGCGTAACCTAAACACAACTTCACACTGGGACAGTTGACTCACTGTGAAACATGTAACGATTGTATGCGACCATAAATACATTGCAGGAGATAAATTACACGCAAGCCTCATTTGTTGAGTACAAAAAAAAACCGGCCATGTGCGAATCGGACTCGCGCATGTATGGTTCCGTGCCATAATTTATAAAAACTTTAAAAAAAGTTATAACTTTTGTATGAGAGCCCCCTAAATATAAATCTTATTTTAATTAAATTATTTATTTTTAAACCAAATATATTACTAAATATTCTGTGAATATTTATATGTTATTATTTATAAGCGTCTACCTGTTGCCGTTATCAATATCAAGCAAAAACGAGCAAAAAAATCACGTTTGTTGTATGGGACCCTGAAAATAGAATAAAATATTTATTTTATTCTCTTTTTAGTATTTGTTGTTAGAGCAGCAATAGAAATACATCATCTGTGAAAATTTCAACTGTCTAACTATAACGATTCATGACATACAGCTTTGTGATAGATAAGCAGACAGACGACGAAGGTCGTAACTGCAATATCTGTTCATACTACTGCGTTAGGAAACTGGTAATGCAATTATGACCGCCACTGTACAACCCAATCGAGTCAACTGCGCACCTGTCACCCGTCCGTGACATCGCATTCCAGCGAGATGCGCACTTAACTCGAACGAGTTGTATATAAGTATGCGAGTTTCTTTATTTCACCATGTGAAATGTCTCAGCAGATTTTTAATGTGTGAGGTATAGTTATGATTCTTATTCCGAGTGACATGGGCCGTTTTCTTATTACTCGCCTGTAAAACTTGTCCAACGTGAACATTGACTTGTTATGGCGAGCTCAGCAAAGGTAGCAACTAACCCCGGGCGCCTAGCGCACGGATTGTGATGTGTTGCCGCTCGCCGTACACAAAGAGATAAATTGAGATCTGCTTTTTGAAATCAATAATTTCAAATAATTTGGAGTGTGTGATTAAAGTGCGAAAGACGAACGTGCGAAGTGATTGTAGTATTCATTTCTAGTCATATATTAAAAAAATATATCCTACCAGATGCATATGGTAAAAAAAGGAATATGTCTGTATTTATTTTTGCCCGCGGCACGGTTTGTGTTTAAATATGTATATATTTCTCGGGAACAGTACTTTTTAAGGATGAAAGATATCCTTTATCCTGCTTCACGTCAAGTGATGAAAAAAATTCATGATAGCTAGTTCAGCGGTTAAGGCAAACAAATCAAGAAACAAACTCACTTTCGCATTTACTGATTGTATGGTTGGGTAGGAAAAGCTGTGCTAAAGCTTTAAGTAGTTACCCCTGAACCACCAAGCGGTCGGATCGGTCGGCATAACAATAGAAAATCAGTTGTGTCTGCGTTTCTCGCGCTTGAAGGGAAAGCATTAAATTGTGTCTTATTTCTGAATCTTTAATAACCTTCCTTTATGACTAAGATTGGGTACCGCGTTTATGATTTTATTTCTTTTACATCTAGGTGAAACTTTGGAAAAGTCGGAGGCATCCAGTAGTCTGGTAATGAGTTAATTATAAATTTTACGATTTATAAACGCACAAACCAGCGGAACATTTGAAATATATAATTGACAGATTATGGAGATCCTTTTTCATCACTGCTGATGTAAATTGCGTGTGAGTATTAATTATAGCCCATGTTTAGTGTATCTATTAATGTAGGTAATGATAATTAATGATAGCGTGCGATAATAAGGAAACGACACGTGTATGCTAATGAAACAGATTTCATGGCAAACAGAACATATGAGACGTAAGAACAAAAATAACCAAACCAAGTGCGATTCGGACTCGCTAATAAGTTTGAAATTACAAAAAATATTTTTATTATATGACGTATTTAAAAATTTATGCTTATCGCAATTTTTCCCTTATCTGTGCTATAAGATGTTCCTTCGAACCAAATTTCAAGATTCTAAGTTCACGGGAAGTACCCTGTAGGTTTCTATTTCCTTGCGATACAAATTTGCGGCATAAACGGCTGTATCTTTTGATTACTCTGGCTTAGAGATTTGATTTTTTCACAGCTCCAAGAGACAGTAGACCTGAGATTTTGATATGAATTTTAGCTTGATACCTAGTTCTGGAGAAAAAGGTTTTGACAAACAGAAACACGGACAACAAAGTGATCCTACAAGGGTTCCATTGTTCCTTTTGAGGTATGGAACCCTAAAAATGATTATATTGGTGACAGAATTGATGTCTCTTGATCATCAACTAAGATTATTTACGACTTTTCAAATTCTCTCTTGAAATATATTTATATTTACATATATATGTAGTATTTCGATCTACTGCGATGTACGGCTAGTCTTTTGAAAATGTATCTTGGCAGTTATTCCACCATGTTATTCAAAAGGTAGACATTTTGTCCACCTTTCCAGACGCATTCGACTATATTTCCCGCCCAATTTCACTTTAGCCTGGTAGTCTTAGATGGGGAGAAAGGCACGTAGGTCGACCGCTTTATTCAGTCTAGCCCAGGTCCAGCCCTGCTTTACGTATGTTTTTGTGATAAGTTATTAACCATAGGTTGACTAATAATAATGAAGCAGCAGTGGGAAACAAATGAATAATTAACGTGAAGTACCGATATAAAATGCGTGTCAAGTAGCAAGCCGGCAGATGCTCGTCGCAGCCCAGCTTTACAAGCTGGGTGAAGTCAGCCGTGCTTAGTTATGAGTAATTAGACATAGCTTACTCACTTAAAGATTATTAAAAAATACTTTACTCCATTGTGTTACTTAAGTAAACATTATATTAAGTGATTATATTATTTTCAGCGAGCCTTCACCCACGACGTCGTCTATGTAGGATGGGTTTAATGATCCTTATCTGAGAAATTACTTTAGGTATATTAGGATAGATTTAAACTGTACGATAGACTTATAAAGCTCCTTTGATGTTTTTTATGGCGCCTATATATCAAATGATCGCCAGCATATGTCGGGAAAATCTTGCAAAAAAACCTACTTCAATCAAACAACTGAACTAATTTTGATAAAATATAAATGGGATCAATAAGAAATCATTTTGCAAATCGGTTCTTATATAACGAGTTATGAGGTAACAAACATTAAAAAAAAACATACAACCGAATTGAGAATCTCGCAAAGCTTATTTTAAGACGGTTAAAAAGAATTGGTATGTCATTACAAAAAGTGACTTCTTAATCTTAACGTCAGTAAAACATATTACATCAACGTTGGCCCAGTGGATTCTTGTTTCACAGTCGCTCATATCTTTATATTCAAACAGCCACAATCATTTATTAGGCAATCGATCCTAAAATGCGTATTTTACATAATTATTACATCAAAACGAGTTCCAAAACTGGACAATGCGCTACATCTTCGCGGCGAATGTCAAAAGTCACGGCGCGACTGACATTTCAATTCGATGACATTTTTAGACCAAATACTTCTGTTTGAATTATTAGTGCATTTCCGTACTGGAATATAAATATGCATATTATATTAATTCTTGTTATTTCGAATTAATATGAAATTTTAAGTGGTTTATAATTATAATTTTATTTAGTTTTATTACTGTGCATTTAGAAGATGCGATAATGGCTCCCGAGCACAGAATTATTGACTTTTAAATTTTAATATTAAAGTACGAGAGTTGACTACAGTTGCGGAGAAGGTCCGTCCTTCAAGCCACGTCGCCGCCAGATCTAAAGAGCTCTGTCTTTATCAGATAAGTTTTAAGATAGAAGTAAATCTAAATTATTTATTATTTATTTATCTTTCTCTAAAGATGGTGTTCCCTGGAGGAGACCGGAGAAGGGGTTCTTGTAGAATAATAATAGAAGGAGGAGACAATAACAAACCTACAACAGGCACTCTAATTACTTAATGTCTAAATATTTAATATCGTCAGTTTATCTATATATAGTGTTCAAAATATTAGTATCTTTAAATTTTCTTTTTCTTCTTTTTTGATACCTACTTTACTTACATGTTACTTTTACAAGAAATTAAAGGCTTTTTATTTTATTTACATATTAACTTCTACTCGTCACACATTTGTCTAGCGAAGTACAATACAACGCAGTTCACACAGCCTTAATTTTTTATCAAGATGTCATTTATTAACGTTGTAGGTATATCAATCTCCTTTTACAAGATAACGTCTTATAAATCGATGAACGCCGGCAGCACGAAAAATGTCACGTTCCGGAGTAGCAGTAGTAGTAGTATCTATCACGCATCTATCTAGGCTGTCACCGTTATCACGTAAAATGATCGTCCGTGAACCGAGTTTTCGTCTATGGTTACAGTTAAATGGGTTCATATTCGAATGCATAAAATTAAAAGGCATTCAGGTCGCATGAAAGTTTTTAGGGCAAGCTTGGCAAGATTTTTCCCTCATAATTATTTTTATCATAATAATATATCGGCATACATACTATATATACTTTGCTGCAGTGGAGACTAAAAAGACCTGATGATGATGATGAACATACATACTTTGTGCATCAATGTTTTTACAATAATGATAACTTATCATAACATTTTTTGGCATTTCAACTTAAGTCATACTACTACAAATCATAAAATGTAATGTAAATCAAAAAATTTAATGCGAACAAATATACATATACTTAACAATAATGATATTAAAGAAACTTTTTAGATATTTTGTAGCTTTTAGATAGTAAACACATTTGTTTTTATTTGTTTTTTATAAAATAAATATATAAGAATATTGTTATAAGTGTCATCACAGTTAATATGTAATAAAGCAGGTTTGTTTGCACATAACTTTTTTTGTAGGTATTTATGTCGATAGCCTTTAGTATTTATGTAGGTGGGCCTTGGGCCACCCCGCCGCTATTTATACCTAACTATAGCGCTCTGTCACAAGATTTTGTTTGTCTTTATTTTTTTACAGATGATGTAGCGACTCGATTCAGTTCAGAGTTGCTGCATTTTTATTATCTATACATCTATCTATACATATAATCTCTGTATCTACTCCGTGCATATAATAATCTATACATATAATAAAACAGTAAAAATATGTTGTCTGTACATTTAGAAATTTTGACTGAAATGGATAGAGGGACACTTAAAAAGAATAATAGAAAGCAAAAATTTTTTTTTTCGAATTTCTTGTCTGTCTGTCTGTCTGTATGTATGATCATGATTATCTCCGAAAATACTGAACCGATTTACTTCAAACTTTCACCAATTGCTTTGTTTTAATTCGGCACAACATTTAAAGTCTTTTCATCAAAATCGATTCATTAAAAAAAAAGTTATCGTCATTTGAATGAACTCAAGGCATGAGTTTGCCTGCAAATATATAGCACTTAAATAATAAGTGACATAGGAAAATTAAAATCTAAAGTCAATTCATCATCATTATACGACAGCATTATACCTCTCCATACTAATATCATAAATGCGAAAGTAACTCTATCTGTCTGTCCGTCTTCTTTTCACGCTCCAACCGTTGAACCAATTTGGATGAAATTTGATTTGGGGGTAATTTGAGACCCGGGGAAGGATAGGGTACCTTTTATTCCGGGAAATTCTACTGTTCCTGAGGGATAGACACTAACGGGCGGCGGCGGCATAGCCGCGGGCAAACGGTAAACCTGACTTATATATCAACGCAACCGAAACTGCTGCGCCTAGAACTTGAAATTAAGAAACAGGGGTTCTTTTAATGATGTGAGTGAGCGTTAAGAAAGAATTTTTAGAAATTTAACTTCTAAGGGGGTAAAATTTATATGGACTTTCTCATTTCTGGACTTAGAAGTATGAAAGTAGGTATAAAAGTTATCGATTCAAATTAAAAAAGATGGGTGTAGATGAAATTTGCAAAATTCCCATCCTTAAGGGGTAAAATGGGGTGGGTGGTATAAACTTTGTATGGAATTTTTCTCATTTTTTGACTTAGACGTATGAAAATAAGTATATAAGTTCTAGGTTACAATTAAAAATATCTGTGTAGGTAAAATAGACGATATTTTCCCCTGAAAGGGTAAAATATCGTAATTAAAAAAGATACGTGTAGGCGCGTCAACTATATATTCTAAACTCCGTCCTACATCAGCACCGTATTACCGATTATAACCAAAATCGCTCAAAACGTAACGTTCTCGTTGCAATTTGACTGAATTAATCGTTTCGTTTGCTTTCTGGGTCCGTTTCTCTATAATAAAATTGATGCTTAACTTAAAATCTTACAACTAAGTTACTATTTATGTAAATTAACTTTGACAAAGTATCTAAATTACCTTAACTACGAAAAATCGGAAGACATCCCACCTAAACAAACAAACATAGTCATAATCTATAATCTTTTCCTGCTTTATAATCGTTATAGTTCACATATGTATTTGTAAAACAAAACTTTGCAGACAAAATCATAAATTGCTGTTCAATGATATAATTACATTCCTTGTAAAAGACTTACCCTCTTTTCCATAAAAATTAACAAACGCCTATTAAACCTATTTTAGTTAAAATATGTTTTGTCTCGTTCTTTCCATGCCAATCGTTGCAGAGAGGGATAAGGACAAAACATATTTTAACTAAAATAGGTTTAATAAACGTTTGCTAATTTTTATGAATAAGTGGATTAAATAATAAATTGACATGTGCATGTATGTGTGTACATAACCCACATCTCTATATAATATTATAATATATTTGATTAGAAACAGACCTAAGTTTTTGGTAGATAAGCTGTGCCTATGTCAAACACATAACGTGTGCGGATGAGGGAGCACTGAAGTACTGTGTGTGACACAGGCTCTGCCTTCTTCAGGCTCCAGTATTCGTTGATCTATAGCCATTGGTTTAGAAATTTATAGCACAACCTCAACCAATTTGAACTTGTATTCAACAACTACTTTGAAAAGAGATTCTTTCGGCGTATCTTCTCTGCAGCGGTCGGTCCCAAAACGCTATCAATTTATAGCTTTTGAACAATAATGGTTATTTTTAGTTAAGTAGGTAAGGTTATTTTATTCTTAGTTAATTTAAATATTAATAAAATTAAACAATAATTAATAATTTGAATATAATTAAATAAGTAATGTTTAAAATGCCATGAATTTAAAATAACTCCGGCCTGGAAAGGCCTATTTTCTGAATAAATCTTTGAAGTTTGACTCTTAATTTCTGTATTATATTAATCGAGATAATAAATATACTTTTTACTTACTTACATACTTTATTTTGCTATAGGGTTGTGAAAACATATTCTTTTTATAAATAAATTATGAAATGTAAAATTGTTCTATTCATTACGTAAGTTTCAGAACTTGGCCTTGACCCAAATTAGTGACTTCAGTGTAAAGTCAAAGAACCTTTCCGATTACGTCAAATCAAAAGAAGAAACAAAACAAGTAGCATTATTTAAAAAGAAAATGTTGTCTATAAAGTCGGTTTACGCACGATCATTTTAAGCGATGACGATAGAAGAGAGATAGATGCGACACAAGTTGAACGCTTAAATTGGTCAAGCAATTAGAATTAACTTATTTGTATGTTCTCGAAGCATATACCGCATATTGTATCGACTGTTGGTGAACTAATATAAATAAACGCTTAGGCTGATCTTACCTCTCTATCGCATGATCTGCGCTCTCGCTTTCACACGGAACGTGATACTTTTTCGTGCGTGCAACTGACGTTCAACGATTTATACGACGTTATCAAGTCAATCATAAAAACCCCATTGCCCTATTAACAGTTTACGTCCGCCATATTGATTCTTGCTGACATCATATAGCCTATGACTTTGCGGAAAATAACACTAATCGAATGCCACCTCGTACTTCACAATTGCTACAACGTTATAAGTAACACTTTGATAGTCGACAGTTCAATAAACTGTTAAAAACAAGTGCTGAGAACAAGCATTGTTGGAATTATTATTACTACTCCCCCTTTAATAAAATAATTTCACAAAGCCCTACGGCTTAGTGAAATTATTTTTACTTCCTTTCATTGTCTTTGATTTCCTGAACAAGACTATTTTTGATAACCCTACACTACACGTACCAACGAATCTGAGGGCAAAGAGCAAAGATTAGTGACCAGTGCTTTACTGCCTTCCGCGCTACGTTATAAATCTGGCCATTCCACATCACTTATGACATTTAAAGCTTATTTTAATTAAATGCAATCACTCGCTACAAGCGAATTGCAAAATAAACAATTACAAAACAAAATGTAGTGCGGTAAAAGGGTCTATGTAGATTCAG
Organism: Elegia similella; assembly: GCA_947532085.1. Classification (NCBI taxonomy): domain Eukaryota; kingdom Metazoa; phylum Arthropoda; class Insecta; order Lepidoptera; family Pyralidae; genus Elegia; species Elegia similella. The sequence continues at coordinate 166,428 of OX383930.1, read as the reverse complement.
CAGGTCCATGCCTGCCCATCCCTTGTCTAAATAAAAGATATGTCTGGGAAATGGTCACCATAATTTTCCGCTAACAATATTATTTTACTTTGTAAAATTCCAACCTATACACTCGCTATATAATCGGCCTATATATTCGTATTCTAGTTTTAGTATTAAATATGTCAATAACTGCCAATCCAAGTGACTGGTAACTGCTGAAAAAATTGCCAAGCTTCTTGAATCATTATGTTAAGTAACAGTAGGTGATGCCGCGGGCGGTGGCTCTTCGGCACCAATACGCTGAATAGGCACTTCTCCGCAGAACAATCGGGTGCGGCGCGAATCGATCCGACGCGCCGCGTCAGGCGTGTTGCAATATTACAGACACAGGTGATAGTTGAAGCGCTTCCCACTTTGTACGGGAAGGGATATAGACACGTTATACACAGAAGTCACATTTGAATTAAAAAACATATTCTGCTGGGTAGATGGGAATATTTTAACAGTAAAAAGTACATTCGTAAATAAATAATAATCTAAAATTGAAGACAGTAGCGTCATCTAGCTTTTGCTTCTTCCACTTCTAAATCCTAATTTGTAGTATTTTTGGTATTACTTTCTTTTTTGCATTTCATACATTCAGATACGTCGCTAGTTAGCTCATTTGAGCCTCTTAATTGCAGAAGCGGTGGTGGTCCAGTGGTCTAAGAAAGCGACCTATAAGCAAAAGGTCCCGGGTTCAAACCCCGGCCCGGCCCGCCTTGTACTTCTGAGTTAGTAGACGAATCTGACTCAATTACAGTCATTTTAATCGACCACTACCTGCTTCCGGTGAAGGACAAAATCGTGAGGCAACCTGCACACTAGTGGATTGTTCACTAGTGTTTGAAATGGATGAGACAATGGCAAACTACTGCATTATGTCATGACAAAAATAGTCGTTGTTTCCACACAATGACACCGACAAGAGCTTAGTTCTTAAAATATGTGAGTGAATTGCAGACGTGATTCTTAGTAGACACAATTGGATCACTTTCAAAGTTTCAAATGTAAGTGATAATGATAATGATGTAAGTTTTTTTTAAAGATATGTGTTTTTCTCCTTTAATATATTTTAAAACTAAAGTACCTACATTATCTATCTATCTATACATATAATAAAACAGTAAAATTATTTTGTCTGTACATTTCGAATTTTTGACTGAAATGGATAGAGGGACACTTAAAAAGAATAATAGAAAGCAAAAAAAATTTTTTGGAATTTCTTGTCTGTCTGTCTGTCTGTCTGTCTGTCTGTCTGTCTGTCTGTCTGTCTGTCTGTCTGTCTGTATGTATGATCACGATTATCTCCGAAAATACTGAACCGATTTACTTCAAACTTTCACCAATTGCTTTGTTTTAACTCAGTTTAACATTTAAAGTTTGTTTCATCAAAATCGGTTCATTAAAAAAAAAGTTATCGTCATTTGAATGAACTCAAGGCATGAGTTTGCCTGCAAACATATAGCAAAAATAAAACAAAATAATAAGTGACATAAGAAAATTAAAATCCAAAGTCAATTCATCATCATTATACGACAGCATTATACCTATCTATACTATCCATAGTAATCCATACTAAAAAAAAAGGAGAAGCTGACTGACTGACTGACTGACATATCAACGCAGGGCCTTAACTATAAGGGTTAGGAACTTGAAATTTTGCACAGGGGTTCTTTTTATAACGTAGGGAAGCACTAAGAAAGGATTTTTGGAAATTCATCTCCTTAGGGGGAAAAACGGGTTGCAAAGTTAGTATGAAACTTTGTTGTTTTTGAAGTTATTCGAATGAAATTCAGCATGAAGGTTCTTTACTGAAAGGTATGAAACACGAGTAAAATATTTTACTCAAAAATCATCCCTTAAGGGGGTAAAATAGGGGTGCAAAGTAAGCATGAAACTTTGCCATTTTTGAAGTTAGTCGAATGAAATTCAGCATGAAGGTTCTTTACTAAAAGGCATGAAACACGAGTAAAATATTATTCTCAAAAATCATTCCTTAAGGGGATATAACGGGGATGCAAAGTTAGTATGAAACTTTCCGTTTTTGAAGTTAATCAATTGAAATTCAATATTAAGGTGTTTCATTGAAAGTCATGAACTAATGTATTCCGGGTTCAACTAATAATTCTACTGTTCCTGAGAAATCGACACTTATGCGGGCGGAGCTGCGGGCCAAAGGCAAACCTGACTTATATATCAACGCACAGCCGAAACTACGGTGCGCAGAAACTGAAATTTGGCACAGGGATTCTTTTTATGATGTAAATGAGCACTAAGAAAGGATTTTTTGAAAATCAAAGGGGTTAAAGTTTTATGGAATTTTCTAATTTCTGGACTTAGAAGTTTGAAAGTAGGTACGCAAGTTCTCAATTAAAATTAAAAAAGATCTGTTTAGGTGAACCAGACAACATTCTCCCTTGAAGGGGTAAATAGGGGGTAAAGTTTGTATGGAATTTTTCCATTTCCAGACTTAGAGGTATGAAAATAAGTATATACGTTCTAGGTTACAATTAAAAAAGATCTGTGTAGGTGAACTGTACAAAATTTCCCCCTTAAGAGATAAAGGGGGGGGGGGGGGGGGGATTGTATGGAAATTTTCTCATTTCTGGACATAGAAGTATAAAAATAAGTATATATGTTTACGTTGAAATTAAAAAGATCTGTGTAGTTAAAATGGTCGAAATTTCCCCTTGAAGGGGTAGAATAGGTGGGGTAAAGTTTGTATGGATTTTTTTTATTTACTTACTAATATGACAATAAGAAGTTCTCTATTACAATAAAAAAATATCTGTGTAGGTAAAATGGGCAAAATCCCCTCCTTAAGGGCTAAAGATCTATGCAGGTGAAATATATTAAATTCCCCCTTCCGGGGAAAAAGTAAAGGGGTAGGGGTTTGTATGGAATTTTTATCATTTCTACTGTTCCCAAGGGAACGACATTACCGCGGGCGGAGCCGCGGGCAACAGCTAGTTATTAATAAATAGTAGAAGCAAAATACAAAATCCTAACGTAATGTAGGTCTTCGATACTTTCAACTTACGGAGTACATTAATAGTCTTTAAAACACATTTTTGTTATTCTCCTTTCTTTTGTCGTCACATTATGTGAGCTGCCTAAAGGGTTTGTTTAAATCATAGATTTAAAGAAATGGGTTTAAATAAAAATACTCACAGGGGTATAAAACAACATAGTATAGATACGGTATTGTTTACCGTCGTACCGCCGCACATGAGCTTGATTCACCTACCTTCTTCGACCCACGCGTGCGCCTGCGCAGATATTACTTATCATAAACAGCTCTGTACGTAAAGCTATGCTACGTATTGAGCAAAATGAATATTAGCTACCATTACAGACAAACTAATATTTTTATAAAGTAAGTATAATGATTGTATTCATTGATTCCAATCTTCAGCATACCGGTGTCCCTATTTTGATTCCGTTTTCCGCCTACCCGCCCACCGTCAGATGAGCATGTCCGCTGAGTCTTACGGCCGACGGTGGTCTTCCTGGAGAGACTAAAGTATCATTAGCATGGATGTTAACTAAAGAGTATGAGGTATTGCTGTGTACTAATTACAGCTTAAAGTTTACTTCTTCTTCTTTCCGTGTCAAAACGGTTATATAAGCTTTATTTTATACAGCTATTGACCAGTAGGTGGTCTCAGTTTACACTAGTTTCCACACATAATAATTAAGACATGTAAAGAGTCGCAGTTACTTTTTACGGTTCCGTTCCCAAACGGTAAAAACGGGCCCCTATTACTCAGCCTCCGATGTATGTCCGTGCGTCACGAGGCTGTCAGTTTTGGAAACGCTATCAGTATTTTTACTACGGCGTCCACCACTCGATTTTTCTTTCTGTTTTCCTACTCTGACTGATCAGGCAACCGCTATTTCAATAGACTACCTCACGACATTTTTTTTCACCTCCCACACCAATCTCCACGTCAAGTTGGCTCAGGTTTGGTTCGAAGTTCCACAACACTTCAGGAGCTTAAATATCGCGAGCCCTCTGGCTGCCTTTTGGATACCGATGGATGCCGATTTGGATGCCGATTGGCAAACTTTTATACTTTTTGACAGTGTAAATAGAGTCAGAGTAAATAGATTTGCTCTCGTTCCAGTATTCTATGTTTATTTAGTTTTCTGAGTCGCAGTAGGTAGCTAATGTGTAACTTGACGATTATGCGCTAGATTCAGAGGCGGAATGCCTTGAGCTTCTTCAAAACATAGTGTTCGGTACAGCGGACGGCGGATCAACAAGTCTTATTACCTTGCCTTAGAGTATGTTTTAATTCGCGTTGCGATCGGTCACCTGCAGTTTTTCGTGCCCAGTGTATATCGTAGACTCCGAAGATCGTCATATTGACATCTACATAATTATACTGTCAATGTTATGACAAGGCCGTATTTCATAGCAATGTTAGGGCCGTATTTTCTATGGTCACATCAGTTAGACAATAATTTGCATACTACATCATTGCCACTAGCACAAGCGCAATCAAACGTATTCTCTGACAAAAAGAATTCGCAGTCAGTTTCCAAAGTCAGAAACAATTATATTTATAAACGGGAATCAGCTTGAACCTCTTTACACATCGGTCATACTAATGTAAAATAATAAAGTTAGAAACATTTGAATCTTTTAATAAAATTGATGCCTGTCTTCATACTGCCCTGAAAAAAAATCTTCGATTTGATGAAAACGCCTGGCGTCAACTGACACTTCCAATAAAAGATGGCGGTTTAGGCATCAGGAAAATGTATAGTATGGCTCTTCCCGCTTTCCCCTCCTCTGCTTATAGCGTTCTAGACGTGTGTAAAAAAAATTTAAGTGTGACAACACTATTTTAATAGATTTGATTGCAGAGGCAAAGGAAACTTTGTAAGCCCTCTGTCCCGAAGAGAGAATTCCAGTGGAAATAAAGGTACAAAAACACTGGGATACTCCTTTGGTACAGAAAACTGTCAAGGATTTGGCTGAAAAATTGAGTAGTGACGTAGACCGTGGTCGGTTCTTCGCAATTACCGAGAAGGAATCCAGCCACTGGCTTCATGCCATCCCATCATATAACGTCGGAACATTGCTGGACAATAACAGCTTCCGAACTGCAGTCGGTCTCCGGCTGGGTACACCAGTGTGTTCGCCACACACCTGCCCGTGTGGCAGCGACGTAGATTAGTTTGGATGTCATTGGTCTACATTGCCACCTTAGTGCAGGTCGGCTTTCACGTGACGAAATCTTAATGACGTAATCAGAAGGGCTCTTGCCACTATTTACGTTTCCTGCACACTTGAACCTCGGGGTGTGGTTCGTGATGATGGTAAGAGGCCTGATAGGTCATTGATTCCTTGGGAACGCGGTAGGGCTCTAGTGTGGGATGCTACTTGCGGATCAGTTGCTAGAGCTGGGTCTGCCGCAGAAGCCGCTGAGAGCGCATTTAAGCAGGCATATTTGAGAGACGCAAATATGCCTGCTTAAATGCATCAAAAAGTAAGCATTGCCACATGCAATGCTGCACGCCTTATGGGCACACTTCCACAGGGCAGTGATTAGTGGTAGGTACATACAAGGATTTTATTTGTTGTTAGGTGTTTTTTAATAGTTTTTATCAAATGGTTATTTTGAGTTACGCTTAGGTCTGGTTTTAAATTTAATTATATTGATTATAACCCAGCGACTAGTTTTAATAATACATTTTAAATTTAGTGATGAAATATAATAAAGTTTAAGGTTTGTTAAGATACCTCTGCTTGCACATGAAAACATTTCGACACGATTAATCGCAATCTTCGATTCGACTATTGAAATACAACGCCTGCTGCAAAACATATTTTTATTATTGAATCTGTTATGTGTTATTGCTTGTTGTTTAGCTAAAAGTATGCGTTACCCTATCGCCTATAACAAAATATCAAGTAACGTATCTATATGTTCAATATAATATATAATAATATTATAAAGCTGAAGAGTTTGTTTGTTTGTTTGAACGCGCTAATCTCAGGAACTACTGGTTCAACTTGGAAAATTCTTTGTGTTGAATAGTCCATTTATTGAGGAAGGCTTTAAGCTATAAAACATTACGCTGCGACTAATAGGAGCAAAGCATCAACAAAAAATGTTTAGAAAACGGGGGAAAATTGTTCATTTATACTTAGAAAAGAACTAATTAATCATAATAACAGAAATTGCCGCGGACGAAGTCGCGGGCAACAGCTAGTATTCAATAAATGGAGCCAGAGGGTTCTGTTATGGTGACCCCGTACAGCAAGATAACCGACGTGTGGGTTAACCAGCTGCCAGATGGAAGGACGGTATCAAAAAGACGGCAGTTCCGACTTACCGTAGTTCCGACCTGCACCAGGATCGCATCTGTATATACCTACCTACCTAGGTTCATTGTCTAGTTTCCTGTTTTCTCATATATGACCTCTTCTAGTAATGAACTTTAAGTACCGAAGAATATAATAAATATTGATTATGAATCCACTTGTGTTGATGAGCCACAGAGGTAGTGAAGATTAAACCTTTGTTAATACTTGATTGTGTGTTCGAGTCCCGAGCACTGCCTTCGTCATCTTGGCCGACTATTGTCAAACTTTGACGAAATGTATCTATGCTTCTCATCATCGCCGTTACAGCCGTATGAAGTCCACAGCTGGACAAAGGCCTCTCCCAAGGATTTTTCGTACCATAAGCGAACATTGCCATACTCAGGTGAGATGGGAGACAAATGCCTAATCCAACATTTAGTAAAAAAAAAAAATACTCACCACGCTTGTCCAACGGGTTGGCGAGCGTAGTTTCTCTGGCTTCCGATGGAGCTTATGCTTCCGACGCTACTGTCCATCGAAAGTATTTTTAAGCTGCTGAAGGACAGGAATTTGTTGGATTTGGGTATGGAATTAAGGTATTGTAACCCGGGAGGTCGCGTACCCGATACCATACCTGGAGCAACCGGACAAGCAGTTGAGGATGACATCCCTCACCTTTGCTTATAAAACCGTTATTCCTGAACAAATAATAAAACAAGTACTAAGTGTAGAAAGTTTTTCCGGTACTTACTTGAGTTCCATTTATTTGTAAGCATTCGCTGATTATTATTTTTAAACGACTGCCAGGATTGTTTTTAGGGTCCATGTGTGTACATAAGAGTGCGTTCCTTTATTCCACCAAAACTTCTTAATGCCCCAATGGATAGACGTATGGTGTATCGTTAAAATGCTAACAACCTCCCTATAATTATTTTGGCAGGCTGGTGGTGCTTTCATTTCTATTTAATAAATCTTGTTACAATCTATTAATGATATTTGGTTTTTACAACAATAACACATGTTTTTATAATTAGGTACTTGACGTTGACAAATAACTGTTAGTCATGTAACGTTAATCTAACACAATAATTTCATACATTTCCCGCGAGAGCCCACCGCGTGAACACTGCAGCAGGCATATGTGCATTTTTTTACAGAAATAAATGTATAAATTGAAATATCTCCGTCTGTTTCTCATTAATTTCAGCTCAGCTGCCGTGATTTGTCATCTGAGGTCCGCTATTTATAAATATCATAAAATTACAAATTTTAATACCCAGTTAAAACCTAGGTAAATTAAAACTTTCGCCAAGTCATATCACAAAAGAATACTCTCAGAATAGCGGATCACACATCACGGCTTAGAACGCAACCGAAAATAAAACGCCCGGATAAGGAAAATAACAACTCAACAAAAAAAAAACAATAGCTACCAGTTGGAAAACTTAGGCATTCTGCCAGAATTGGAGACTTTAATAATATTATTTAAAATTAAAATACTTCAATGTAAGGGACACCAGCCCACCTCTTAAGGTCGAATAAATTGTTATAAGTAAACATATTTTATGTAAATATTAGGAAATAAGCCTTGACACGCCTTCGGAATGCCTTGCTCGGAATTCAAAGACAAACTTGCTCTTTTTACAATAATAATCTATTCAATATTATCTAATTGCGCTGGGGTATAGGGAATTGCATTACATTTAAAATGCGAACAAAAGTAAACTTAGTAAAACTTTATGTTAAAATATGAATACAGCGGGTAAAAGTTACGTCGACATTCCCTTCAAGGGGTGACTCAGCCCGGTAATGTAATCAACTGTTACTACGGGACTACTGCTGGAACCCCAAAAAAATTTGGACATTTCCATACAAAACTCTCCGGCCGCCCCGTATATAAAGTTGTTCATAATAACGAGCTGAGTCACCCCTTTAAAGGACGGTGTGTGTCGACGGCACAATTACACGCTGTTTATTCGTATATTCGCATAATTATGAATTAAGTTAATGATCGAAGTCATTTCTTTCTTTAATAAGGACAAAATACTCGCAATGATTTAAAATAAATCTCTTCAAGTACAATGTTTAATCGTCGTAGGTTTAGTAAATTCACGTTTATTTTTAATTTAGGCGATTCGTAAAATTCCTTAAAATATGAACTAAGATATCTATAATATTTGATTTAGCGTGCAGTTATTTAAAAATATATATATTTTGACAATATGTATTGGTACTCCGCGACTAGTTGACATGACATTTAATTTACGTAATTTCATGAAAAAAGTGATTCACTAATGAATTCAACAACAAACAATTATTAATGCTGTCAAAAACAAGACACGTGTGGCAAGACTATTTACTACAATAACTATTTATACAAGACTTTTAGAAAGAATAAAGAAATTATTTAACGTACAGTAATTAAACAAAAAAATAAATTTAATGTCCTTTTACACATTAGTCTATCCACATTTTACACGACTGCCAATTTACTGTCATGCCTTTGTTCTTTCGTGACTTATAAATTTAAAGGAATAGTAAGGATCCTTCCATCATCCCAAACGACACTCGTTTTATTGTTTTCGGCGTCGTGTTTTAGATGGTTTATCAAGAGTCTTCTCAAAAATACTGTTTTATGCGAGTAAATTCTTAACAGAATTCATTTTCCTGTTCACAGAGGCTGTCACTGCATCTGGCGGTGGTCCTTTTGGCGGTGTACCACACTTGCCAGGCGGAGCGCGCGCCACGGGCCATCCAGGGCTTCTCCAACAGAAACTATGCCATCCTAGGCGACCCTATCCAGACCCCCCTCGACGAAGATGGATACTTCTACCCACAGCCGAAGATCCCCTTCCCGCCTCCGCCAGAACCGAGCCGGCCACCCCCGCCACCACCGGTCATACCTCAGAAGCCGTCGGAACCTGTGGGATACATCTACAATCCTCCGCCAAAAACAAATGGCTACGTGTATGAACCACCGCCAGTACCCTTCACATACCCGGCTCGCCCTACACCGCCGCCACCCCCACCCCCGACGATTCGCTACACCCCTCCTTCTACAACTACGCCTAGACCTACACCCCCTCCTACAACTAGAGCACCAACATATAGCACATTACTAAACAGTTATGTTACAACTGGTTACACTTATCCAACTCCTAAAATAACCTTCACGTATCCTACTCAGCCCCCAACTATTAGATACACGACTGGATCTACAATTAGGCCGGTAACAAGAACAACCCCTAGACCTACCCCTCCTCCAACAACAGGCTACACATACCCTACTCCTAAAATAACCTTTACATATCCTACTCAGCCTCCAACTATTAGATATACGACTGGATCTACAATTAGACCAGTAACAAGAACAACCCCTAGACCTACCCCTCCTACAACGGGTTACACGTACCCTACTCCTAAAATAACCTTTACGTATCCTACTCAGCCCCCAACTATTAGATACACGACTGGATCCACAATCAGACCAGTAACAAGAACAACTCCTAGACCTACCCCTCCTCCTACAACGGGTTACACGTACCCTACTCCTAAAATAACCTTTACATATCCTACTCAGCCCCCAACTATTAGATACACGACTGGATCCACAATCAGACCAGTAACAAGAACAACCCCTAGACCTACCCCTCCTCCTACAACGGGTTACACGTACCCTACTCCTAAAATAACCTTTACATATCCTACTCAGCCCCCAACTATTAGATACACGACTGGATCCACAATCAGACCAGTAACAAGAACAACCCCTAGACCTACCCCTCCTCCAACAACAGGCTACACATACCCTACTCCTAAAATAACCTTTACATATCCTACTCAGCCTCCAACTATTAGATATACGACTGGATCTACAATTAGACCAGTAACAAGAACAACCCCTAGACCTACCCCTCCTCCTACAACGGGTTACACGTACCCTACTCCTAAAATAACCTTTACATATCCTACTCAGCCCCCAACTATTAGATACACGACTGGATCTACAATCAGACCAGTAACAAGAACAACCCCTAGACCTACTCCTCCTCCTACAACGGGCTACACATACCCCACACCTAAAATAACTTTCACTTACCCAACTACTCGGCCACCTCCAACAACTCCGAGACCTACTCCCTATACTTACCCCACACCAGGAGTAACTTACTTGCCTGTTACAAGGACAACGACCACTACCCCAAGGCCGGCGCCACCGCGTACAACGGGATACACCTACCCCACGCCAAAAATCACATTCACGCTTCCACCTACGACCAGACGTACGACGCCGAGGCCAACTCCTCCTCCAACTATCAGATACACGACTGGCTCCACGTATAGGCCAGTGACGAGAACGACCCCTGCGCCGACGACTGGCTACACGTATCCTACTCCTAGAGTAACTTACACGTTACCAACGTTTAGGACTACAACGCCAAGACCAACACCTCCTCCCACACAGCCTAACACCTACCTGCCCCCCACCTACCTGCCGCCCACCACCAGGCGCAGCACTACTACCAGACGCACTCCTCCACCAACCTTCAGAACAAACCCACCTACTTACTTGCCACCAATAACAACTCCCAGGCCCACTCCACCTAACACGTACTTACCTCCCACCACGAGACGCACTACCACTACTCCTCGCCCCACGACTACAACCACTAGGCGCACGCCACCTCCAACTCTAAGAACAAACCCTACCTACCTGCCACCGACCACTGGATACACCTACCCGACTCCTTCAATAACTTACACATACCCCACTTTCAGAACAACTAGGGCAACCCTACCGACCACACAACCAAACACCTACTTACCCCCGACGAGGCCGACGCCACCCCCGTACATCCCTCCAAGAACTACTACAACCACTCGAAGACCCACCCCACCTCCGACGCAGCCCAATACCTACTTACCACCAGTAACGAGGGCCACTTTTCCCCCCTACATCCCCCCTAGAATAGTAACTACTACAACCCGTAGACCTACCCCACCTCCGACTCAACCTAACACTTACCTCCCGCCGATAACCAGGCCCACCCCGCCACCTTACACTCCTCCGCGAACAAGACCAACACCTCCTCCAACACAACCGAACACTTACCTACCCCCAGTTACCACTAGACGCACCACCACCACGCCAAGACCCACAACCACCACAACTAGACGAACTCCTCCTCCAACTTTCAGAACAAACCCACCCACTTACTTGCCACCAGTGACCACACCCAGACCCACGCCACCGAGGACCACCGGATACACGTACCCGGTCCCAAAGGTAACGTTCACTTTACCGACCTTTAGAACTACACCACCGCCGACTTATCTTCCCCCTACTACTCCCAGAAGAACACCCCCTCCAACCACAAGACCTCCACCCACCTACTTACCCCCTACTCAATCATCAGCCATCTACATCCCTGTAACCAGAACAACCACGACGACTACCCCTCGTCCAATTATAAGAACAAACCCCCCGACGTACTTGCCACCCCCAACCACAAGGCCCCCCTTCATCCCCGATCAAGGCTATTTCTACGATAAACCACGAGTACCTTTCAACTTCTAATTTAGAATTAAATAATTCTAAGTTGCCATAATTGTGATACCAAACTGTACTTAATAAGTACACAAGTCGCAGGTTTACATTTAAGTTTGTTTTAACGATATGTATATTTCTATAATTGTATGTATGTATAGGATTATTCGAGGTTACCGTGATTCTAGTGATTTAATATTGTTTAATGCGAAAATACTCAAAAATGTTATGAAAACGACACTGCCGTAACTTATGTTACTCGTCTAATATTAAACGTTCACTTTTTAATAAAAAACGTATTAAAGGTTGTATTGCATTTTAATTTATCCTGTTTTATAATCATAACTCATATTATGAATTATATTATGGAAAAAAACAAAAAATAAAAAAAGTAATTAATAATACATAGAAATGAAAATTTTGGAAGCCTAAAAATATTACCGAACGACATGTTACAAAATTGTATTATAGTTAACAACTATAACACAAACATATAAAAGTAATATTAAATACATAAAAAATATCAACGTCTATAAACTGAAAGGATCACAAATTGAAATTTTCCATTAAAACTGAATTTAACATATTAACATCATGTGAAAACGAAGTTTTAACATATAAAATGAGGAAAAATTCAAACCAAATTATATCGCATTACTAAATGTTACAACTTCACATCGTTAAAATATTATGAAAACAAACTAAATTTAACAATAATTTTTAATTGTATTTTTCATAAATTAATTGTAATATTATACAGTTTATTATTATACAGTTATCATAATTTAGCTAACGTAACATGTGACCATTGTTTTAAATTTTTACGTTGTTTAATTATAATTATTTTTTAATTTTTACTGTTCCGAACAAGAAACCCTTATAGTTTCGCCATGTCTGTCCGTCTATCCGTCCGCGGTTTTACTCAGAGACCATTCGTATTTACCAGACAACTTAATGACAACTATTGTCGTACCCGATCCAAAAAACAAAACCGGTGACTCCTCCGACGTGTCAAATTATAGGCCTATCTTCCTTGCTACGGTGATTGCAAAGGTACCGGACAGTCTGCTGAATAGATGCTTAGATAGGCACGTCTCGTTTAATGATGCACAATTCGGCTTCAGGCCAGGTCTTTCTACCGAGAGTGCTATCCTGTGTCTTAAGCAGACTGTTCAGTACTACACTGCAAGGAAGACACCCGTATTTGTCTCTTACTTGGATTTATCAAAGGCTTTTGTTGATCTATAGTTGTGTATCAAATATTATGGGACAAGATGAGATCTGAAACGAAGCTGGCTGAAGAAGTTATATTACTGTTCCAGCATTGGTACAGTAACCAAAGGAATACTTTTAAATGGGCAGGTTCGTTCTTACAAGAGTATAGGCTTGAGTGTGGTGTGCGTCAGGCAGGGTGGTTTAAGTTCCCCCACCCTGTTTAATATCTATATGAATAAGCTAATTGATGAGCTCAGCAGTACCGGTATCGGTTGTCATATTGACGGAGTCTGTGTAAATAATATAAGTTATGCAGATGATATGGTACTGCTGAGCCCATCAAGTACAGCTATGAAGATAATGTTAAATATCTGCGAGTCTTATGCTGTGGCTCAGGGGCTTAAATATAACGCCGCAAAGAGCGAGTTTATATAATAAAACTCGCTACACAAATGTGCCTTATTTTAAACTTAGCGGCACCCCCTTGAAAAAGGTAGAAAGTTTTAAGTACCTGGGCCACTGGGAACGAACATAGTAGCTTGGTTGCTACAGTATATCGAGGTGACACCGTTTTGTCTATATCTATACTTATAAAGCTTAAGAGTTTGTTTGTTTGTTTGTTTGAACGCGCTAATCTCAGAAACTACTGGTTCAAATTGGAACATTCTTTTTGTGTTTGATAGTCCATTTATTGAGGAAGGCTTTAGGCTATAAAACATCACGCTGCGACATATAGGAACGAAGCATCAATAAAATATGTTTTGAAATCGGGGAAAAATTATTCATCTATACTAATAAATCATAATAACAGAAATTGCCGCGGACGAAGTCACGGGCAACAGCTAGTATACTTATAAATTAAGATATAGTGCTTTATTTTGATTTATCCTATAGAAATCTGGAGGAACTCTTACAGTTCTTTACAACATTTGCCATTGTCCTCAGGCAATATCCTTACTCAGTTCTTTTTCTGAGATCTTTTTTATATTAACACCAAAAACGGAAAAACTACAAGCGCTGTTGGTCACCGACGTGGTAAAAATGCGTCGGCCGGTGGCGCGCGACGTTTTAAGGATATTGCTATCTCTTTTCAATAAATGTTGATTTGTCATTAGGAAGAAAGCAAAGGTGTCTTTGCCTTTGGCCTAGGCTATCGTCAAGAGTAAACCCATTTAATATAAAAAAGAATATATATATCGTTTTTCAACGAAATACTATCCATCTACGTTTAATACTAGATATTTAGTATTGATTGAAGGCATCTGACATAGCTTCATAACCGCAATCTACTGACGCTACAAAGTGACAAAAAGGAAAAATAACTGGAATGGACACTTGAACATAATAAGAACATTGAGTGACTCATGTTGAGAAAACGTTATAATTTTAAATAAAAATAAAATCTGTTAATTTCAGGCTACTTGGTCCATATTTTAATTTTAGTGCTACTCTTACACCATAGGAATTATAGTTATGGACGGAGATCTAAGAAATGCTGCTCGCATTCTATTTTCAGACCATACTCTTGCTCCTCCGACTCAAGAGTCTCAGCGTTGTATTCGAGAAAAGCATCCCTTGCCCCCAACATGGCTGTTTCTAGGCCGAACATAAATTGCAATGGAAATACACTTCAGGTCAAAATTGAAGACACCCTGTCGGGTATAATGTCATCCCCCAATGGCTCTGCCGGTGGCATTGACGGGATCACTCCCCAACTTACCAAAGGTTTAGTGAGTGTTTGCGCCGGCGATACTAGTAGAAAATAACAAAATTTTGTAATCATCTTTTTTTCAAAATTCCAGAATCTTTTACACCTTTACTGTATGGCGTGAGGCTATGTGTTTTAAAGAAAATAGATGGAGGGGTGCGGCCAACTTTGCGTCGCCTTACCTCTAAACTTACTTGTTTGCATACAGCCTCAGCCTAAAAAGACCGATTTCAACCATTTCAACTAGGCTTTGGTAGTATTTATTTTTATTTTTTGGTAGTATTCGGCTGTGAAGCAACAGTATATTCCGTCCGCACGTTTCTAAAGCAAGGTGGGTCTGAATTGCCCCTTAAAGTAGACGTAAGGAGTGCGTTCAACTAGACAGGACCGCCTTGTTGCATAAAGTTGAGAGCTCCCAGAGCTCTTTCCATACATCAAGCAATGCTACTCTTCGCCTTCAAAATTACTACACGACGGTAAAGTGATTCTGTCAGAAACTGGAGTGCAACAGGGCGACCCCTTGGGGACAGTTGTGGCACTCTTTAGATTAGGTATTCACCCAATCATATCGTCTCAATTCTAAATTGAACGTCTGGTATTTAGATGACGGGTTTATCTCGGACACTGAAGAATACCTTTATAACGATTTCCTGGAAATTAACAAAAAAAGGAAAATAGCTTTGTATCTAAATTTTAAAAAATGTGAGTTATTTATTTCTGACGTCATTCCTTACCAAAGCAAAAGCAATATTTTGGCAAAATTCCATCAGATTTCAACCGACTGTCTATCTGTCATTACTAAAGATACTTTATGCCTTCTTGGTGCTCCTTTGCTAGATTCCAGCGTTCAGCCTCTTTTGGAAAGAAAATTAGAAAACTTTATTTCGACAACCTCCAGATTAGATATTTTAAATTCTCATATAGCATATACAATCTTTAAATACTGTCTTTTGTACCAAAACTTACATACATCCTCCGTTCAAGTCCAATCTGGAAACATTTGGATCTTATAAATAAAATCAATGCCAGTCTTCATGCTGCCCTGGAAAAAAAATCTTCGTTTTGATGAAAATGCCTGATGTCAACTCACACTTCACGTGTGACAACACTCTTTCAATAGATTTGATAGCAGAGGTAAAGGAAACTTTGGTCAGCATTCTATCCCGAAGAGACTTCTTTGGTACAGAAGACTGTCAAGGATTTGGCTCATAATTTGAGTAGTGATGTAGACCGTACTCGGCTCCTCACAGTCTTCGAGAGGGAATCCAGACACTGGCTTCATGCCATCCCATCATATAACGTCGGAATATTGCTGGACAATAGCAGCTTCGAACCGCAGTCGATCTCCGGCTGGGTACACCAGTGTGTTCGCCACACACCTGCCCGTGTGGCAGCGACGTAGATCAGTTTGGACGTCATGGTCTACATTGCCACCTCAGTGCGAGTAGGCTTTCATGACACGGCTCTCTTAATGACATAATCAGAAGGGCTCTTGCCACCATTCACGTTACTTGCACACTTGAACCTCGGGGTGTGGTTCGTGATGTTGGTACGAGGCCTGATGCTGTGTCGCTGATTCTTTGGGAACGCGGTAGAGCTCTAGTGTGAGATGCTTCTTGTGTCGACACATTGGCGCCTTCCCATCTCAAAGGATCAGTTGCTAGAGCTGGGCCTGCCGTAGAAGCCGATTTGATAACCTGTCTGTTTTTGCATGTAAATATGTATCTTTAAGGAAATTAATCATTAGCATCCAATTTTATTAAGTTATAACCCTGTGATGCATAATTATTACGATGTCATAACAAAAATTTCACCGATTAAAACAAACAAAACTCCATCGATCACGTCTGAGTCATTGCACAAAAAGTAAGGAATCCGCGATTCTCGCTTTCTTTGCAGGAAGATGCATTCTTTGCGGCTATTTATCAGCCTGTCAATGAGTAGTATTTACGAGTGCGCTCACGCTTCACCAGCTCGCGCCGCGGAGCACCGGCCGGGCGATGTATCTACGACAGAAAGGAATGGGACGGTATGTTCTGCATTTACCTTTCTCAATAAAAAGATTATTAGGTATAAATTAGGTCATTGATAAAAGCTTGATATTTTTATTCTTAAAATATAGGTTTCCACTTATAGATAACAGGATAATCTTTTAGAAATGTGTTTTAATTATGTGGAATTCAATCGCAGAAAATTAAATTAATCGTAAGGAACTTCCTTCATGCGAGTTAAGTCGCACTTAGCCGACTTTTTTTAATATATGTGTTGTATGGCGAGAGTCACACATAAAACAAGGTTTAGTACATTAATACCACATTCATCGAATTGAAGTTATTGATTCCTCCTCCAGTCCTTATAGCTTAGAAAACCTACTTCAAAATATCCTTAAACAACCGACGAAATTCCCTATGTCATCATCATCATCAGGTCCTTTTTAGTCTCCACTACAGGAGCACGACCCTCTCTGTACTACTAGGGCCATACTTGGCCAGAGCAGCCAGAGGACTTGGCCTACACTCTCCACGCTGGCCAGACGGGTTCTCCAACCCTTAAGCTTATAAACATCTAAGAGACCTCTCCAGGTCTCTTAGATGTTTATAAGCTTTGTTTAGCTTGTATTTCCTAAGTCGCCTTCTACGACATCCATGGGAAGACTTGGAGTGGTCCTATTCTACTCTGCCGGATACCACACGGCTAATTATATAATAATTCCCTATGTGACGGAGGCCAAACTGGTATGGTCAGAGGTAAGTCTTAATTTAAAATGTCCCGACATTCCTTCATCGCAGAGGCAGTGGTACCAGCCGTTGTGCAGAGTTGTTTATAGTAGTCTCCTCCATTTTTCTGACAGAAATTCTGCTGAGCGTGCTCGTCTCCATGCGAATGCTGAGAGAGAGCCTGATTTATGGTTGCAGGCTTTGTCGTCTTATGGCCTGAGTACATTCTCAAGTGTCTTCGTTTAGGAGCCATTACTAATGTCTCGCATCATTGCCTCTGCCGTGATATTGTCGACCAGTTTGATCGTCACGGGCTTTCATGCTCCAGGACGTTGGCCTCATAGGTAGCTCACCGTGCTAATTTATAAACATTATCCACCGTGCTCTCGTCTACATGTTCAATGGCGACAAGACCACGGTGGATAATGTTATGTTTTGGAAGCGAATAGCCCGGCGCGAGATGATGACAAGTTACCAGATGGCATGACTCTTGTGCCCTGGAGATCAGGGAGGCCATTACTGTACAACGCCACATGTGTTGACACACTTACGCCTTCCACCTCCATGGCACTACTTCTAAGGCTGGCACAGCAACGGCATTTGGAGAAATTAAAACGCCTGTTATAAAATGAAGAGCAACCTGTAGTTGTGAGAGATCAAGTAATCAATGCTAATCTGGTAGTAAATTTATCATCACAAAAAATCTCTTCGGAACTAGAGACAGTGTTGTTTAAGGGTTTGAATTTCGCTCCTAGCACACACAATACGCCGGTCGAGTCTACAATAAATGAGATAGAGGACGCGATAATAGGAAACCACAGAGAGATGCAGAATGCCTCCGGCAAGATATGTCATGTACATTGCCATTGTAAAGCCAAACTGCCAGAGTCGAACATCACTCGAAGAGAGTTCAAAGCCAAAATCAGACCTCCTAGTTTTGCCAGCTGATAAAAAGGCAACGCAACAGTCATAGTATATACGGCAAGTTATGAGAGTAAAAGGACGAGTTTAGTGAGTAAATGTGAAACTAACACTGATAAAAAAGTCAATTATAATCCTATCTCACGAACCACATCGAAACGCGAAAAACTATTGCGGACACTAAAAACTATTAAGATTGATGACAGTCTAAGGAAGCGCCTACGTCCGCTTAACCCCACCCACCACTACTAAAATCTATGAGCTGCCTAAAATGTATAAAGAAAACTGGCCATTGAGACCGATCGTAAGCCAGATAGATGCTCCGACATAATAAATACTAGCTTTTGCCCGCGACTTCGTCCGCGTGGAGTTGGTTATATCGTAGCGTAACGTAGCGTAGGCGAGCGCTAAGAAAGGAAGTAGAATTGCACGGACGAAGTCGCAGCCAAAAGTCGGTAAACAGAAAACTTCTTTTTACACCACATTTTTTGCTAACCTTTTACTGTGTGCCAAAACTATCGGGCTACTGGGCAAGCTTACGTGGGAGCAAGCCACGTAGAGTTGCCCGTGTGAAAAACAGTTTCCCCTAAAAGTTTGTCTCTCCTTTTCCATCTTTAAGTGTTGAATTCTGAAAGACCCTGAAACACTGGTTTACTCATTAAGCGCTCGCCTACGCTGAGTACTCCTGTGAAGTTTCGTATAAAATAGTTTAACTAAACTTGTTTCCCCATATAAACTTTCAAGCCCTTAGGGATTGAATTTTTAAAAACCCTAGGACATGTAAATGTTTATTTCTAATCGTTAACCTAAAACAAAGTTTTAGGCTTCTAGCTCTAAAGATGACGGAGTTCTTTACGAAATTTTAACTCCTTTTTCACCCGCTTAGGGGGCGAATTTCCAAAAATCCTTTCTTAGAGGATGCCTACGTCATTACAACTATCTGTATGCCAAATTTCAGCGAAATCCGTTAAGTAGTTTCGGCTGTGCATTAATATATAAGTCAGTCAGGTTTGCCTTTTATATATCTACATCACGCTTCGTTGCAAACATATTGCAGCCGACAAAGAAAGCGACGCAATTCGTCAGTCTAATGAAGGATGTCAGGCTCACAGATGAAGAAATCATGGTGTCAATCAACTGAGAAAACGACCCATTCGGCTGTACAATTTTCTGGGACGAATATGTGATATTTTTTTTTTTCGGAAGCATGCAAATCTATTCTGCCATCACTGTATATATTTGAGATAGCTGTATTTGTACAAAATAATCCCCATTTATTTAAACGTTTATCGGATGTGTGTGCAAGAAACAGAAGAAATGGCGATAGACTTTGTCTACATCAATCAAAAACAGCTCTGCTCCAGAAGAGTGTTATTTGTATGGCTCCAAAAATATATAATAAAATCCCTACGGAATATAAAACATTAAACATAAATTTATTCAAGAAAAAATTTAAATCGTTCCTAAACCAGAAGTGTTATTATGATATTAGTGCGTTTTTTAATGATAAAATTTCGATTTTTTTATTTTTTTTATTTTCATTTTATTTACAATTTAGTGCTTATTGTCCCTATTCGGACTTATTTAGTAATTTAATATTATTTATTTATTGTTTTTTTTATGTGGAACTAAACAGTAGCTCGTCTGATACAATATTTGTACACCTTAATGGTAAACATGTTGATTCCTTATTATTATATTATTTAACACATTGTAACACATATTTGAAAAATAAATAATCTTTATCTTATCTTTATCTAAGGATGCAGTCTCCACAATATTAAATATCTCCAACGATCACGGATAAAATACCGCTCCGGTTGGTACCGGGCCCAAAGAATATCCATTGCGATTCAAAGAGAAAGCTAGCGTAAAGGGTGCCAAGTTTAACCCGTTTTATATTGTACATTGTTTAGCTTTTTGGTTTAATTGATTTATTATTATTAAGTGTAAACTTGTAAACTTTTTTTTTTTTAAATATTCAAGTCATTATTTTATCTCAACCGTATCTGATAATTTACCTAAGGCAGATTCCAGAAAACGAGTGAATACACTGTATTCACTCGTTTTCTGGAATTGACCTATATATTGCTACTATCTTAAAGTGCCTGTTGCACTTCCACCAAAGATTAGAAAGAAAATACTAGTTTCTGTAGCTGATAACACTTTTATAAACAGTACAGTACATTTATATAAGAACAAAAGTCCTTTACAAAAAGTCCTTTGCCGTAGAACTAGAATAAACGTATTGATTTTTGATTGATTTCGAATGAAAAAAAGATCTGAATCAAAATATATAACAAATTCATTTGATAAATTGCAAATTGTTATGTTGCTACTGACTTCACATGTCAGTTTGGTGAGTAATTAGCATGACAAAAAAAATGCAAAGCAATGCTAGTAGGATAACTTACATTATTCATCTCCTTTCGCTGCCGGCTGTAGTGCAGTCTATGACTGGTAACGTAGATGCTAGAAGGCAATTCAGGCTTTTGCTGAAGCTGTTATAGTACAAAAAGAGATGGCGGAGCGCGAACGGGAAGCACAATCCCTACTAGCGACGCGCCGCCGGAGACCTGGCAGAAGGAGGCGGGATTATTACTGTCACCCGCCACCATAACAGTAGCTAACGGGTGGCTAATCCGGGCATTGATCCACCGCCCACGAAGCTAAAGATATGGGAAAAATATTATCCGTACCATAGATGATATTTTGGAGTGCTACAATAGCAGAGAGAAAAGTCGTCGCACCAGCCAGGATGATGGAAGATTGATGATACCTCCACCGTTCCCACTTTCCTTGTATAAGCGGAAGCGGAGAGATCATGTGGTTTTTTAGCGGGCGTGAGTCCCGCATAACCACTTGGCTGTACCCGTGGCCAAGCGGAATGCATAACGCATTTTTCCACTAGTTAAAAAAAAGTGGCATAGCTTCCATTCTTCATTTCTAGAACAGATTTGACAATTGAAAACATTATCGAGTTTTCTATTACATCAGAACATCGAATAATAACTATACAACAAGTGGAGAGAGAGCGTTACTCCGATCTAGTAATTACTGAACATTACTCATCGTTTCCCTAATGGTCATTGCCTCTAACGTAGGCCTCTGTTCTTTATAGCTCTGTGAATTGGTGCAGTAATGTTCTGGGTCATTCAAATGTAAAATAACGCTAAAATTGCCAAGATTGTGCAGAAAGGGAACATATCTTTCGACACATAAATTGTTATCTGAAGACATAATCATAAGAACTACTTACATGTGAAGAAGTAGGTGCTTATGTTATGAGTTTAAAATTTCTTATATTAGATAAATATAAAGTCAAATAAATCAACTTGTACTGGCGAACATAGAATTTTAGGGAAATGTGTGTGTGTGTGTGTGTGTGTGTGTGCGTGTGTGAGCCTTAAAGAGCTAAGGCAGATCCATATACATCATTTTATTTAACATTCACAGGGAGCGTCTTTCTTTTGTTTTAATAGGGCGTTGATTACCAAACTTGATGCAAGTATTATTTGATAATAATAGCTAGGTTTTAAAATCATTTCGATTTGATATCATTAAGGCTAAGACACTTTTCGCTTTAAACACACGTTGCTTCAATTAAGGTTTTTCAAACACTTTATCCATTTAGGTTACCAAATATACACATTTTATAATGTAATAAAGTCTGAATAGAATAGACTTTTATTTGCTAAAAATATGGTTTCAAAGATGTTATAGTTGTACATCCAGGACACATATTTTACCGATTTGGGCATGCAAACAGTAAACAGAAAACTTCTTTTTACACCACATTTTTTGCTAACCTTTTACTGTGTGCCAAAACTATCGGGCTACTGGGCAAGCTTACGTGGGAGCAAGCCACGTAGAATTGCCCGTGTGAAAAACAGTTTCCCCTAAAAGTTTGTCTCTCCTTTTCCATCTTTAAGTGTTGAATTCTGAAAGACCCTGAAACACTGGTTTACTCATTAAGCGCTCGCCTACGCTGAGTACTCCTGTGAAGTTTCGTATAAAATAGTTTAACTAAACTTGTTTCCCCATATAAACTTTCAAGCCCTTAGGGATTGAATTTTTAAAAACCCTAGGACATGTAAATGTTTATTTCTAATCGTTAACCTAAAACAAAGTTTTAGGCTTCTAGCTCTAAAGATGACGGAGTTCTTTACGAAATTTTAACTCCTTTTTCACCCGCTTAGGGGGCGAATTTCCAAAAATCCTTTCTTAGAGGATGCCTACGTCATTACAACTATCTGTATGCCAAATTTCAGCGAAATCCGTTAAGTAGTTTCGGCTGTGCATTGATATATAAGTCAGTCAGGTTTGCCTTTTATATATCTACATCACGCTTCGTTGCAAACATATTGCAGCCGACAAAGAAAGCGACGCAATTCGTCAGTCTAATGAAGGATGTCAGGCTCACAGATGAAGAAATCATGGTGTCAATCAACTGAGAAAACGACCCATTCGGCTGTACAATTTTCTGGGACGAATATGTGATATTTTTTTTTTCGGAAGCATGCAAATCTAATCTGCCATCACTGTATATATTTGAGATAGCTGTATTTGTACAAAATAATCCCCATTTATTTAAACGTTTATCGGATGTGTGTGCAAGAAACAGAAGAAATGGCGATAGACTTTGTCTACATCAATCAAAAACAGCTCTGCTCCAGAAGAGTGTTATTTGTATGGCTCCAAAAATATATAATAAAATCCCTACGGAATATAAAACATTAAACATAAATTTATTCAAGAAAAAATTTAAATCGTTCCTAAACCAGAAGTGTTATTATGATATTAGTGCGTTTTTTAATGATAAAATTTCGATTTTTTTATTTTTTTATTTTCATTTTATTTACAATTTAGTGCTTATTGTCCCTATTCGGACTTATTTAGTAATTTAATATTATTTATTTATTGTTTTTTTTATGTGGAACTAAACAGTAGCTCGTCTGATACAATATTTGTACACCTTAATGGTAAACATGTTGATTCCTTATTATTATATTATTTAACACATTGTAACACATATTTGAAAAATAAATAATCTTTATCTTATCTTTATCTAAGGATGCAGTCTCCACAATATTAAAAATCTCCAACGATCACGGATAAAATACCGCTCCGGTTGGTACCGGGCCCAAAGAATATCCATTGCGATTCAAAGAGAAAGCTAGCGTAAAGGGTGCCAAGTTTAACCCGTTTTATATTGTACATTGTTTAGCTTTTTGGTTTAATTGATTTATTATTATTAAGTGTAAACTTGTAAACTTTTTTTTTTTTTAAATATTCAAGTCATTATTTTATCTCAACCGTATCTGATAATTTACCTAAGGCAGATTCCAGAAAACGAGTGAATACACTGTATTCACTCGTTTTCTGGAATTGACCTATATATTGCTACTATCTTAAAGTGCCTGTTGCACTTCCACCAAAGATTAGAAAGAAAATACTAGTTTCTGTAGCTGATAACACTTTTATAAACAGTACAGTACATTTATATAAGAACAAAAGTCCTTTACAAAAAGTCCTTTGCCGTAGAACTAGAATAAACGTATTGATTTTTGATTGATTTCGAATGAAAAAAAGATCTGAATCAAAATATATAACAAATTCATTTGATAAATTGCAAATTGTTATGTTGCTACTGACTTCACATGTCAGTTTGGTGAGTAATAAGCATGACAAAAAAAAATGCAAAGCAATGCTAGTAGGATAACTTACATTATTCATCTCCTTTCGCTGCCGGCTGTAGTGCAGTCTATGACTGGTAACGTAGATGCTAGAAGGCAATTCAGGCTTTTGCTGAAGCTGTTATAGTACAAAAAGAGATGGCGGAGCGCGAACGGGAAGCACAATCCCTACTAGCGACGCGCCGCCGGAGACCTGGCAGAAGGAGGCGGGATTATTACTGTCACCCGCCACCATAACAGTAGCTAACGGGTGGCTAATCCGGGCATTGATCCACCGCCCACGAAGCTAAAGATATGGGAAAAATATTATCCGTACCATAGATGATATTTTGGAGTGCTACAATAGCAGAGAGAAAAGTCGTCGCACCAGCCAGGATGATGGAAGATTGATGATACCTCCACCGTTCCCACTTTCCTTGTATAAGCGGAAGCGGAGAGATCATGTGGTTTTTTAGCGGGCGTGAGTCCCGCATAACCACTTGGCTGTACCCGTGGCCAAGCGGAATGCATAACGCATTTTTCCACTAGTTAAAAAAAAGTGGCATAGCTTCCATTCTTCATTTCTAGAACAGATTTGACAATTGAAAACATTATCGAGTTTTCTATTACATCAGAACATCGAATAATAACTATACAACAAGTGGAGAGAGAGCGTTACTCCGATCTAGTAATTACTGAACATTACTCATCGTTTCCCTAATGGTCATTGCCTCTAACGTAGGCCTCTGTTCTTTATAGCTCTGTGAATTGGTGCAGTAATGTTCTGGGTCATTCAAATGTAAAATAACGCTAAAATTGCCAAGATTGTGCAGAAAGGGAACATATCTTTCGACACATAAATTGTTATCTGAAGACATAATCATAAGAACTACTTACATGTGAAGAAGTAGGTGCTTATGTTATGAGTTTAAAATTTCTTATATTAGATAAATATAAAGTCAAATAAATCAACTTGTACTGGCGAACATAGAATTTTAGGGAAATGTGTGTGTGTGTGTGTGTGTGTGTGTGCGTGTGTGAGCCTTAAAGAGCTAAGGCAGATCCATATACATCATTTTATTTAACATTCACAGGGAGCGTCTTTCTTTTGTTTTAATAGGGCGTTGATTACCAAACTTGATGCAAGTATTATTTGATAATAATAGCTAGGTTTTAAAATCATTTCGATTTGATATCATTAAGGCTAAGACACTTTTCGCTTTAAACACACGTTGCTTCAATTAAGGTTTTTCAAACACTTTATCCATTTAGGTTACCAAATATACACATTTTATAATGTAATAAAGTCTGAATAGAATAGACTTTTATTTGCTAAAAATATGGTTTCAAAGATGTTATAGTTGTACATCCAGGACACATATTTTACCGATTTGGGCATGCAAATGTATGTAAGAAGAAAGTTTTTAAGTTAAATTTCATCAAATCGCACTTATTGTGTCATACTCCTAAAATAACACCAGCGGTCAGTTTTCTTAACTAAGTCAGATACAGAGTAGATAAATTTCTCTTTGAGCCAATAAGTCAATCTTTACTTAAATTGAATGCTGGGCAAGGTTTTAATATCATTTGGAATAGCATTATCATTTTTTACAGTCATATAATTACATTGTCTGAGATAGAGAGTTAGCTTTGGATTTTTATTAAATATCAGTTTATATGGGTCTCTTCGAAATGATAAGTTTATTTCTTTCTAGTACAATAATTGCCATAAAAACAAGTAAAAATTATAAATAAAAATAATCTTCCGACGCGCCACAGGGAAGCAACGTGCCCAAAACACTGGCAGCATTTCCTCGCTGTATCGCGAGACTTATACGTTGAGCAAAAAAGCTGCCAGCTCTCAAGTCTCCCGTTGCCTCAACGAGGCGCGTCGTGACGTCCCTTAAAAATAACTTAGCATCCGGGCCCCAGGGACCCATCGTTTCTACTGCGAATGGTAAAAAGCAGTAATTATTTACCAAACCCTCATATTTCCTCCTTTTGCTTGCCTCTGCTGCACTAGCTGCCCCACCCCCACGTTGAGAGGTAGAGGGTAAATGGGAAGGTGCCAATGTATCCACACATGTGGCATCCCAAACAAGACTCCTGCCCAATCGCCAAGGAACTAGGGATAGACCGTCCGAACGCTTACCGTCAGAACGAATAATCCCGTTTGGCTCTAAAATAGATGGAATGCCAACCGTGGCTAAAGTCCTGCGAATCACATCATTGAGAGATGCATGACGAGGAAGCCGACCCGCGCTTCTGGCACAAGACAGACCATAATGGCCCCAACTGTTCACGGCCGCGCCACAGTGACAAATGTGGGGTTGGTTTATTTTTGCACCCAAACGAAGACCCATGGCTAATCTAAAGGTGTTATTATCTAAAAGAGTGCCGACATGTCTCGAGGGGAGTGCCTGTAGCCAATACCCAGATTCTCTTTCAACCAAAGCTAAAAGGCGGGCGCGATCCTCCAATCGGCTACAATGAGAAACAGACTGCTCTTGGATCGCCTTGCACACAGGGCTGTCCCACTGTCTTTGTGAACTAAGGTTCAATAGTAAGTCTTCCGTACTGATGGTTTTCCATACCTCTCCAGCCTCACTCACGCCGCATACCTCAATGGGACCCGAAACCGGGGAAAGAATTCTACCACATAGTAAGGATGCCGCGTGAGCCGAAGATAGAAAGGCTGGAAGAGCCACATCAGATGCTTTGCGCACACCTATACCACCGAAACGAACCGGCAGCGAGGCAAATCTCCAGGCTTCTCTGTCGATTTCACAATTCAGCACTTTAACCAGTGAAACTCTTACTAGTTCATCAAGTATTTCGAGATGATTGGGATGCTTCCACATCAAAGAACAACGCATAGCGTATGTGAATTTAGGCACAAAAAGACACGATTTGATGATAAAATAAGCCATGTGTGCATTTATTTTGAACAAAAGGTCAGATGAAGCATTAAACTTAGCTACCTGCTCAGTTACGTAGTTAGTGATCGAATCCTCCAATACTGGGGCACCTAAAACTCGGAAACAATCCTTATGCACTAATTTTATCCCAGGAGCTACCTCATGAAAACTTGAATAAATTCCGTCTTTGTCCAGATCAGGGACTGTGTCGTTTATATAAAGTTCGCACTTAGAGAAATTGAGTTTTAAACCTATCCTTTCAAATTTATAGATTAAAGCCTCGAGGTCTGCCTTCACAGTTGCTGCACTACCACCCAAAGTGCCGTCATCCAAATACCATGTATTTAGGGGTGAGTTGAGGCCAGAGATAATTGGATTAATTCCAAGACTAAAGATGGCGGGTCCCAAAGTATCTCCCTGCTGGAAACCAGTAGAAGATTTTATGACTTTATTCTTATAGACAAGATCTGAAGGTGAACTATAACTCTTCTGGTCTCTTCTACTTCTAGTAATTTCCGCCATCTTCCTGAAAAGTTCAATTTTATTTTTCGCTAAACAAGATACTTCCGTTGAAAACAAATTTACTAGACATACTGCGGTGGACTCTTTAGAATAAACAGTTATTAAAGTTTCCCGCCTAATCTCCAGAAATAAGTAACATCGACTTTCTGAAAAACGGTATTATTGCAAATGTTAGAAACATTCGCATGGTACAAAAAAACTTCGAAAGTTATGACTATATCCTAACAAAAACAGTAAATTCCACAAGTTCATATGATCAACAGAGCCTTTATAAGAAAAAGAAAACAAATTTGTTTTTTGATACTACCAACAATTAGAAAAATATATTTTTAGGCAATCAAACATCAAAATATTAGAGACTACTAGTTTTTTACCTGGCCTAGTCTTAGTGCGACATATACTTCATAAACGTAGTTCGTCAGCTTTTGTTTCATTTGAAACTGGGAAAATTAAATATATCCATTACTTGGCCGAATGGCCCCTTACATGTTACCTAACCTTATTATGATACTTGCCAAGTGCAATAATAACACATAATGCTCAATGTCGTAAATTCTAATACCCGGCGTACACTCGTGTCAATACCTCGAGTCGAGTCGACGAGTAGCTACATTTACTTAATTGCGCGCTAACCTATATAAATAAATTCAACCTTACATTACGAAGATATCTAAAGTCATCCTTCAATAAATAACTCAGCAAATTTCGCCAGTTAAACTAGCAATTACAACATTAGTATTCCGCAGCATCGATGGTTATTTGCTCATAAATATGAACATTTAGAAACTTAAGTGAGACGATTTTTATAGACCTATCAATGGTATAAGTCAAAGTTCAGTAATAGACTCCATGAAATAATATGATAATAGGGCCTCTAGTATATTTAGCGAGAGTGTAGCTTGAGCATAAGTGCAATGGTTTCTCTCTTAGAATATTTTGAGGCCAACATCGGTTGAGCGCCACGCTCCAGTGCCCTGCGTCCGCACTATATGACCGCCAGTGACGGGATACATATCGATAATTTTTGCGATTTTTATAAATATTATTAGGTGCT
This sequence comes from Elegia similella, assembly GCA_947532085.1. Classification (NCBI taxonomy): domain Eukaryota; kingdom Metazoa; phylum Arthropoda; class Insecta; order Lepidoptera; family Pyralidae; genus Elegia; species Elegia similella. The sequence goes on along the minus strand of OX383930.1, from coordinate 137,807 downwards.
AATTAAACAGGATTCTTTTTAATAGCATTATCCGCCTCTAAAAATGTATGTTGCCTTCTAAATTACTAAGTCAGCCACAATTAACGAGCATCTAAATAATACCATCTTAGCCACTAGTTATCTTCTATGTAAGCCACTCTCAATACAACTCAGCATGATGGTTATTATTTAGCATCTAAATTTGTAACTTGCATTCTAACAGTAAACTTCTAAAATACTAATATTTGACATCAAAAAATATATTTATTTAGCTTCTATTTTTTTAACTCAGCATGTTTAAAATGTAACTTGTCCCAAAATAATTGATCGTCATTATTTAGCTAAAATTGTCATCAAATAGTATAATATGGCCACTAATATTGAGGAGAGACAAAATAAGACTTTATTTTTGAAAAAAATGTTTATTAAATTACAATAATTTTACTAATAGTAATAGAGCTGGTACAAATTTTTGGGCAAGTATTTGAAGCAAGCTGAAAACTTGTCACATACCTCTCCTATTATACCCCAACACGGAACTGCAGACCTGGCTGGTTAGTGGTAAATAGCGGGGCTAAATCATTCCCTGATTTTTTGGCAGCGTGGCTAGTAGAAAGTCTCACCAAAATAGAACCCTATTAAAATTTCAACTTGCCTAAAATTTATTTTTTAATTTTTTTGCAAATTTTTTTGCACGTACTGGTAATTTTAAAACCCCGACTAAATCGTCTGGCTTATATTTTTTATACATAAAACATAAAAAATTGCATATTGTTACAAATATCTATATTTTTAGTAATGAAAAAGGAATATTAAAAAAAAAAAAATAGGGGTCTATTTAGTCCCGCTACTAACCAGCCAGGTCTATAGTTCCGTGTTGAGGTACAGGTATGTGACAATTTTCAACTTGCTTCAAATACCTACCTACCCAAAAATTGGTACCAGCTGTCCTGCCTATCGATACATGAATCATGCCATATCATGTAGTGGCTATTTTTACGATAAAAGATGATGTATTATTTTACATGCTAAGTTATAATAAATGATGCTGACGGTAAAAGCTTGAATTATATTTTTTTGAGGACATAGTTTTGATGCTGTAAAAAGGAAAATGGTGACGAAATATAAAATCTGTGGCCGAGTTAGTAAATTAGGTGGCAACGTATAAATAAGAAGGATAAGTCATTATAATTGATGATCTTTATTTGACGCTTTCTATAGAATATTTAGTTGGCAGTGTAAAAAAGACGAATTAGTTTATTAGAGGCTATGTCATTTTCCCGTTGCTTAGTTATGAAATTAGAAGTTTGCTCACGTGGCCAATAAATAATTTTGTGGCTTGATTTATTATTTCCCAATATTATTTATAAATGGTCGAGTAATGAACGAGTTGATCGAGACAAAAGCTTCCGTAAAATGAAATAAGACTCATTAAGCAAGAGGAATGTGGAGAAGTTGGGAAAAAATATTATGTCGTTATAAATATATTATATGTTTTATCCAGTTAGCCAGAGTGCATATATTTTTTACATAATAAACACCAGCTGAATATTTTTGTTTCAATATAGTTTCTAATCAATAAAGTGTTTATATTTTTACACATTAATTTGTATTTTATATGAAACGTTCAAAGGCTAGCGATAACTGTTTCCTATCAGATAGGTAAAGTTAAAGATTATTTATTTGAATAAACATGTGTACATTACATTAAATGGATTAGGTGGGCCACATACCTGTTTTCCTAATAAGTGTCTAGTATAAAAAATATTTTTTTAACAATTTCATTAAGATATAAATGAATGTGATATTAATAATATCACATTCATTTATACCTTAATTAAGTATCAAGAGTCATACTTTTATGTAATATAGATTTGTTACAACAAAAAATGTTGAAGTGAGTAATTTACTAATAGCTGAGTTTAGTGTTGCTTCCAATGCGTAGTGCTAAATTAGCGGCAAGAAGGCAAGAAAATAAATTTAATCGATAAAGATATGAAAGCAACCCAGACAACACTAGTAAACAACGGCGATCTCAAAGGAAAAAACATATTGTCAAAGAAAAGAAACCGTCGTAGCTGCGCGGACGCATCGCGCAAACACTCGCAGTAATGTGACTACACATGTCTGTTTACGTTACAAGTTGCACTCGGCCTCGTCAACTAGAAGTGGGTTTTGTACTTCAAGAAAAGAAAAAAGTGTTCAACAAATCTCGCCAGCTTAAATTCCAAAATGTCAAGCAATGACTCCACGAGTAGTTCGACACTGAGCCAGTTCGGGCTGTACCGCACAATCGACGCCAGGACCGAGGAGTTCCTGAAGCTGTCCCGCAAGCGGCAGATCAGGCAAGGATGCGCCTGCGCCGCCGTCTCCTCCGCCATCACTGTTACCGTCGTCGTGGTAAGTTGAAAGGGCTTCATTTCCATCGCCTTGAAATTTCATATACTAATTAAATTAAAATGTTGCCTTTTAGTTCCGTGTTCTTATTTAACTTGTATGGAATGTATTATTTACTTTTGTTGGGGTCAAATCTTGCAACAGAATTTTTAAGAAGTAAACCTAATCTGTTGCTGAAAGCATACTATGTAAGTTAACAAATATGCATTATGGTGCGTCTGTAATGTTGTCTTCCACCTATCGCCCGCCAACATGCCGCACGCGGCTTTTAGGTCTTAAAGACCTCTCTCTACCTCGCAAGGGAAAAGACGATACTATGTGCGAATATATAATTTCTTAATTGCTAAAAATACTTAGCACTAGAGAGAAAAGCAGTTATTATTGTTATGAAGTCATTCAGTTAATCTGATGATTCATTAAGAATGAAGAATGAAGAACTCCTAAATGCATCATTTGGAGTTCTTCATTTGTAAAATGTATGAATTCCTCACCATAATCTTGTATCAGAAAACAATTTATATTTCCACCTATTTGTGATAACGCTTAATATAGTTAAATTAAAATAACTATTTTCATGTGCGTTAATAAACTTGTGAAATAACTCAATAATAAGAAGTAGTCTAACTTTCTATGTCTAATTAATGCATATCTAATCAATAGATACAATAAATAACTAATAGAAATAAGCCTATTTTTCCTAATCTCTGAACTAACAGCGTAAAATAGTTTGGTCATTTTCTCCTTAGCCATCATATTAGTAACAAAATCAATATGAAAACTGATCTATTAAAATGAAACTTTAAGATTTCACCCCAACCAGTCTTCCACCTGACCGTGTATGTACTAAATGACATTGCCTCGTCTTCACAAACCATTTGTACTCAAACTAATATTCTAGTTGAAATATTTAAACAGATGCATTGGATCTAACGTCTACTACAATAGCCACGAATGAAAAAAAATTATTTAAATAAAGTGCTGCGTTTGGTGGCTAAAAAGACACAGACAGACACACATCCACATAAACGTACTAATTTGTGAAATAAATAACACCCTTCTTTTTTCCATAGTTGATAAAATAAGTACTAAGTGCTTACTCTTAGTACTTACTCTTTAATACCGAGCGTAATAACGAGACGATAGAGCAAAATAAGGGCTCCAAAGTTTTTTTTTTATGTATATCCGACGGCAAACGAGCAGACGAGCCACCTGATGGAAAGTGGTCACCGTGTTCTAAAGTGTTCGCAAGAGTGGAGTCTATTGGGCAAATTTGATTAACGAAGCTGAAGACGGAGGCGGACGGTACTGAAAGTCCTTCAGAGGCTCTTTAATTCCGTTCTGTTCGAGGGCATTACGCCGGAGGCGTGGAACAGGGGTGTGGTGGTTTTGTTCTTCAAAAAGGGTGATAATACTCAACTGAAGAACGATAGACCCATCACGCTCCTGAGCCACGTCTATAAGCTGTTTTCGAGGGTGATCACGAATCGTCTTACGAACAGGCTCGATGCTTTCCAGCCTCCCGAACAAGCCGGTTTCCGAAAAGGCTACAGTACCATAGACCACATCCATACGCTGCGGCAGGTTATACAGAGGACCAGAGAGTATAACCGGCCACTATGCTTAGCGTTTGTGGGCTATGAGAAAGCCTTTGATTCGGTCGAAACATGGGCCGTGCTTCAGTCCCTCCAGCGATGCCGCATCGACCATCGGTATATCGAAGTGTTGAAGTGCTTATACAGCAACGCCACCATGTCAGTCCGAGTACAGGAGCAGAGCACGAAGGCTATAACATTGCAGCGAGGTGTGAGACAGGGAGACGTCATATCTCCAAAACTGTTCACCGCTGCTCTGGAGGATTTCAATTTCAATTCATTTATTCCTTTAAACAATAAAAAACATTGTGTCAGAAATTAGAAGCACATAAATATAAGATTCAAGAAAAACAAAAAAAAATTTAAAAATACCAATCTTGTCATCCTACATTATACTTAATACTAACATTTAATAATTCAATTTTAATTCATAATTATAATTTATTTATACCGTTGAAATTAATGACATCAAATCAATTCATCTATCGCATAAAAGCATTTTTTCAATAAATAAGTTCTCAATCGCTTTTTAAATACATTCACATTTGTTATTATTTTTAATTCGGAAGGTAGTTTGTTAAAGAGTTTTGTCGCTTGAAATTGTGCGCATTGCTCAGTTATTCTTAAATGTGGTTGCAGTGGATTTGGAATGTCCTTTCGTCTAGTATTTAAACGCTTTGTTCTTTCGTCTTCTGTTTCATATTTGTCCAAATGTTTGACTAAATCCGTGAGTAATATATGAATATACAAACATGGGACCGTAAGGATTTCTAAATTCACAAAATATTTTTTGCATGACTCCATCTGATGTATACAAAGCATTGTTCTAAGTGCCCTTTTTTGTAAGATGAATGCTTTATTTAAGTTGTAGTCATAGCTTTTCCCCCAAAACTTAATACTATATCTCAAGTGAGACTCAACCAGAGCATAATAAATCATTCGTAATTGTTTTAGTGTTAATTCCTCTCTTAGGCTTCTTATAGCAAAACATGCAGAACTTATTTTGTTTTCTATGTACTTTAATTCTTCTTTCCAATTCAGGTAAGTATCAATATGAACACCAAGAAATTTCACAGCATCAACAATCTCAACACGCTCATTATTCAAACTAACCTCTAAGGTGTCCTTGTTCCTAGCAGTAGTTCTAAATAAAACAACTTTAGTTTTTTGCAGATTAAGTTTTAGATTATTGGCGTTAAACCACTCAGAAAATGCTGATACTACACTATTTACTGCTTTTTTAAGTTCCTCAATGGTTGGTGCTGCTATAACTGCATTTGTGTCATCTGCAAAAAGCACTAGTCCGATATCTGGTATGACGTCATACATAAAAGGTATCAAGTCATTTGTAAAAACTAAGAAAAATAATGGCCCTAAAATGGATCCTTGTGGTACGCCTCTAATAATCTTTGTCAACTTAGATTTATATCTTTTTTCGTATCCAGTTTCCGTACACTTTAGCTCCACAAACTGGTATCTGTTTGTTAAATAAGACTTAAAAAGTTTTAGAATATTATGTCTAATGCCATAAAATTCCAGCTTACCAAGCAGAATCTCGTGATCAACAGTGTCAAAAGCTGAGCTCAAGTCCAAAAATAGTCCAGCAACTTTCATTTTTCTATTCAAAAAATGAATAACCTCATGAACCAAGGTTTCTATCGCTTCGCTAGTTCCAATGTCCACCTGATATCCGAATTGCCTTGAGTTCAAAATGTTATTAATACTGAGATGTTTCATAAGACGCATTTTAATTAATTTCTCAAAGATTTTTGAAAGTGTTGGCAGTAAAGAAATGGGCCTGTAGTTTTCTGATTCAGTCTTTGATCCCTTTTTATGCACTGGCAAAACTTTGGCTATCTTCAACTGATCTGGGAATATACCTTGTTCATAACATTTATTATAAAAAATGGAAAGTGGTTCGGCCAATAAGTCCAAATTTTGTTTAAATACTGAAATTGGCATTTCATCATATCCGCATGATCTTTTATCTTCCATTATTGATACAATCTTGGTAATTTCTGCTGGAGTCACATAGTCCCAAGCCATATCACACTTACATTGCTGACTGCTTTGTTTAAGTAATCTCATTGAAAATTCTAAGTTCCCTGTGATGGAAGATCGACCATGATCAAATTTTTTTGCAAAGATACCTACTATATTGTCTGTATTATTTATGTATTTGTTGTTTTCTTTTAACAATATTTTATTCTTGGCTGTATTCAAAACTTTCTTTCTATGTTTATTCACCACACTGCATATGGCTTTAGTTGAACCTTTTGATTTCTTTATTTCTGACTGTACTGTTAACTTTTTAGCGCATCTTAATACTCTTCTAAATATTCTAATGTAATTGTGTCTATAGTGTATTATTGTTGCGTCATTTACTGATCCATGTGCAGGCACAAGAATGCGTTTCATTTTACTAGATACCCTAATTCCCTTTGTTATCCAGTTTAAGTTATGTGTTCGTGATCTGAATAGTTTCATTTTCTTTTTGAAACTTTTTTCAAAGATTTCGTTTATATACTTTAGAAAAGTGTTTATCCCATAATCATTCCAATTATGTTCAAGGATATATTTTCGGAACGTATTATTGTTCTCCTCATTATACACTCTTTGTACTTTCTTAATTGTTACATTTTTCTTCTTTGTTTCACCAACAATTGGTAGAGCCACATTACATAAAAGTGCTGCATGACCATCCGAAATACCATTGTGATCTATGGCGGTACTAAGTATGCATTCATCCGAAAGGTTTGATAAGAAGTTATCCAAACAGGATTGTCTATTACCCTGTACGTAAGTAACTGACGAGATAAGAGGTTTAAAATTGTAGCATTTCAACAAGGACAGAAATTCCGACCTTTGATGATCATCAGTGAGAAGATCTACGTTGAAATCCCCACAAATTATACACTTTTTTTTAAAAAAATGTTGAAGCAACAATTCTAGTTGAGTTATAAAAGCTTTAAAGTACTTATCCAGCGTATTTCTATAGACGCATATTAAATTTATACCAGTTTCTAAAACTTTGATGCCACAAACTTCAAAATACTCTATTTTATATAATTTCTTACAAACTAATAAGTCTTCAATGTTACAATTCTTTGGTCCCAATATAAGGCTACCGCCCCGTTTTTTGGTTGCTCTACTATTATGCGATAAAATATTATAACTGGTTAAGTGAAATAGTTCAACTTTTTTGCTATTTAAAAAATGTTCTGTAATACAAAGAAATTGCGGCTTCGAGTTATTAAGTGATTCTATATACATGTCCAATTCATTCTTTTTAGTCGTCAAACTACACACGTTTTGGTGATATATGTAAAAGTTACGCAATGCAACCTTATTGTCTATTTCTAAATTACAAGTTACATTGTTGTCATTATCTGATGAGGTTGTGTGTATATAACCATTGTCAATATTCACTTTGTCTTTATCAATATTATTTACACGGTAATAATAATTTGATTTAACGAAAAAATATCCTAGATATATTTTCAAAAATATTTTTAATTCCCGAGTTACTTATTTTACCCGTTTTATAAGAGAACATGTCAAACGTTAAATTATAATTGCAGTCAAAAGCGTGTATATTTTCGAATGGCTGTATACTATTTAGCACGTTAATATTAAACACCTCGACTCTATAGTTATATAAAGGAGATCCACATATGTACGTAGGTAAAGCAATTATAATATTCGTATGCGTTATCTTTTCTAGCATCTCTCTTAAATCTCTAACAATATTGGTATAGTTTTTAGATATTTTAAAATCTTCTTCCCCAACTAGCAGTATGCAGTAATCGTTTAAGCCGTAATCCTTTATTTTTGTTTCTACTCCCAATATAAGTTCCTTTGTTGTAGCATACGGTTTTATATAATGACAAAATTCAAGACCTTTAATGTCTAGTTTATTTACAGCCTGTACTACTTTGTTTTTATTATTGCTACTTAAAACGCATAGTTTGAAATCGTTTTTTTTTACTGGCTCATTCGATTTTGTCGCTGTTTGTTCTTTAAAATGTTCTCTAGTCATCGTATTATGTGATAATGATAATTGTTTCCCGTTATCATCCTTACTTTCATACGTCAAATCCAATTCGCTGTTATTAACACCTTTTTGTCTTTTTTTGCTTTTGTCCGCTTTTTTGGTCGAGCGACATATATGAGTTAGCATATCAGTCTTTTTCTCATATTCGACAATTTTCCTTTTTAGTGTGTTGTTTTCTATTAATAAATCGTCAATCTGTTTGTCTGCACTTTGTAGTTTAATTTCCAAGGTTTTAATTTTGGCCTTTAGTTCCTCCAATTTTTCCACACTAAGGCAACTTCGATTTATCTTTTCAGGACAGCTTCTATTTAATTTGTTTGTTTCTACGTCAGAGCAGTCCTCTTCATCTGAACCCTCTTTCACTAGAGATTCGAAAGAATTTTTTGTTGGTATATTCATTGTAGGTTTTGTACGTTGAGTGACAAAATTTTGATGTATCCGTGGGAATATTTCGGATATCGCAGACTCCATGGCGCCAGAAAGTGTTTCAATCTGCACAGCTGTCGAGATTTCATGCGGTGTTGATTCGTGAAGATTAATTCCGTTATTACTGTCAATATTATATGTATCTGTGGTTGTTATGGGTGAATAAGGCATACATGGGTCCTTGCTTGGGCCCGTGGATGGTGGTGCGTTGGATATAAAACTTTTTTTAGAGGCCACCGCCGCCGACGACATAGGAGTGCTTGTATTAGCACGTTCCCGACGCTTCCCAATACACGGGGCGCAGCTCCATTTATTGCTGGCTTTATCCTTCATTAGATAAAATAGCTTGTCTGAAACATTTGTACAGGGCAGGTGATATGTCTTGAAGCAGGTACAACATGAAAGAAATTGTCTATCCACAATATTTTTGTTGCATTTTGTACATTTCTTCGCCATGTTAAACTTTTTTTATCAACTTTTCCAGTTCTTGTAGAATTATTATAAGATTCTTCCCTTGTGGATTTAATATGATACTACAGGCCACAAAAAAAAAAAAACTACAAAAGAAAAAAAAAAAAAAACTTTTGCTTGTCCTGAGGCTCGAACATGGGACCCTTAGGTGTAAGGCGGTTGCACTACGCGTTACGCTAGAGAGCTCTTATACTTAGTGTTGAAATTTGGTATTAAGTTATGACAGCTATAATGTCGTAGAAAACCAGTTGTTGAACATCGAATCAGCTGATGAGTCACACTTGTTTTGAACGTTTTGAACACATTTGACACGATTCATTCACTATAACAGTTGAATATGTTATTTTTCACTTCTATCGTTAATTGTACACAGTTTTTATATCACAATTCTTCAGATTACAGGCTACGCGATAATATGTATCACTTGCTTAAAACAGTACAATAACTATTTTTTAAATTGAGATAAACATAGACGTAATGTTAAGAGCAGCCGCTCGGCGGGTGCGCGACAGTGTGATGCCTTCAAGCTCCTGGAATGGGAAGGACTTGGCATCAACATTAATGGCGAGTATATCACTCACCTTCGATTTGCCGATGACATCGTTGTTATGGCGGAGACGCTGGAGGAATTAAGTACCATGCTCAATGACCTCAATGGAGTTTCCCAACAAGTGGGCCCTGAAATGAACATGGACAAGACAAAAATAATGTCGAATGTCCATGTCATGCCTGCACCGGTATCTGTTGGGAGCTCCATCCTTGAAGCTGTGGACCAATATGTCTACTTGGGTCAGTTGATCCAGGTTGGAAGTTCCAGCTTTGAGAACGAGGTCTTTCGACGAATCCGACTCGGCTGGACAGCGTTCGGGAAGCTCCGCAGTGTCTTCTCGTCCAAAATACCTCAGTGCCTCAAGACAAAAGTCTATAATCATTGTGTGTTACCAGTGATGACTTACGGGTCCGAAACGTGGTCCCTTACTATGGGCCTCATAATAAAGCTCAAAGTCGCTCAAAGAGCTATGGAGAGGGCTATGCTGGGTGTTTCTCTGTGAGATCGAATCAGAAACGAGGAGATTCGTAAGAGGACAAAAGCCACCGACATAGCTCAGCGGATTAGCTCTTTGAAGTGGCAGTGGGCGGGGCACATAGCTCGTAGAACCGATGGGGCAGAAGGGTTCTCGAATGGCGACCACGTACGGGCAAGCGCAGAGTCGGACATCCACCGACCAGAAGGTCGGACGATTTGACTAAGATAGCAGGAAGACGCTGAATGCAGGCAGCTTCCAACCGGTCGTATTGGAAATCATTGGGGGAGGCCTATGTCCAGCAGTGGACTTCTTGTGGCTGATATGATGATGATGATGATGATGATGTGTTTTGGACGGGATAAACTTAACAAGATTGGCGTCTCCCCAATCGGACTCCCTCTGTAATTTCGAGTGAACCCGTTTAATCATAGACTCTATCAGAGACTGGACTTCTTGTGGACTTACACTGGCACTGGACGTATAACTCTCTACAATGGTGCTGTAATCAGCATAGCCAATAATGCCAGATTTAAGGAGGACCGCAACAGGTCGATAATTGGCTGGGTCGGAGCGACTTCCCTTTTTAGGTACAGGTTGTACATTGGCAAGCTTCCATCTTGGGACCTTGCCAGTCTCTAGAGAAAGTCTATAGAGGCGTGTCAGTACAGGGGACAACTCGGGTGCGCAGCACTTCAGAACCACTGCTGTAATACCATCGGGTCCACTAGCCTTATTCACGCCTAGGTTAAGCATGCATTTAAGTACCTCTTTTTGGTGGAATTGGCGGCCCGCTTCGTAACTGGGGTGGGCTTTTATTGCTACTATCTAGACGCGAATTATCTGCAAATAGATTGGCAAACAAGTCTGCTTTCTCTTTTGCACCATTGGCAAGAGAACCGTCAACTTTCTGCAATGGTGGCGGCGATGGGCGACAGAAATTCATCTCCACTGACTTGGCTAGAGACCAGAAGGCTTTACTTCCTGAAGGACAGGAAGCTATCTCGTCTCCAATACGGCCAACGTGGTCGAAACAAGCTCTTCTGAACACCTTTTTGCAAGACTTGGCAGCAGCGTTTTACATTCATTTCATTCATTCATTCATTTATTCCATAACAAGATAATTTGTGTCGGAAACTTAAAATTAAAAGTAATATACAATATTATTATTATTACTAACATAAAATTTGAATTAATCATAATAAAAAAACAGTCACACATTTTAATAACATTCATTTGTATTGTATTAGATTAAATTAAAATATATATTATCATCATGTCAAAAATAATAATTTAAGTCATAATACCAGAACTTCATTTTTATAATAATCATCAACAGAGTAGAAGACTTTTTCCAAGAGATACGACTTCAGCTTTTTTTTAAAAGTAATAAGTTCCAATGTATCCTTGATGTCTTTTGGTAATTTATTGTAAGCCTTGCATGCCTGGTACTGAGCACTGTGTTTCATAATTTCTATACGGGGTATAATATCATTTTTAAGATGCTTCCTCCGAGTTCCTTCTCGTAACTGTTTCTCGACATCAGTTTATCTTGTTGGCAAACGTTTCTTAAAGTCCGTCAGTAAGACAAATAAATATAAACAAGGAATGGTCAAAATGCCTAAATTGTGAAAGTGCCTCTTACATGACTCCCAAGGTGGAATACCTAGCATTGTACGGATAGCTCGCTTTTGTAGAACAAACGCTCTGTGTTGGTTATACTGATAACTGTTACCCCAAAGTTAAATGCTATATCTAAATTTTGATTCCACCAGAGCATGGTACACCTTTTTCAGGTGTAGTAATGAAATTTCATTCCGGAGAGTTCTTATGGCATAACAAGCCGACGAGATAGAGGCTTCCAGTTTTCCGAGCTCTTTTTTCCAGTTTAAAAATTCGTCAATACGTATACCTAAAAATCTTGTGTCTTTTACTACGTCAACTTTGTCTCCATTTAATTCAATGTCAAGTGTTTCGTGATTTCGTGATGTCGATTTGAAAATAATAACTTTGGTCTTATTAGTATTTAGTTTTAATTTATTGGCAACAAACCATTTATTGAAGGCATTTAGAATTACATTAATTTTATCATTAAGATTAGTAGTATTAGTATCCGAAATGACGGCATTTGTGTCATCAGCAAATAAGACTAATTTTGTATCAGGGTGCAGTTTTTGAATGTACGTTATCAAGTCATTTGTGAAAATAAGAAAAAGGATCGGTCCCAAGGTAGAACCCTGTGGTACTCCTCTCTTTACAGATAATGATTTAGGTCTGACTTTAAGTTCGCTGTTGTTATCATTAATTGATTTTAGTTCTACAAACTGTTTGCGATTGTCAAAGTAAGATTTGAACAATAGAAGTGTATCGCCACGTATTCCGTAATACTCCAGTTTCATTATCAGAACATTTTGGTCAACTAGATCAAAAGCCAAGCTCAGGTCAAGAAAGAGACTAGCAACTTTTATTTTATCATTTAAATTTCTCTCTATTGTGTCAATTAGTGCGTCTATCGCAGCCCTAGTCCCTATTTTCTTTCTATATCTATATTGGTCTTCTAGCAATATGCAATTTATTTCTAGATGCTCCTGTAACCTAGTCTTAATTAACATTTCAAAGATCCTAGAAAAAACTGAGAGAACTGAAATGGGCCTAAAATTATTGGGATCCTTTTTTGATCCCTTTTTGTGGAAAGGATTACACTCTCTTCCTGTCTTGAAGATCATCAGCTTTGATTCTGCGGGCATCAGCCCAGGACAAGTATGCTTCCCGCTTACGCCTTTCAGCTAAGAGGCAGTCAGCATTGAACCATGGGCGAGCTTTGGTTTCAAGGGATACGTCAGCAAAAGGAATAAAATACTCCATTGCATATCACACTCGAGACAGCATCAGCGCAGCATGATGCATCCCTAGAAGAGAAGCAAACCTGCCGCCAAGGATAAGATGCGAAATAATGTCGCATTTCATCCCAATCTGCCGACTTGTATCGCCATACTCGCCTGGTGCCTTTGGGGCTGGTGTCAGGAAGCGAGTAGTGTGACACAGATTTCACCACACAGTGATCCGATGTCCCAAGCGGTGGTGATACGGACACCAAATGCCTATCAGGATCGGTTGTCAGCAGAAGGTCCAGGCAATACGCAGTGTGGCCAGCAACGTCAGGAATGCGCGTCGACTCGTTGACAAGTTGGGAGAGACCGTAAGTTATTGCAAACTTATAGGTTTCTCTCCCAGCGTGGTCGGTGTCCTGGTACGGGTACAGCCACTCTCCGTGGTGGGCGTTAAAATCCCCAAGAAATACCAACTGCGCAGATGGAAAACGTTGCTGGACCTTATCTGCAGTATGGCTGAGATATTCCATGAGCCGAGTTGTCTCAGAATCTCCGCTATGCGAACGGTAGACACTGGCGTAAACAATATGATCAAGGCCAGTATCTACATGAACCCACAAAACAGAAAAATGCAGATCTTCTAAGTCATGGAGACGCCGACAACAGATCTCATCCCTGACATATATGCACACGCCCGCGTGGGGGTGGAATTTGGCCGCCAGGACGTAGCCTGGTACTGTAGTTAAAAAATTTTAGCCTGGCATTATAATCAAGCCTTACTGTTTAGAACTACATACAAATATCTGTGAAAATGAGATACCAATGCTATCCCACGGAAGAAATTGAACCCAAAGACTCGTGGTTAGCCGAACAGTGCGTTTTCAGTACGCCGCAGCGGCCGTTACTACAGACATTGTCATCGACTTCCTCCTCGTGGACAAAAACCCCGGCTCCACCCGCGTGCATGCCACTGTAATTGCTCTTATACGACCAATTATGAGACGGACACAAGTATGCATTAAAACACTAATTCAATACTTTACAATTATGCCGATTAAAGGCCTATGTTTATGTATCTGATGAAAGTAGAGCATATGAGACATAATAGTTACACTACATTAGACACAATTATCTACTTATACAACAAATATAATCCTTACAGAAGTTACAAAACTGTTCCGAAATCTAATCAAATTATTTACGAAATACCTCCCCCGTTTTATTAACGATCTTCCGTAACCTAATCTGTACCCGAAGTTAGCATTGCTGACATGAATTCAACACTGAATTCTCGAGCAATAACACCAAAGAAAATACTTTAAGACGAAATACAAATTAACTGTGGTAGGTAATTGCTAAGAATGCGTTTGTTTAGGTTAAAATTGTTATGATCAGCCGACTTTGCTTTTAACGATTTGTGCCTCTGGTAAAAACGGTAAGAAAGGAAAGCACATTCAGTAAACAATACATTGTTGTGTTGTTGATCAAACTATTGGGTAGTACAGCTGTATTGTTTATGCTGCAAGGAATTTAAAACTAACGTAGTTGTGCTTGTTTATCGTGTTTGTCAACAACGTCAGGCATACTTTGTTAGTTAGGGATTGCTGGCAGAAAGCAAATTGCGTTCAGTTTGAAATCTGACTTGTTTCGTCATTTTTTTCATAGATATTAGTTACATCTGACTTAGTTTGACGACACCATATTATCGAGACCGTGATTTACGTTACTAAGACATTGATATTTACAAATTAACGACATAATTTGCTATACAGATGAGTACTGGCGATGCTTTGTCTAAAGGTTCTGTGGTGGTCAACCGAGATAAGTTAAGTCTGATATCGAGTCTCTTCTGGAGCAAGTCTCACATTGGGATCAGCTTAATCTTGTCAAGTTTAATAATTAATCCATGAGGTTGAGGACTCAAGTCTGCGCGCTTACTAGTATAAAATCTTCTTCCATCAAAGCTTCTAGTTTTCGAACAGTACTCTTTACATCTCTGACAATCTATAAATTCTTGATCTTGACATCTTGATAGATATCCAGTTATGCTATCATTTGGAAGATAAAGCTTAACTCATTTAAAAAAACCGACCGGGTGCAAGTCAGACTCGCGCACGAAGTGTTCCGTACCATTATAATAAGTTTAATATTATTAAAAATATTTTTATTATGTAATGTAACATAAAATTTATGCTTATCACAAATGTTTCCTTTATCTGAGCTATTAGACGTTGCTTCGTACCAAATTTCAAGGCAAGTACCCTGTAGGTTGTGATTCCCTTGCCTAGTATTATATTGTCTTTGCCTTTGCGAATGTCGAAAATTTTTGGCATAAGCGGCTGTATCTTTTGATTGCGTTGGCTTAGAAGTTTGATATTTTTTTATTTGTAAAAACCAAACTTTTACATAAACGCGATGAAAAGATATGGTATTCAAACTTGCAAGAGAGTTAAAATCTTTAGGAGACTTCCCGTAAACCTAGAATTATGAAACAACGTCTTAATTATAACAAAAATAAAGTTAAAAATCCGAAAACCGTAAATTTGTAGTAAGAAAATCAAAAAAGAACGCGGACTGTGCCGGTTTTTTCACAATTACTTCATAATTACATCACTGAGATACATCTGAAATTTAAATATTTTTAGTAATAATGCTTATTGCCATGATGTAGCTAGAGGGCAGTTTGGTCCTCGGTCGGAGTACCTCTCTGTTACCTGCACATCCACGCACGTCGCACAGTGTGTATATATCAGCATATTAACCGCCGGTGACGTCACGGTCTAGAACCCGCCACATTATCACAATCCACAACAAAATAGAAAGCGCCATCATCACTTCTCGTCTATTTACGGACGTAGCCAGCATTTAATATCAGTACGTTTGTTTATGTTACGTAACCGCCTCAAGTTCGTGAATTTAGAAAGCACTTTTCAAAGATGCCTTTGATATACCTACCTCTCTCTCTACCTACCAACCTCGGATAATACTAGTGCCTCATATACGTGAGTATAAATGCAATCCTTGTTGGATCACATCAAAAATGTCAGACAAAAATACGACAGTAACTAACCTTCTGTTGGAAGTAAGTAATTTTCGTCGCTTCTATGAGTAATACCTAAAACCCGAATTGTCACCGCATTTGGTGTCTAGCCTTTGTGAGTCCGCCCGGCGCGCGGCTCGGGTTTCAAGGTCTCCCGCGCGTGTGTTTATTTTTTGCGCGCGCGGCACTTGACTTTTTGTTTATGTTCGTGAAGCCAAGTGTTTACATTTATATTTATGAGACAGGTTTATGATGTTTACATTATTTCTTATCGGCCGGTCAAGTGCCCATTGTAGTAAAAATGTATGCGTTCAATGTTAAGTAGTCTGATGACTTTATAAACGAACTAGTAATCTAGATTTTTATTTATCTTTCTTCGATAATATATAAGCTTTAAAATAAGGGTAAAATAATAGTATACGCCCATAGTAAAAATATAATATATACGCGTTGTAAATATATATTTTTTTTCTTTTTGATTCACGCGCTGCGTTATTTAGTTGAATTTATTGCAAATGGTCTAAAATTGAATTCTGTACGTAGAAATGTACTTCTACATAAATAACCTGTGTAATTATAAGCAAATTCAATCATATTTGTAGTTTATAAGTAAAAAAATATCAACATGACTCAGCATTGCGCGCGAAGATGACGAAAAGATATGCTTCATTTCAAAAGTTGATTTGAACACTAAATTTTCCATGAAATACAATTGTTGATACCTTATATAACTGAATAAACGATAAAAAAGAGATAATTTTACACTTCACTAACCTTTTATGCGAAAATAATCCAAAAAACAGTTAAACACGGCACTTTTCACGTACAGCACGCCACTACTTGTCAAAGATTTGCGAGTGAACTTTCGAACGAAATTGTGAAATTTTTGAAAGAAAAGAATGATTGATTAAGGAACTAGCGAATGGTGAATGGAATGTTCTTGCTATCAAAAAAATATTCAGGCCAAAATATCCTTAGTTGCGAAGTTATAAGACTTCAAGTCGCCCGAAGTAGAATGGCCTCTTAAGAGGCTCTCGGATTTTGACGCAAACGGGTCGACGACCTCTTATGAGGCACTCGGAATCTAAGAGGCTAGTAAGTTTACTATAAACTAAGTGCAGTGAGATCAGTGGATCTAATCAAGTAATAATCAAGTTGGTTAACTATAATGTCATACTTTGCAGGTTTATAACTACTTTCCACGCATAATTAAGACATGTAAACTGAATTAGCGTTCCGTACCCTAATGGTTAAAATAGGACCCTATAGCTAATAAAATATCCGTGCGTCCCTCCGTACAGGGCTATCTATATTGAACCGTAATATTTAGAGAAGAGACTCGACATTTTCACAGAACTTAAGGACAAAATAGCACGAGAGTGACGCGTTTTTAAAATATAATGTAGTATCTTACGTTAGTTTCTATGATGCCAATAGTGTGTGTGCAAGAAAGAGTTTAGTTGATTAATCTCACAAGAGAGGTCGCACGGAATATATTTAATTATGTGTTTGTGTGTAATAATAAATATAACAGAGAAAAATCACACACGATTTGTCTCTGTTATATTTATTTTATTTTTTGCCTCTGTGACTTACTTTATTACATCAGAGTCCCCATACAAGAAACATAGTTGTCATTGAATATCCTAACTAAAATTATAAATGCGAAAGTGAGTTTGTTTGTTTTAATGCTTTAACGTTGTAACTACTGAACCGATGAAATTTTGCACGTTATCTGGGGTACGGAGAAGGACATAGGGTGCATTTTATGCCGGGAAAAAGTACTATTCCCGAGGGATCGACATTGACGCGGGTGGAGCCGCGGGCGAAGCTCGTTAGTATATATATATAAGTACTATGATGGTTTTTAATGCTTTCGCGATTGTTACAGATTTACATTAAATCACTTAATTACATTATTTTCACATCTAACGTTTTGAAAACTTTCAGTTTTCATGGTCAGAAGTAAACTTTGTCAAGTCGTTTTGTGTAGATTATATTAATATACCTAAATACATAATTATATAAAATAGCGTGATTTTGAACCTCCTAGCTATATTGAAATCTGTGAATTAGAATCTCTAATGGAATACAGAATTGCAAGAAAAAAAGGTAAAAACCGAAAAAAAAATTTTGGTTCCATTTCAATATAGCTAGGGGGTTCAAAATCACGTTGTATAGCATTAGATATAGTTTTATACAAACATATTGCATAAATATAGTATTATATATAAGTAATAAGTAGTTTATTTAGCATATAGTTAACTTAGATTATAATTCTGCGCCTTACCTACCTCTCGCATTCATTGAAGTCCTACCTAATTGGTTGCCTGTAAGAAATTGCTCTAGCGATAAGGCCGCCATTGTACATCCTATTACGTAATATTGAATCCCTTTGTATGAATTCTTGGTGCAATAAAGAGTTATTATTATTATATTAATGAACTAGCAGTGCCCGCGACTTCGTTCACGTTTTCATACTTCTAGTTCCAGAAATGAGAAAATTTCCATACAAATTTTACCCCCATTTTACCCCTTTAGAAGGTAATTTTATCTATTTCACCTTCATATTAATAATTGTAATCAAGAACTTATATACCTATCTTCATACTTCTAAGTCTGGAAATGAGAAAATTCCATATAAACATCACCCCCCTATTTCACCACTTTAGGGGTTGAATTTTTAAAAATTCTTTCTTGCACTTTAAAAACACTTGCATCATAAAAGAAACCCCTATACCAATTTTCAAGTTTCTAGGTACAGTAGTTTCGGCTGTGCGTTGGTATAATAACTCCCGCGACTCCGTGCGCGTACATTTGTATGGGGGCCACGTCTTATCACAATCGGAGAAAAAAATATGTAGCCTATCCTGTGTATCCTTATGTTTATCTAACTTTATTACTTTCAGTAAATTCAACTGAATTTACTGAAAGTAATTCATTAAAGAGATATGGAGTAACATACATACAGAATAAAATTCTAAAAATCATCCATTTAGTTCCAGTATCATGTATAGAGCTTATAAACAAGATATCTCGGTAAACAAAGTAACTTACTCCATTACCGACCCTTACAGATTTATTAATAATAATAGTATGATAACATTAGTATTATAATTACATAGGCAATGCGGCAAGCAAACTAAAACTATTTTGATTCCCTTTCATACTTCTAAGTGTGAAAATGAGAAAATTCCATATAAACTTCACCCATTTAGAGGTTGAATTTTTAAAAATCCTTTCTCATGCACACTAGTGTGTACTAGTTTAGTTCATATCAGCAAGCCAAACGTAGCTTTTGGATGTTATGATATGAGCTAGGCTCTGTCCGCAAAGGGTGATTAGTTTGTACATATGTATTGTCCATCTTTTCGCCTTACTTCACCTCAGCATTGAGACTTCAGGCCCGCATACCTTGCGAGTACTCGCTGTGCCACTGCCGGCGATTTCCATATAAATATTCACATCAAGTTGGTTTCTCTCCGCTAGCGGCAATCCCCGCACGATCTCCGATCAGATTTTAGATAAAGATAGAGCTATTCTGATCAATAATTCATTGTCAAATTATACAGAGCTAATTAATTATAACTGATTGAACGGGACGCTTACTTTATAACCGACTACTAGGCGTCACTGAAAGAACTCAGCAAAATTAAACTGATTAAATATTAAAATGTTTTGATCATGCGCTAATTATAGCGTAGTATTATTTTTAATCTGTGGTTATAGTATATGTAACATCACATTAAGTTTATCGTGGTGTCCGCGAGCGAGCATAAAGACTTAGAAGCATTCCTGAACGACAAAAAAGCTATTAAAATGTGCTGCGCTGTGACATCTGAAGTTAAATATGGATATTATGATCTTGACGATGATATACACCGAATTTGAAATATTTCACTAATCACCCGTAAACATAAAAAAGTAGTTGCTCATAAAATAAATATCAGTCGGACTTTAGCTTTTCCTTAAATAATAATTAAAATCAAACAAATATTTTGTTACCCTTAAAAATACATCTCAAATATTCTCTTTTATTCTATTTCTATTTCTAGCCTATACTGTCCCACTGCAGGGCAAAGGTCTCCCTTTCATCATTCCAACTATTTCGGTCGAGGGCTACTGAAGTCCAGTCTTTCCGATAGGAATGCAGTTCGTCTTCCCATCTCTTTCTGGGCCAAATATTCTCTTAAAAGATATTAAAGCACAAATACCAAATTATGTAAATTTCAAAATATCAGGTACACCCAAACGTGCTAAAATTCGTTTCTCGTATGAATCTTTTATTTTTACTAAGGTTCCTTAAACTGAAAACCATTTCGAGATATTCCTATGATTTACACAAAAAACATTGTTTGTGTGTTTTTAGTTAAGTAATAAACGAGATATCTTCAAAAAACTGTGAGATTTCAAGAGGAAAGCAGAATAAGTTAGACATCTTGCATAAAACTATTAAAAAATAAAGGCGTCCATCGAGCACCATACACTACTAAACTGCAGTCAACACTGAAAAATTTGGACGCTAACGTCATCTGATGCGACATGGCGTAGCTTGGAACACCGCAACGGTCTTTGACCCGAGTCAAAAAGGAGGTTTTTGGCCTTTCCGATTTTATTCTTAAGTTATATGCAATGTTTCCATCCACCCTCACTTGCTGCACAATCTTGGCACTTTCTCCGAAATAGTTTATTCTATCTTGTTGATAGATACGACAACAGTGTACATTTTGGAACGTACTCTATGTTCAGGTGTCACTCTGCCTTTGAAGAAACATGTATAATTTTCCCTCTTTACCTCCACGTATTCTATGCTTGTTTCTACTTAAGCGTCCCTCGATGAAAACAACACTTTTGCTCCCCCTGATTTCAGCGACGTTGCAAGTATCGTTTACACGCATATATTGCAACAACATCATATAATCCACTTTAGGGAGATTGCGGCTGTCCGCCATCATAAAACCTTCGGAAACTTTCAGTTATGGAGTCGAAAGGAAATATGCAAATTGCAAACAGTTTAGTAGTTAATAGATTCAGGTGTAAATTTGCGGAAGTCAAAGCTACATTTACTTTTAAAACAATTTACATTGCGTGCTTCCGCCACCAGTTAGTTCATGCAAACTATTGCTGGCCAGCGCCCACCCACTACTGTTAGTCCCTTCATGCCCGCCACCAATAGTTGATGCATGCAACCCTGGTCGATACTGCTGCATCCGTTGAGGCTGCAGCAATGTCGGCCGTCGTGCTCGTGACACGTGTTTCGCCTCTACACGAGGCATCTTCAGGCAGTGAAACCTAGATGTTGATCGTTCGAATAACAAGCAACGAATGACAAAAAATATTTTTTTTTGAAATGACTTTATAGCTAGCTCCAAGTGAGCTTTCGCTACTTCACCGGGCGTTTGAGGCGAGGGCAGAGTGCCCTTAACCTTTTTAGATAACATCACCAAAGGGCCCCCAGGAGGGACGGACTTTGGCTTTGGGCGTTGCCTGTGTGCGCAAGGCTTGGAGAGACAGCAAACTCTCACTCGCGTTGCAGCCGATCGATGTGGGAGGGCGCAATATGGGAGAAGACTACGCCGGCGTAGGTCATGATAGGGCGGACGCAAAGCTTATAGAGTGTCAACTTATTTCTAAGTGACATCTTAGCATTGCCTATCATGGGATGGAGACGGCCTAATACGAAGGCGGCATGGTTGCGACAAAAATTACGCCGTATTGCCGCCTTTTATACTATCTGGGAGGGGGGAGGGGATTGACCGTTATTTTGATTTTGTATTGAAAATATATTTAATAATGGAGAATTATTCAAATCTATTTGTTTATTTATCAAAGTAATATTTGATCTTTTATGTTTATTTATTTCTAATTGCTCCCATATACTCATTTTTATTCCCTTCTCCGCTGTATGTAATATTTTGTATGTGTGATTATTTAATAATGTGTCATTATTTTCCAATAGATGTTCTGCAAAATGTGATCGATCGGGGTGATTATTTTTAAACGCGTTGATATGTTCGTTATAACGAATTTTAAAATTACGTCCTGCTTGTCCAATATAAACTTGTTGACAATCATCGCAAGTTAATTTATATATACCAGACTTTTTATCTGATTGAATTTTGTCTTTAGTATTACAAAGTGATTTCAATGTTTTGTTTGTTTTTAGAGCGATATATTCTATTCACTCTAAATACTTGACACAAAACAATAAACTATCGCGCCTTATTTCAGAGCAAAGGTCAATTAAAAATAGTGATAATAATAATACAACTTTAAATTCACATACTTTTTATCCTAGAGTTAAAAACCTCTCAAATACTCATTTTACCCAAGAAGAAAACTCTTTATTAGAAAAGGGACTTAAGTATAGTATAACACCAAAATTATCCCAAAAATCTTTAGAAACATAAGCAGTTGACGCGGAAGTTGCAATAATTAGAAATAAAAAAGACAATTTTTTTTAAACATTTAATTGCTCAAAACATTAAATCGGCTAATTCTAAATATAATAATATTTCAAATTTGTCAATAAAAGAAAACAAAACATTTGTGTCTGTCCAACAAAAACTTGATACCAACAATATTGTACTTACAAAAGCCGATATAGGTAATACAATCGTAATTATAGATCGCAATCAGTATATTTCAAAAGTAAACGATATTTTAGAGAAAGAAGAATTCCAAAACATAAGTCACGATCCAACAAAACAATTTTTAGCTCAGCTTAAATTAACAGTTAATAGCTCGAAATTTATCTTCCCAGATAACTCATATTTAAAATCAAAAATAATACCGTTGAACACTCATGCTCCAATGTTATACGGACAACCAAAAACACATAAAGATAACATTATCCAATGTAGGAAACTACTGGTCTCACTGGTATGTACCAGTGAGAGCCCCAACATATGAGCTAGCCAAGTTCCTCAATTATTATATTCGGGAAAAGATAAATTTTGAGCCTAAAAATAGTCTAAAAATAGTCTGCAATTAATAGATAATATCAAAAACCTTAAAATTCCGATAAATTTAAAATTGGTTTCGTTAGATGTAGAAAGTTTATTTACCAACGTACATACCATATGAAGATTGTTTAAATATTTTAAAATTAGAACTAGAAATGAAAAGAATACACCCCGGAGAGACGGAATCATCATACGACTGACAAGACTATGTATGACACAAAACTTTTTCCAATTTGATAATAAATATTATACCTAAAATAATGGGTTAGCTATGGGTTCCCCTTTAAGTCCACTTATGGCAGATTTATTTATGAATAATTACGAACAACAACATATTATAGGAAAATCTAATAATATATTTTATTACTATAGATATGTTGACGACATTCTTATTTGTTGGACAGGTACAAATCGACAATTAGGATTATTTGCTTCTAATTTAAATAAAATTCATCCTAAAATAAAATTCACCACAAAAATATAACAAAATAATAGTATAAACTTTCTGGATTTAACGATTGCGAGAAACAAAACAAAACATGAATTTTGAATATATTGTAAACCAACACACACCGATACAACAATCCCCGCGTCATCTAACCACCCATGGCAACATAAACTCGCTGCATATCGACCGATGATATATCGACTTATGACCATTCCTTTAAATGAGGAAAATTACAAAAAAGACCTCCAAATTATTTATCAAATTGCTATATCGAATGGATATAATAAGAAAATCGTTGTAAAATAATATTGAAAAAGAAACAGAACACCGTTAAAGACCTTTTATATGCGGTCCCACAAGATAAAACGCAAAGATATGCAGCGAGTTTATCTTATTATGGTAAAATTACAGATAAAATAGCTAAGATATTTAGAAAAAAAATATTCATATCGCTCTCAAAACAAACAAAACATTAAAATCACTTTGTAATACTAAAGACAATTCAATCAGATAAAAAGTCCGGTATATATAAATTAACTTGCGATGATTGTCAACAAGTTTATATTGGACAAACAGGACGTAATTTTAAAATTCGTTATAACGAACATATCAACGCGTTTAAAAATAATCACCCCGATCGATCACATTTTGCAGAACATCTATTGGAAAATAATCACACATTATTAAATAATCACACATACAAAATATTACATACAGCGGAGAAGGGAATAAAAATGAGTATATGGGAGCAATTAGAAATAAATAAACATAAAAGATCAAATATTACTTTGATAAATAAACAAATAGATTTGAATAATTCCCCATTATTAAATATATTTTCAATACAAAATCAAAATAACGATCATTCCCCTCCCCCCTCCCAGATAGTATAAAAGGCGGCAATACGGCGTAATTTTTGTTTCGTCACCCGTGCGTTTCGTCACCCGTGCCACGAATACGAGTCACCACCGGTACTTGCGCATGACAGACTTACACCGTGACCTAGACCTCCCATCCATTCGCGGCTATCTCAAAAACGCCTCCAAGCGTTACTTTGAGAAAGCCGCACGCCACCCCAACCCGTTAGTAGTGCAAGCTGCTAACTACTCCCCCAACTTACACGATACGACCTTACGTCGTAGACGTCCTAGGAACGTACTTGACGATCCCGATGATCCTATTGACATCGCACAAGCCCGCCCCGACCCCTCTTCGGCTCCGAATAGCCAGAGGAATCCCACTATCCGACCCCGTCGCACTCGCCACCGGAATAGAGTGCGTAGAGTAGGATTAGCTCCGATTACTGGTGACCGCCCGGCGGTCCCGGGTGACTTACACCCAGGATAGGCCCTTCTGGCAACGTAGCTTTCGGCCCATACGGCAAAAGATGAGAGTTGCTGCTCTCTAAAGGCTTTGCCATTGTTTCTCAGATTGGCCCTTCAGGCTTGCATGCACGCATACGCGGCCCATCAGGCAATATGAGAGTTTGCTGTCTCTCCAAGCCTTGCGCACACAGGCAACGCCCAAAGCCGAGGTCCATCCCTCCTGGGGGCCCTTTGGTGATGTTGTCTATACAGGTTGAGGGCACTCTGCCCTCACCTCAAACGCCCGGTGAAGTAGCGAAAGCTCACTTGAAGCGAGCTACATAGTCCTTTCAAAAAAAAAAAAAAAAAAAAAAAAATAATTTTTGTCATTCGTTGCTTGTCATTCAAACGATCAACATCTAGGTTTCACTGCCTGAAGATGCCTCGTGTAGAGGCGAAACACGTGTCGCGAGCACGACGGCCGACATTGCTGCAGCCTCAACGGATGCAGCAGTATCGACCAGGGTTGCATGCATCAACTATTGGTGGCGGGCATGAAGGGACTAACAGTAGTGGGTGGGCGCTGGCCAGCAATAGTTTGCATGAACTAACTGGTGGCGGAAGCACGCAAAGTAAATTGTCTCAAAGTAAAAAAACAATTTAGTCACAAACAGTACAGCAAAGCGTGATGAGTGACATATAACGGGCATTTATTTTTTAATAGTTTCATGCAAAGTGTCAACTTATTCTGCCTTTCTCTTGAAATCTGAGAGATATTTACGTGATAACGTCTTATAAATCGATGAACACCTAATGTCAGCATGCACAAATAATGTCACGTTCCGAACCTGCAGCTGCACCACCATCAGCGGCTGGCGCTACTGCTGGTGCTGCTGGAGCAGTAGTATATATCACGCATCTATCTGTCACCGTTATCACGTAAAATTATCGGCCGTAAACCGACATGACAGACGATATTTTTTTGAAGATATTTCTATTATTCTTAACAAAAAAATATAAATTAGATTATTTGTTATGGTACAAGCAAAAAGCTCGCTTGTTAAAAGTAAAAAGGTTATACAGAGACAAGGGTATTAAATACGATTAAAATGTAAACTATGTTTCCACGCAGGTAAAAAAGACGTGTGGCACTCGGGACTGCCGCGGTAAAGCTATTGCGTCGAATTTTTTATCAATTTATGCAATCATAATTATATATTTATGCAGTAACTCCGTTACTGTACCTCACTGTTAACTTACTGTAACAGTAACTGTAACATACTGTAACTTAGCTTAAGTTAACTTCAGTTAACTTAACTTACTAAGTTAACTTACTGTTACTAAGTGAACTCACTGTAACAGTAACTCCGTTACTGTAACACTCTAACAGTAACTCCGTCGAACCTGTCGCGACACCCAAGTCAAGGTATCACCGCTGTGCCGGTCGGAGTCGGGGTGTTAGGTTTTTTGGTTACGGAATTTCTGGATTCGGTCTCCACGCTCAAGGCCCGCGATAGAACCTATGCAATAGCTTGAAAAAGCTTTGTCGCAATATCACTCAACAGTGGCGCCAGCTAGTGATAAAAAAAGAAATGGTACCCTCATTATTCAAAGATGACAATTATTGTTTATTATTTTATGTCTTGGGTTAAATTCATAAATACGGTGCGGTAATTTCTCGAACTATGCCTATACGCATTTAAGAATCAATACTAAATTTCAGAAATCAAATACTTCTCATACTTGGAGCAATCCGGGACTTAATATAATAATAAAAACTAAACATGATTGTTTGCGGATTCGACACTGTATCCATATTTTTGCGATAATTTAGAGAGGAAAAAAATAGTGTATATTGCTAAAATTTTTAATCTAAACAACTCTATGAAAAAAATATATACGGAGTGTTTTGACTCTGCTTCAGGAAATGACATTATCAAGCTGCCGTTTTTTAAATAGGTGTGCCAAAACATATCATATTATTTAGCCTCTAACCATGATTGCAAATTAATTGATTTTCAAAAAAAAATTTCACCACCTTCTATTCAATGAGAAATGAAAAAATACGTATTTCTTAGATTTTGATGTCCTTTCGAAATAAAATAAAAAACAAAAAGGCTATAAAAATTAAACATTGTCTATTAGACATTTTAATTTTTAAGCCTTACTAATATATTTTTTTTTGTTCTTATACAACACACCTTATGTATTTTTGCTATCTGTATGTGTCACACATGTTTTACGAACTTACTTTATAATCATGTACTAACATCAGGGTAAGTGTTTCCTTTTTATTGCTTTCACCCAATTCTACATGTTCCTTTTTAACAATCTAACAATGACGATATGTCAACGTAACTCCTTCGCTTATTGGCTACTTGTTGATTCCAGAGCGTCCTGTTCTTGTACGGGTACGGCGTCAGCTCCTCCTCGAGCGCTGCCCTCCGCACGACGAGCTGGCTTGACCTCATGAACGACAGCACCGACACTACACCCTTCGATGACAAATTCCAAAACTCCGTCAAATTCGATCGAGCTAGCATGAACCTCTTACCAGTATTCTTTGATAAAATTTTAGAAGATCAGGAGAGCTCGAGTCCAAAGTATGAAGTTCCTACAATGATGAATTACAAGAGGAGCATCTTTCCTGGATCTGCCAATCCATTTCTAGCTCAAGCTAAAATATCTACACCTGGCTTATATTCAATCCAATACAAAACGTATCCCGTGTTATACATTCAAAGTCCGAGAAATACAGAATATTATATGAAAGTGAGAAAAACGAGAGAATATGAAAGAATAATGAGCTATATCGATAAAATGATTAACGAAAAAGTCGGCGTTGGTACACGCTCTATGAGAAATCTGCAATATCCTGTTACTACAGAAAAATACACTGAAAGCTCTAGGACGGCGCCCGTGACGATGCGAAAAACCGCTCGACTGGTAACAAAACCGAAAGAAAACAAATTCACAAAAATCATACTGCATTCAAATAAAAACTCTAAACAATTGTCAGTGTCAAATATGAAATATAATAATTCAATGATACATGAGAACAAAAACTGTGAATGTCGTAATCATTTTGGAACTTTATTAGACAAGATTTTAAAATGTTTCCAAGCACTAGTTAAAGACTCTTCAGAACTACCATGTAAAAATAAAACACAGAAGAAAACAGCTGTTGAAATGAAAAATCAAAACAATAAAAAACTAAACTTAACCATATCCACTGTGGCAACTACAAGAGTAAGACCAGTTACTACAACTACTCCTTCCACTACTTCAACAACCAGTACTAAGCCAACCACTACATCAACTACGACGGCAAAAGCCCAAACAGAAACTTTTACTACCACTGATTTTCCTCCAGAAATATTTCATTTTTCAAACAGCTTCTTACAAAAACCGGCAATCGTAAATAATACCATGATAAAACCCAAAGAGTTATTGAGTCAAATGTCACCTTTTTACATAATGACTGAAATTAATAATCCAAAAAATTCTTTATCCAATATACTTGCACCTATTAAGCCAAAGGCTAACATATTTTTAACTAACCAACGTGACAGTAAAGTAATTAAGACTCAGAATAATAACCAACAAAATGTCACACTCTCAATAACTGAGAAAAATGTTGAAAAAAGCATAATTACAACTTCAACGTCAACAACAACTACAAGCCCTGAAAAATCTGAGGAAATATATAAGAACTTATTGTTTCCGGTGATAAAAGAGCTGGAGTTTGCAGAATTGCCTGAAAAAGCTATAAACAAGCATTCTAACGATTTTGTTTTACGTCCCAGAATTCGCGAACGCGATCCTTCAGTGATAAAACCTCATACAACGACTAAGCCTCCTACAACATCAATCTCAGACAACCTCATGCAACATCAAACTGACAAACATAAAAAGGTAGGCTCGGAAAATATCATTAGTAAAATTAATAGCAGACCACATGCGCCTGTTTTACCGGCTGACAACAAATTATTTTCTGGAATAACTCCGGAAGATTATATAATGGAAAGAATTCGTCATGGAAGCAAGAAACAAAATTTTAACATTATTAAAACACCTGAACCAGTAACACTTCTTGGATATAAAAGTGAAAGCAGTAGTAATACTGGCGTGTTCGATAAAATTAAAAACCTGCTGAAAACCAAACTGATGCAGCCTCGTCGAAAAACCCCCTACAACAGTTTACCTGCACAAATTATGAAAAGTAAAACTGAACCGAAATATATGAAAGCCAAGCAAACGAATTTACCAAAAAAAAAAAACATTAGTACTGAATATGTTGCAAAAAATTACTTTGAAACCATTCCTACCTCAGATCCTAGAACTACGGTATATAATAGGATGACAACGTCAACGACTCGTATTCCAACATTAATAGAAGGAAGTACCTCTCCTACACAACTCAGAAAATATCCTCAAGAACCATTCTTACCAGAATTAACTACCCAACCTTCAATCAAAGAATCAAATTACAACAAACCATATCCAAAGCTAGGAAGAAGAAACATTCCATATAATAGCCGTGAAGATATTTGGGGCGAGGATTATGTTTATAAGACTGTGTTTACAGATCAACCAGCAGAAATTAAAATAACGACTGCAGCTCCTAAAAATAATTCCATACCAACCACTACAACCGAACGTGTTATTCATGTAAAAAATAGCTTAATAGATCCTAAAGAAATAGAAGCACCCTCTGACGATATCGATTTGAATAAAGAAAGATCATTACATAATAATAACAAAAATGTAAGGGAATCATCACAAACTGATGATAACTACACACCGTATAAATATATGATTCCTGTTGGTAGAAAAAGCTATTTGGAAATTTCAAGAGGCGACTGGAAACAGAAAGAGCCGCTTGCGGATGACACGAACGCCATATACGATGCGCTTGATGAAATGGACGCACTTTAAGTCCATCATGGATGAAAAGACGATGATACTTACCATCAAGCAAGCATGTGCACTTCTGTGAGCTCGGGAATTTAAAATGCTACATTTGACGTTATAACAAATTTAAAAACCAATGGAAAATTAAATGGGTTTATTTGATTTTAGTTTGGAATAGAAAATATCAGCCTCCGTCTGCTCTGGTCAAGTATGGATCCGGTAGTACAGAAAGGGTCATGCTCCTGCAGTGGAGAGTAAAAAGACCTGATGATGGAATAGAAATAGATTTGAGTACGGAATTAACAGTGCGGTCAATGAAATCTTTGTTTGACATCTCAGTTTAGCTGTAAATTAGAGTCCTGTTTGTTTTATAATTACCAATGTTATTTATTATTATAAAACAAACATTTGAATAATCATGTATTATGAGTAATAAGATGTCTTGTCAGAACGAAAAGAGCTTATGTCTTAAATATTCCATAGGGTGTCAAGAACAAAGTTGTTCGGTCAAGTATTTTAAACATAGGGCAAGGCAAGGCAGTTCTCATTAGAGAGGACATAACTATACATACATATAAATGAAAAATGTGTGCTACATTCTATGCTGAGTGTATGTTAGAGCTCCAGTAGTAAGTAGTAGTATTTCATACACTCGTATTTAGAATATTAACAAATTCCCTGATCCATTGATCAAATGTTAAAGTATTGACTGATATACTATGTGAACAGGGAAAGGGGGTTGGTGTTGTTGTTTGTTTTACTTCTGTGTAAGTGGGCTGTTACCTCTTTGTTATGCAATTTATAGTTATAGCAAATTCACAGCTTCGAACTTTTTTATTTAAATCAAAGGAGCAACATGAATAAATAAATACTTATTATAATAAAAACTTTGTTTCATTTCCTTTTTTGAAGCTATGGTCCTGACCAGTTCCTGTGGTTCTAACCTGTGTTCGCAACTGCTTGGGTTCGATCTTACCATCTTGTACTTTTAAGGATTCCGTACCCAAAGTGTAAAAACGGGACCCTATTAATATGGCTCCGCTGTCCATCTGTCTGTCTGTCCGTCCGTCTGTCACTACACTGTGTCTCATGAAGCGTGATAGCTAGAGAGTTGAAATTTTCTCAGATTATGTATTTCTGTTGCCGTTATAACAACAAATACTAAAACCGGCCAAGTGCAAGTCTGACTCGCGCACGAAGGGTTCCGTACCGTACATATATAATAACGGCAAAAATATCATGTCTGTTGTATGGGAGCCCCCCTTAAATATTATTTTTATAATAGTATTTATTTGTAAAGTGAATATATAATAATAATAATAATAATAATTTATTTCAGATCACATCCATAAATTTTAAATTTAAAAATCAACACCAAAATCTTATCTATTGGTGCCAAGATGGATACCCATCCAGTGTTTAAGAATGGGATTGTCCATCTTGGCACTTAATGTGTTTAGTATGCTGCTGCCACTCTCCCGGCAGCGACGCATCATGGAGGCTGTTCGCTTTCTTATGATGGCGTAAAAGTCGTCAGTACCCGCTTCGGCAAACATTCCTGACGCGCTGCAGTATCGGGAAAGTCTCAGCAGCATCCTAAGGCTATTATTATATTGGACGCGTAGGGCATTGTAAACCTTTTTCGTATAGTTGACCCACAGGCTGCACGTGTAAAAAGTTTGGCAGTAAGTTTTAAATAACGCTATTTTCACTTCCCTTGTACACCGTGCAAACCTGCGTGCCAACATATTACTTCTGACTGCCAACGCCCTACGCTCTCGTTCGATGTCCACATCGTCACACAAGTCATCTGTGACGATATGGCCTAAGTACTTAAACTGCGTCACACGGCCAAGAGCTACTCCACCGAGCGTGACGGGCGGCACTTGCGATGGGCTCGTACGCCCCGCCCAAAATACCAGCAACTCACTCTTTATTACAATAAATAATAACTAAGTATTCAATATCGAGCAATAATAAACAAAAGATATCAAGTTTGTGGTATGGGAGCCCCCTTAAATATTTATTTTGTTATATTTTTAGTATTTTTTGTTATAGCGGCAACAAAAATACATCATCTGTGAAAATTCAACTGTGACGGACAGACAGACGGACAGCGGAATGATTAATAGGGTCCCGTTTTTACCCTTTGGCATTGATAACGGCAACAGATAGGCGCTTGAAATATTCACATAATATTTAATTACATAGTCACTTTAAAAACTAGTGGTTCTGCGAGAACAGTAGACCTCGCGAGCCCTTACAACCAACATCCACTTGGAGTGATCCTCTTCAAGATCGGAAATATCGGAATAGCGAACTTGGCATGGGTGAATAGGAGGCAAAGTTTAAGTACCCGATTTCATAGTTGTTATGTTACCAATTGGTCAAAATTTTAATATCAAAATTTTAATAGGACGCTAATTTTCTACTATTATGGCAGACAAACATGCGAACTTTACGTTAAGAAGTGGACGGCATCTATAAGCCCCGGGTTCAAGTCACAGGATAGCATGTGAATCTTTTTTTATTAATTTTTAATTTTTATTTCAGGATTCTAAGTTTATTCAGTGTTTTCAATTATAAAAGTAATACGCAGTATCATGCTTTAAGCCAAAAAATATTTTTCATATTTTGATTTTTGTTCCTTAGGGAAAGTTGTTCAATTTTACTCCCTCTCCACTTCACGTACTTCAACTTCTTTCATAAATATACAGAAAATCGATTTCAGACAACTTTTGGGCAAATTGCCGACTATAAACACGTTCAAGTTTATCGTATAAAAAAGTTCTTCAGACAAAAAAGTTGCGTCTTAATGAGAATAACAAAAAAGTCTAATGACATTTTTGTTTTTTTTTCCAAATAGCTGTGTTATGAGTTTTTTTAAGTTTCGGACCACCATATATCCGCCATTTTTTAAAATTTCGAAAAACTGGCACGACAAAAAAAATCTATATAGTTACCGAACCTGCTCACAAAATTTCATGAGAATCGGTTGAGAAATGCGACCTGTAGGCGAGAACAGACAGACAGACAGACGGACAAAAGAATTTTGGGCCAGTGGAAACTGAGACGCTTCGCTCGCTTCGCTCGCTCGGTCAATAAATAATTAAGCTAAAACAAAACAAATATTTAAGGGAGGCTCTCATACAACGAACATGATTTTTATGCGGGTTTATAGATAATGGTACGGAACCCTTCATGGTGAGTCTGACTCGCACTTGGTCAGTTTTTACATTATAATATAACAATGACTCATGTACATACATTATTATCTGCACTATTTATGATGAAAGAAAACATTGTTAGGAAACCTGTACAATAGTTTACAAATCTGCGAAAACACGGACATGTGCGAATTAGACTTGCAAAGGACTATATCGGCCGTACCACTGGTCCTAAAAACTTAAAACCCATTATATGCTTGCCAACACTCTACAAGTTCCTTAACTCCATTTGAGAGCCAAGATCAATACGTTCATCATTGTCTCTCTCATAATGGATGTAAGGTTGTCATTGTAAGCCCGTTTTTTCCCCCTTTTTGAAGACTTGTCCATGCTTCATAGGCGATCAAAGTATTTCGCACATGCTGCAGAGCGAGCGCCCCGACAGAAAAGCAAATTTAGCGAGTGCCTTTTGTCTTTTACGTTCCACGTTACTTAATTTACGATTGCGTATGTCAAAATTTATAATCAAAAAATTCATCAGTACTGTAAAAGCAATTATATAGCAATAAATTGTGCAGTTAGTTTTTAAAACGTTTAAAAGGAGGTTTCTAAAAACCATTAGGAGTCGGTAAATCACGTAGCAGCAGTCCAAATAGTTTAGAGCATTTCTCGTCTTCTGTTGCTCTTGACGACAACATTAAAACAAATACTTTAAACTCCCTTTCGTCTATTTCGACTCCTAAAATACCTAGCTTTGTATTTATTCCGGTAACTGATTGTAATGTAGAGAAGTCTATACGTTCCATAACATCGAATGCTGTCGGTACCGATAGTAATCGTCGAAAAATGATCATACCCATCCTCGACATCCTTCTCCCTATCTTGACCTATTAATTATTTATTTTTTTCGAGCCATCATGTGTCCCACTGCTGGGCAATTATCTTGACCTATAATCCTCAATAATTCCCTTTCCACAGGCGTTTTTTTCACATACTTGGAAAAATTCCAATATCACACCATTCCCTAAAAAAACAAATCCTACTGCCCTGACTGATTATCGTCCCAAGTAGTCTGTAGCTTTAACACATCAATTAATATAAATATTACTAAATTAGTTCCTTTAATATATGATTTGACGGGAAATAGTGCCTGCAAAGGCCTATCTTCTGAATAAACGTTTTGATTTTGAAATCTATTTTCTCGTTCCTTTCCAACGTCCTGGAGCGACTGGTTCAACAACAGATTAACCACTTCCTTACTGTCCATAATCTGCTCAATCCTCTTCTTTCCGGTTTTCGTCCTAGTCACAGTACTACTACTGCTCTTATCAAGGTTACGGACGACATTGGATTGGGAATGACTGTCTAAACAGTTCTGGATTTTAGCAATGCTTTTAATACAGTTGATGTTAACATTTTGCTGGGTTTTTTGTACTCTCCCAAAATATCTCTAACAGTAATCGTCTGGTTTAAATCGTACTTTTCTGGGAGACAGCAGCGTATCTGTATTGAGGACCGTTACTCGTCCTGGTGCCAGATGTCTGCTGGTGTTCTACACAGTGGTGTCTTATCTCCACTTCTTTTTTCAATAGTTATAAATTCTCTTATTTCTCAACTTCAGTCTTCCTACCACCTTTATGCAGATGATCTACAAATTTATACCAGTGGCAATATTAAAAACTTGCCCGCTGCTATCACTTCCATTAATGATGATCTGGACCACATCGCAATATGGTGCAAATATAACGGCTTAGTTGTATATCGATCTTAAACTCAATGCATTATTGTAGGGAGTTCCAGACTTCTCTAACTGAGATGAGATCTTGCTCATCACCCCCAAATAGTGTTTGATGGGATTATAATTGAATACTGTGACCGTGTCAAAAATCTTGTTTTTGTAAAAGATAAAAATAAAAATCCAAAAGTAGAGTTATTTGCATTTTTTGATAGTCTTAATAGCACAGATAAAAGAAAAAACAAGAAAAGCATACATTTTTAGTTACATCACATAATAAAAATACTTTAATTTTGCGACACTCGCAAGGGGATCGAAACCTACAGGGTACTTCCCGTGAACTTAGAATCTTGAAATTTGGTACAGTCAGCAAATGTATTCGGTATGCACCCCTTTTGTTTGTGTGCAAGTCAACATCGAACTGGCGAATATGCCGTCCAATAAAAATCTTGCAACACTTGTGTGGGTAAATCTTACAATCAATGATTTCGTTTTATTCAACACACGCATAACCATCTAGCGACACGATACGTTTAGTGTCAAAGCATAATCAATAATTTCGCCGAGTAAGACAGCAACTCGATTGGCAGAGTGTTCTAGGAAACCAACTTAAGTCATGTGAAAGTTGCTGGTTCTATTCTGCCTAATGCTTATAAATTTGCGAATAAAATATACATTTTATTCGTATGTTCTTTTTATTCGTTGTTTCGATATTTTTCAGTGTTTATTCATGTTTGAAACTAATTAGCATAAAAGGACATAAGGTTACGTGAAAAAAAAATAGTCTTTTATTGCACAGTTTTATTTATTTTTCAATTTAAATATAAGTAAGTAAGTATATAAATAACAGAACGGGATCATTTTATAGTAAAGCAACTCATTGTTAATTAATAAGTAGATTACTTCATACATAATAATAAATGGGTAATTTGAGTAACTGTCTTTTATACATAAGTCAGTATAGGTATAGCATACTGCTGACGAAGAAATACTTCTACAAAATAATTTAAACTGAAATATATATGTAGTCGTTTTTCCTACTGCCATGTTTATTTATATATTTATTTACCTAACTACAGAATCGGACAAGTATGGACGTAATTATCAAGCGATCTTTTTATAAGCAGGTCAGCCACATGTGAGAGAATAAACATGTTAATTGACGTTACGGAAAAACGTAAATAACAATAAACATCTCTCTTTTATGTATCGACCTTTTTTTTTATAAACATTTTGGAATGAAACTAAATATCTAAGATTGGGGTATAGAAAGCAAAGAAAATATTTAACAACCTATCGGTGATCCTTGACTTTTTATAATTAATTCTAACCTATCCCGCATACTTGCAACCATGTTCCAACACATATCTGTCGGCCGCTAGATCGACATGGAAGAACGTTATAGCGTTCCCCTGTTTTTCGCCACAAAATTTTACGTCCATCCTTATCCGATTTAAAAGACTTTACATCCGTAAATATTACAACATTGTTGCACCAATCGAAATTTTTATATTGTTCTGCGAATCTTAGTTTTTCACACTTATGCACATCACTAAGTAACATTTTCTTAGCCGGTCTTCTACACCTTAAACCACTAGCACGCAAATGATTTCGCACAGTCTGAAGAGACACTCCCTCAACGGTTGCCGTCGAACGCGTAGTCTTGAATGGATCTTCCAAATGTGCAGCTACTATGTCACGATGACGGCGTGATGCATCAGTATAGCTGCCACCTTTTGGGCCAGGCCGAACGTGGTCAATGTGCCCTGAGTCCGCATATCTATGCACCCACAATTGCACAGTTCGTCTCTACGGAAGATATGAAACAAAATAATAATTATTATTTACTTAATTTTAGGTATAAAAACTGCAGTATTAACAATTACCTATAACCAAATTGGAAGTTAACAAGAAGGCTCATTCATAGTCATAATTTTCATGTATCAATATATAGGTAATAAAAAATACTTACCGATATCATTAAGCGCCGAGCGATTTCACTTATTGAAACATTTTGCTCATATAAAATGACTATCTCCGTCCTTTTGATTATGCTTATGTGTGTATTCTCCATGATTTTTACAAAATAAGATACTCAAAATTATATTATGTAATTGCTCAAAGCAGAGCTGCGTTCCTATTCGATGCTATTGAACAAGTGCACTTATAAAAAATACTCAAGACCTTCAACAAATATAAACCGAGTTGAATAATCTCTTAATCTGTGGGTAGCAATGCAAATAATTGTCAAGTTACATTAATGCTTATTTCTGACGATTTCTATGAGACAACAACAAAAAATAATCAAACAAAAATCAAGTCAACCTAGTGAGTCTCGAACTCGGGGTCAATACCATAGTATAAGAATAATAAGTCGGTTATCTTAGCCACTGGACTACCATAGCTATAATGCCTTGTGTTGAAATTACGAATAACATTTTACTACGAAAAGTTGTTTTGTAACAAATTAAACTTGTTTATCTTAAATGACTTGGTTGAAAAGACGTGATGTGCTGGTGTGTGTTTAGATAAAAGGATTCCCACACAAATGAACCTGCGTATTATTAGGGCCGCGGCCATTCAGAACGCGCACATTGAAATATAATGATGCGTGTGTGCCCTGCAAACCGAATAACTTGTTCGAGTGTACTAAGCAATGTCTTACAGCACAGATAAAGAAAAAAATGCGAAAAGCATTACTTTTGAGTTACATCATATAATAAAAATATTTTTATTAATTTCAAACTAATTATACATAATGTACGGAACCCTTAGTGCGCGAGTTCGACTCGCACTTGGCCGGTTTTTTTTTGTTTAATTTCTCAATTCTATCAAAGTTTATTATAAATATAAATAAATATATACGGACAAATCACACAGATTGAGCTAGCCCCAAAGTAAGTTCGAAAGTTGTGTTATGGGATACTAACTCAACTATACTATATTTTATAACAAAATAGCTTTCGCCTGCAGCTCCGCCTGCGTTAATGTCGATCCCTCGGGAAAAGTAGTTTTTTCCCGAGATAAAAGGTAGCCTACGTCCTTCTCTGTACTCCTGAGAACTTGTATGCAAAATTTCATGATGATCGGTTCTGTAGTTACGGCGTGAAAGCGTAACAAACAAACAAACAAAGAAACAAACTCACTTTCGCATTTATAGTATTAGTAAGGAGTAAGGATACATAATATAGATAAACATCGAAGATCCAGGCAAATCTGAAAAAGGTAATTTTCCATCTTGACCTGATCGGGGATCGAACCGGACACCCTCGTGTTGCAGGCTGACGTGTTAACCACTGCGCCACGGAGCTCGTCGAATGATGAAGATATGGATGTATGACAAGCAAGTGGACTATAGACAATAGCAGTAACCACGGCTGACGTTGCGATCGATAACATAATCATGTTCCCTCAAATAATCATTTAAGGAGAATAGCAGACAATAACATTGATTGTAACGCTTAGACACACACAACAGAAAAAACTAAATAAGAAAAGTATATAAGAATAAAAATAAAAGATCGGTTCCATAAATGTGTAGTATTAAGAGGAGATATAAGTCAACTAGGTACAACTCTTTTAAAGGTGCAGTTATTTAACAAAGGTAAATCATGCTGTGTGAAAAGAATCCATAGCTAACAGAGTGCATTTGAAAAGGATCAAATGATGTGTTTGACGAGCATTGTGAATCCTCCGGTGTGGCATACCAAGCTGCCACACCGGAGTTCCCGGGCTCGATCCCCGGTCAGGTCAATATGGAAAATTTTTTTTTTCAGATTGGCCTGGGTCTTGGATCTTTATCTATTAGATGTATAAGATAAAAAATATAGTATCGTTGTGTTAGTATCCCATGACATAAGCCTCGAACTTACTTTGGTGCTAACCCAATTTGTGTATCCTATTGAACCGATTTAAATTATTTATTCAGATTGCGTAGGTATGGCATGTACAAGTTATCTTCGTCATCTAGATGCATAGTTTAATATTTACCTTGGAAGGGCCAAGTATTGTAAAATAAATTAGCCAATTCTTAACAAGATAGTGAAGGCTGACACTATTTCGAGATGTATTGAAAAGGCAGTTGCTGTAGTAGTAGAGTCGATAAAAAAGCTTTTTCTCACGGATGACATAATAAGTAAGGCTTTAAGCGGATGCCGCGCGAACGAAAAACTTCGCGACTGCGCAAGCCATTAGGTTACGCAAAATCATTAGTACTTGGGTTGATATACGCCAACAACAATATTTTTCGGACCAAAGAATGAGTCTTGGCACACTTGTTTCTTAGGTAGACTAGTATGGAAAACGCCCGAGAGTCAGCGGCTTACACCCCTCTGGAGGGTAGGGGGAAGGGGTGAAGCTTTTTTACTCCGCGCGCAATGTTACTCGTCATAACTGCTAATTTATAGCTACTAGGGCAAGTTTGGTATCGTTTTCAGCTAAATAAAGGATGGCCGATTGATTTCTGAAACAAAAAAAGAGCATTTACATACAAAAAAATGGACTAAAGTAAAGCAGCTCTATACCAATACTTCCTGTGACGGTACCTATGTCAGATAACGCCGAGTTAAATGTAACGGATTTATTATAACGGCTTTGCTCGATCAATAATGATCGAAGACTGTAGGTATTTTAAGCACATCTATGTTGATTGATTACTGACAGACCTTTAAGTCGAAATTGTCACTAGGTCTAGTTCAGATATTATATCACTCACACATACATATCACGTCTGTTTCCCTTGCCGGGCAGACAGAGCTCAGGTCTATAAGACGAAAAAGCCAGGTTTAGCATATTGGTGGGAGGTGTGGATGGTCGTGTAAATAGAAAATGGAATCAGAATAGTGATGGGTTGTTAGCTGCTGCTAACAACCCATCGCTTACTTACATGATTTCTCAGATTTTTGCACGTTCCCTCAATCGTCTTTTACGATCTGCGCGGGAAAAGAAGCAGCTAGTACAATCTACGTTTTAATAATAAATAATAATAATAAATAATAAATATATACGGACAAATCACACAGATTGAGCTAGCCCCAAAGTAAGTTCTAGACTTGTGTTATGGGATACTAACTCAACGATACTATATTTTATAACAAATACATATATAGATACACATCCAAGACCCAGGCCAATCTGAAAAAGATCATTTTCCATCTTGACCTGGCCGGGGATCGAACCCGGTCACTCCGTGTCGCAGGCTGGCGTGTTGACCGCTGCGCCACGGAGCTAGTCACGTTTTTGATACAAGTTTTTAAATACGACGGTATATCTATACACAGGGTACATTTTACATATTTTTTACCAAAAAAGATTAAAATTGCGCCCCATTCTTAACAAAATAATATTCTATTCTTACTGTTAACAGGTCCTTAGCAACATATAAAAACGATTTTGTTGTGCTGTATTTTAGAAATATTTTTTGTCTCTGCCGCGTTGATTTATTTTCTTGAACAATGTTTTTTATATTTTTTAACAAGACATATTTTTAGAATCTGTATGAATGCGGCCTTTTAAAAATATTTTTATAGCAGGTACTTGTACACGTTTGAAACTTATGGTCATTAACAAAAAGAAGTTAAATTATTTTTTAAGTTTTTGGTTGTATGAAAATGCACTTTTTTATTTCAGAAAACAAACGGTCTTCCTTTATTTAGCTGAAAGCGATACAAACATGCTAGTATACATGCATAGTAGCTTTAAATTTGCAGTTATGACGAGTTACAGTGCGCTCGGGGTAAGAAAACCCCCTTCCCCTACACCTAGAGGGGTGTAAGCCGCTAACTCCCGGGCGTTTTCCACACTAGTCTATCTACCTAAGGAACAAGTGTGCCAAAGCTCATATTATAGCATACATATATCGTTATCATATGTATTGATGTATTTAATTAATTAAGCGCATAGTACTAATTATTTGAAAACACGTACATTTCCACAATTTCCCGCAGTTCCTTCTTAACTATTCAGTTATCACGTTTGGGTTGTTGGTTACAGTTATTTTATATGATAGAGAGTATAAAAATATGCATATATGGTTGTAAGTAAAATCCTCTTGAGGTCGTGTTACGAGAAATTATAAAAAAATGGGCCGGTAGAAATACGTACTACGACAAATATCTATGTTTGCTAAATACAGAAATCATGTTTAAAGTACTAAAATGTTGTTCCAGGTAATTTTAATAATCTACGAGTACGCAATTGCAGTGGAATGGAGCATAGTACAAAACACCAGAGCGCTGAGGAAGAGTATCAACATGAGTGTAACGAACGACACGCCGGTGGCTGACCGACTTGACCGGAGCTACTTCGGGTTCGACCAGGACTACTACGAGCGCATGCCTCTACTGGTCAACGCCATGCAGGAGAACAGCTACGTGGACCCGTTCATAGACACGCCCACGCGCAGACAAGGAAAGTACATCACGACGACAAAACAGACGACCATAACGACGCCCAGTTACCAGGGGTATATTCGACGAACAAGCCCCAGACCTTTTATTTACGAAATGAGGAGCCCCACTCCCGTACCTTTCAGCAAAACTTTTGGATCAAAAAGTTGGATAGAAAGTTACCGAAATGCACAAAGACTAAAAAATATACAAGAGATTATTAAATATTTAGAAAAAACAATAAATGCTAAGGTGGCTAATTTGCACGCCGTGCCGAGCACTCATATTGCATTTTCCGGCATGTACGTGGAGCCCATGCTTCACAAACACGACGAGAGCAATGGGAAAGAACAAGACGACTTACTCGCCGTTAGCTCCAACAAAGCTGAACTTGTCCAACCGCACCACCAGGCTGACCCGCTGTACAGATTTAAGCCCGATGTTCCTAGTGACGTCAACATGCTAGCAGACAGCTACTTAAGATTTATTCCTATATCTACCCCGAGAATACCAATGTTTAAACCTATTCCCAATAAGAACAACCAAATGCAGTCATCCAGTGATAATCATAATACGGTGTTAAAACCTAAAACATTTAGTGTATTGCTTAATTTGTTTCCCATGCTTAATGCACATGCCGATTGGAGGAAAGGTTACACAACAAAATCACCGCCTGTTGCAGACATCATCTCCATCACGACCACCAGACGTCCGTTGTTCAGGAGAAAATCTTCAGTGCCCGGCCGACGCGTGATTCAGTATAAGCGCTCGAGATTACTAAGTGAATCTCAAATCGATAAACATAAACCAGAGCCCTTTGAAAAAGGGCACCAAAACATATCTCATAAACAGACGAGCATGATTCTCCACATTAATCTCTATGCGCCTGAGAAAACAACGGAATTAAATACATATAATAGTACTAATATGGCACAACAATATACTCCACCAAGTACTTTATATGAACCATCTACAGAAACTCCATTTCAAACATCGACTGTGAAGGTTGAAGACTTTCACATCGGGAGCTCGGGAATAATTCCCATTGAATCGAGATCAAACGCACCTCCGGTGGAAGAGCCCTTGCCAAAAGTCTCCACAATGATACCATTTTTTGACATCACACCATCTTTAAATACAAATACATTTTCTACTCCAATCCCAACAGAAATAATGAAATTTAGCC
Organism: Elegia similella; assembly: GCA_947532085.1. NCBI lineage: Eukaryota > Metazoa > Arthropoda > Insecta > Lepidoptera > Pyralidae > Elegia > Elegia similella. The sequence continues at coordinate 95,887 of OX383930.1, read as the reverse complement.
ACGAAGACGCAAAAATACCACATGAATACCAAAAAATGAGATCAGAGGAAGACTTTGACCACAGTCTTGAAATGGAAAGACGAAGTATGAAGGACAATTTTGAATCAAAATTGGAATATGTAGAAACAACGAAACCTGATTCAAAGACGTATCTTTATCCCTCACAAAGTACAGAAAACCCTGATCAAGACCTAACCAATAGCTTAAAGAACTGGGAACAGAGAACTTTACTGGTAAAGCTAAAAAATATATTAGAAAACCAAAAAACAGATAATCATACCGAAATTTCAGAAGACGATAAAACTGTATCCACAACCCAAAGTAGCACTAAACAAATAAATGGTCATTCTCGAAACCTGAATTTTAAAGTAGTAAACAGTTGGTTAGATCCAAACTCAGAAGCGAACAGGAAGAGAAGATTTGAGTTATATGCTAAGGGCTTCCGCAGGGCCAACATTACCACTTCTTACGTCGAAATCAACAGGAACCACACAGCGCCTAATGACTCCGACGCTGACATTCTATGATTAAGCCTACTTCTTCGTTGAAGTGTCCCACCGATGATTTTTACTTTTAAGCTCTAACATAAATGTGGGCACACAATATGTTTCCTGTAAATAAAAGTTAACAAGATTGTTTGTTTCATTTCTTATTAGTAAACCCCTCTCTGAATAACACGACAAAACTAAACGTGAAAGCGTAAATACACATGCTCACGAGAAGGAAGTGTACGAGTGTACTCTGTCTTTTATCAAAAGTTCCAAGTGGAGAGTATAGATGGCGTAACTATAAATAACGTTCACAGATATTTTTCTATAGCGTTTATTATAAACGAAAAGATGAGAATAAGAAAATTGAATATTCAGTCGGGGACGGGGTAGTTGTGAAGAGGTCCCTAATAATTGGTTAATACCCTAGCAATTGAAGAACTGCCATGCTTATATTTATATTTGAACTTAATTTTATATTCATACTACCTTTTGCCCGCGGCTCCGCCCGCGTTAATGTCGTTCCCTCGGGAATAGTACTTTTTCCCGGGATAAAAGGTAGCCTATGTCCTTCTCCGTACTCCAGAGAACTTGTATACAAAATTTCATGATGATCGGTTCAGTAGTTACGGCGTGAAAGCGTAACAAACAAACTCACTTTCGCATTTATAATATTAGTAAGGATAAGGATAGTAAGGATAATTTAATAAAAGCAGATCCCGGACTCCGAAGCATTACATTCGAGGATGACAATAGGATATTAAAAATAATTACATCGTTTCGAATTTTTAAGGAACAGTGAATGGTTATATTTTTTAAGAAACATCACGATCGAAATCTATTATATTTATTCTCCATATTATTCCATAGTTATAAATTTAAAAATGTAATACACAAATAGTACGTAATTGTATTTTAAAATTATTTTAATACGTAATCAGATTTTTTTTATTGTAATCAGATGCATTGATTCATATCTTTATATACGTGACAAATCGACAAAAATCATAATGAGCGAAGCACAAATATCACTTTTCACTCCAGTGACCTTAATATAGTATACTCGCCCTTTGCAACATGACCTACTATGTATCTATCTCGCTCGCGCGCTCACTACCTTTTTCGTTCTATCTCAGCGCACGCATCTCAAGAAATACCCGTTACTTTTACCGTGCAAAAAGGCTCTATCTGCGAAGGTTTCTATACGAAGCTCACGCACATCTCCCGTCTTTCTCTCGCCTATGAAGAATAAACCGAATGAGTGAGAAAGACAGATGTAATACAAATCCAGTCGCGCGGACCGGTGGCGCAAGTTTTTGACAGTACATTTTAAACTTAGCGAAGCTGGTATCGTAATAACACGATGTGTGCTATTAAATAGGGTTTTAGAGGTGTGCCTTAGATTTAGGATTTAATTATGTGTTTATAATATAGTGCAGTTCTTCTAGAAGTGGCCGTAAAGGAATTTTCTCACAAGGTGCGTATTGCGATAACAGTACTCCAGACTACAGTTACACGGCTTCTCCGAAGAACTTTCTTTGCGTAACTTTTGTTAGTCATCAAGGACAAACCAGCTGCATTGACAATTAAATAATATGATAAATCCGAATATCTGACATAAACATACTAATAATTCACAGAGTACGCTGTGGTGCTATTTGCTATACCTAAGTATATTTATATATGGGAGTCAATGAATACGCACAAGAAAATAAAAATTAGATCTTTAGTAACACGAACAATATAACAAGAAGAAGGTTTCTCCATTACGTGTTTCTCCATTGGAACATTTACAGAAGCATGACTACAATCTGTAAACTCTGACATGTCATACATATATAAATAGATAATAATATTATTTATGTGGTTAGTATTTACTCCAAAACCAGAACCCTAACTAATACTCGAGAAGTGCGATATATCAAATTGTAATCATATATTGTAATGTAATTTAACAATATTGTCAAACAATCCAACCAACAGAATCGATGACCAAGCAAAAGACATCAACGCGTCACTCATTTTAATGGTTGTTGGATAAGTACCAAATAAATACTAGGGGTTTTCTGTCCCCCTCTCTCTCTCTATCTCATATCTCGCACTTTTTCTCTCTCTCTCTCTCTCTCCCTCTCTCTCTTTCTCTCTGTCATCTGAGCGTGTACTTTGAAGATACCTTTAAAAACAAAAATTATGGGTAACAATATTTTATGTTGTCGATATGGATCTGTACCCGCATATAGAAATTATATACGTTTAAACATATTATACGTCTTCAAATGAGTGAATAATTCTTTACGACTATATTCCAGAAACAACTCAACAGCAATTGTACTGTCTCTTGCTCTACGGGTATGTAATATTCTGTATTGTTACGTGTGAATGAGTCTTAAACGATGTCGAAATTATCTCAAACAGAACTCGACAAGAGCACGGCTCCAAGGCCAGCAGCATTCGACTCTATCATACTACCTAACGCTTACTCTACAGGATGCAGTTTTGAGTCGACCACATAACAACTATAACAGATAGACCCTTATTATATTAAATAGTACAAAGCTAATTTTTTTAATTTACATACAATACAATGCACAATACAAAACTGTTAACATTTGGACGTTGGTGGTGACATGGTGTCGCTGACACACGCGTCGTAGATTGCCTACTAAAGTGCATCGCACGCCTCTCGCCTGGTTTCTTAGTTACAAAGTAGGTACTTAACTCTGAAGATCAACACATTTTGTATAAATTATTCTGTCAGGTCACGAATCTGTGGAGATCAGGACCAAATAAGCTTTAACATATTTAGTAGAATTGGTTCTTATTCTACTACTCAGTGCCCCCACACAGCCCACACTGTCCACACCGGTCTGACAAATTAAACGTTCATTAATTCCACTTAATAGAGTAATAATAGGCTATTGATTGTTATGATTTGCAAGTTATTTAAAACTTGTTGTAAGTACATATCTAAGTAGAAATTATTTATCACTCACCCGTTTATTAACATACCTAGATCCAAATATATATTATAGTAGCTGTTGCCCGCGGCTCCGCCCGCGTTAATGTCGATCCCTCGGGAACAGTAAAATATCCCGGATTGAAAGGAACCCTATGTCCTTCCCTGAGCCTCAAACTTCCTCAATACAAAATTTCATCGAAATTGGTTAATGGTTGAAGCGTGAAAAAGGCGACACACAGAAAGAGTTACTTTCGCATTTATAATATTAGAATGATTAGGACCGGATGGATTATACCATTTTCATCAAAAATCCATACAAACTTAACCCCCCATTTTCACTGATCTTTTTTAATTGTAATCGAAAACTTACATACCTATATTCATACTTCTAAGTCCAGAAATAAGAAAAGGTCCTACTACTTAAACTTTACCTTCCCATTTTATCCCTTTAGGGATGTAATTTTCAAAATGAAATAAATATTATTTTATTATTTTGTTTATGGGATTGCCGACTATAATTAAATAAATACCTACATTATTATTTTCTACTAACCACTAAAATAAATTAAAAATGTTATGCGTCTCACTTTAAAAATTACGAAGTTTCATACGAACTGGCAACTCCTATTTCACCCCCTTCTTCTTCAGCCCATTGTCACCCAATGCTGAGTGTAGGCCTCTAATAATGCACGCCATTCTCTTCGGTCTTGCGCTTTTCTCATCCATCTTTTTCCAGCAATTTTGACCAGATCGTCGGTCCATCTAGTAATCGGTTTACCCACACTTCGGCGACCAGTTCTGGGTCTCCATTTCACTTTAGGGATAGAGTTTTCAAAAATTCATTCATAACGGATGCCTCCTAGTCGCAATCTACCTTCCTGCCAAATTCCATTTTCATTGGCGTAGTACTTTTTGATATTTCGTTATGAGTGAGCAAGTGATTTTCGCTTTTATATACATATAATTTAAATAATATATCCAAATTACTAAACTGTAATTATTAGATAATATATATATACAGTTTATATACATAGATCCAAATCATATACTTATTTACTGGAAATTCTACATATGTGTTATCATTTGTGACGTTATTTTTTTTCAAGGCTCTGAGTGCTGAGAGCCTGTGAGCCGGACCGGACATGATGATAGTCATGGCATACTCCTATAGATATGTAGATGGCCTATTATGTGACACGGTTTAATTTGTAAAACATGAATAAATATTGAGGTTGAGATACATATTGTTGATGCGCTGAGCTAAGTAGCTTCCAGCCCTTTGTTCACGAGATATCTATAGCGATAATCTTTCAAGCCAAGAAACTTAAAATCGTATGCGCTGATGGACCCCACGGACCCAATGTTTCTATCCCAAAAGGCTCAAATATGTAGTCATTGCCATTCAATTCAACAATGCTGGCTGCTTTTTGGCAGAGACTGTACGATTTGTAAATATAACCATATTTTTTAAATCGGTTGTGGGTTTGTTTGTTTTTATCTATTTGTAGGTAGTTTTTGTAAGTTATTGTTATTTATCGAATAACTTAATGTCAAAATATATAAATACTTACATTATAAATATATAAATAAAAAAATATAAATATTAAGCTTTTGCGCGTCATTAAATTATATGAATTGTTTAATATTTATTTGAAAAAGAGACACAAAAAGAGAAGACTTGGAATCGTTCATACATTACAATTTAATTTTATATAATAAAATGTGTTTTTGTCTACACTTTCCTATTTTGTGGCTCCGTATATCATAAAAATTCCCGCCAGTTGACGGCTGAGCGGTGACAGCTCGTGTAAAGTAGCCGGGCCGTCGCGTCGTGATTAGCAAGCATTACCACACATACCACTCGTCAGCACACTTCATTATTAACTCGTCGCAGGCGCGCGGCGCGGCGGAGGCATCCTGCAGAAACCGCTTCATAATTACTAAATAACAACCAATTAGATAATAGATATTTAGCAGTAATTGCAGCAGTGATGATCGTTAAACACAATTAATATACAAGAGATAAATACAATAAGGTAGAATAAACTACGTCTGCTACTTTAACTTACACGAGTACATAATGTACAGTGGTTGGAAGCAGTCAAGAAAATATGTAGAGTCAGAAATATCATCACAAATATAAAATACAAGTTTTCGTCAATTGTACGACAAAGTAAGATTAAAAGAATTAAATGACACAGTAGCTCGATGGCCATAAGTGCACGCATTACCACCGTTTACGCATGTCAAGTAGCCCGGGTGCGACTGCCACGTGTGTGAGGCCGATCCGAATTGGCCTGGCCGATCGTCACTGGATGACAGATATTGGCCACATACGAAAAACTAAAATAAACAATTTGATAGCTTTCAATCATCTTTAAGCTTGGCACTTCGCTAAAAATGAGATAAAACCCACGAGGACAGCCCATTAATGGTCGATTGTTCGTGCATTGGAAAGCCTCTAGTACTATTCTCCGCGTACAATGTTTCCGTGACCCCATGTCGCTGACCCGCGCACAATGCCTGAGATGTGATAATTACCGCCGCCGGCGCCGCGGGTTCCGTACAGCTCCGATGAACTACATCCGGAGCTGAGATCATGCAGCTTACGACTACATACAACTTATAACAATCAGTTTGAACATACCAATATACTAAATACGTATTTATGCATTTACGGGATACTTCTTCTTGGTTTATAAGAGCACGTTGAGCATGATAGCGGGCGTTGATACTCGTATGTAAAAGGAAGTGATCACCTCCTCGCCGCATCGCAAATGTAATCAAAATATGGTTTCTGAAATATTCTCCCGTTTCCTCTTTTACGAAATGCGCGGGAACAGAAGCCGCTGAAATAACCTTTTTTATTATTTTCTTTGCTTCTAGACCCATATTATTATCAAAAGTATACCCATATGTTCGTATTATCAAATATTAGTTAATTAAGACAAGGTCATCAATATAAACAATAATCTTCATACATATAATGCGCACTCAGACATACATTATTTAAGACTTAAGAATGTGTCCCATGTGATTCATAAATGAAGCGACATCGTCGCGCTATCTGGATAAGTGATTACTAAATTAAAAAGAAAATAACTATCCCAACAATAACATCTTGCATCAAATTATTTCAAGCAAAAAAAACTGTATTAGATAACAAGCAAAACACATATTTTTAGGATTCCGTACCTCAAAAGGAAAAAATGGAACCCTTATAGGATCACTTTGTCGTCCATTTGTCTGTCAAGACCCTTTTTCTCACGAAGGCATAGGTATCAAGCTAAAATTCATTTCAAATACTCAAGTCCCTTGGAGCTATGAAAAATCAAACTTCTAACCTAACGCAATCAAAAGATACAGCCGTTAATGCCGCAAATTTTCGGAATTCACAATGGAATCGAATCCTACAGGGTACTTCCCGTGAACTCATAATCTTGGAATGTGGTAGGTACGAAGCAACGGCTTAGCACCTTAGCACAGATACAGGAAAAATTGCAAGAAGCATAAATTTGTAGTTACATCATATAATAAAAATATTTTAAATTTATTATAGATAATGGTACGGAACCCTTCGTGCGCGAGTCCTACTCGCACTTGGCCGGTTTTTTTTAGTATTTTAAATATTTGGCATGCAGTCACAGTGACAAAATTATACCTATGAAATTACATTATTTAATGACTATTTTGTAAATGTCAACAAAGATAATATATTGCCAAAAGAAAATGTTGATAGACTGCTTGGTTATCAAATAGCCAATGGTGGAATTTATTACACAAAAAGCGAGTAGGAAATAAGTCGAGTCGCGGCGCGTGCGCTGGCTCCGCAAAAACAGAAACGACTATCACGGAACATACTTTGGTACGTTGTGTCATCGGTGTGTACTAACTAGTATTTAGCTGAAAATAAGTCATCTGTTGAAATAGTAAACATAATAAATGATATGAGCATATTTTAAAAATTGACTCATCGTTACAAATTTCTTAACTATCATTTGGAGAACGATGACTTTTGTCCTACAGCTTTTGTTCATTGACCAGAATTGACTTTGTCTTGCTGAAGAATAGTTACCCTTGCTTCATTATATACATACATACTATCACGTTTAGTCCCTCGCGGCGTAGACAGGGCCCTGGTCTATAGACCTATAAGCCACGTTTAGCATGTTGGTGGGCGTGTAGGTGGAAAACGGAATCATGGGTTGCTAGCTGCATCGCCGACTACTCTGATTTACGACCATTCCCTCAATCGGCTTTTACGATCTGCGCGGTAAGAGAAGCAGCTGGTACATTCTCGTACGTTTTTTTTCTTTTCCCAGACTAGCGTGGAAAGTTTTTTTTTTTTTTGAGGAGAAATATTTTTTTGTGAAATATAAGCGATAAATACTCTAGCCGGATCGAAAGCTATTAAAGTATAATTAATTATAAAAAGAACTAGGTACACATTTGACCATATCCGTATGGCGGTCCAAGACTTTCCGCGGCCCGGGTAAGGAGACAGCCCGCCAGCAGTTGTCTACCATCGCTTTACATCCTGTCATATCCTATATACGGAATCTACGTGATAAATTAATATCATCTGACTGTTATGCCAGTATCATACATTTGTAACAAAAAAGTCCAAAAACTAGCGAGCGGTGACGTAACGCTGATCGCCGGCGCCTGCTGCGGCGCCGGCACTAGCTCCACCCACCACTGCACTTGTTTCCAAGTGAGACAGCAGACGATGGTTCTGTGCTGCTGTCATGATTCGGTGTACATGTGTTACAGTTTTTATCGAACAGGTACAACAACAAAGACAGACTCGCCAACCCGTAAGTATTAATGGCTTGCTGATGCGTATCTATTAGGACTAATGTAGGAAACAATATTGCAACTACTACAAACCTAATTATTTACACCCGACTGCACATTAGTAATTAACTACCTCCGTGGTCCAGTGGTTAAGGCGTTTGCCTGTAGACCCGGGAATCGTGGGTTCGATTCCCACGGCAGCATACTTTGTTTAGTTGTTTCCACTTTGGTTAGGACATTGTGGGCGTGAATCACCTGATTGTCTAATAAAAAAGATGATTCCGCACTTCGGAAGGCACGTTAAGCCGTTAGTCCCGGCTGCCATCTGGTGATCGTTAAAGGAACCACGTCAGAAGCCGAGAGGCGGTTAGGAATTTTAATGATTTTATTACATTTTGTGATATTAAAAGAGAATAAATAAATACTTAATGTACAGATCTTAGTGTTGCGAACTCGGTCCAGCAATTTGATGCTGAGCATGACTCGCGCTTTGCGCAGCCGCAATCTTTCTTTGGTAAGAGTCCATGTCTCGGCACCATAGCTTATTGTAGGCAGAACACATTGGTTGAAGAGGCGTACCTTTAGGCATTGTGGTATTTCCTTGTTTTTAAAGACATCCATCAGCTTTCTGAATGCCAGCCAACCCAACTGTATCCGCCGGTCAATCTCCTTAGTTTGAAGTTCTTTGTCAAAAGATAAGTGTATTGGTCCACCACCACCTAGTAAAATAATTTTGATGAAATTTAACCAAACGGAAGAAGTGTACCAAGCAGAATTGTAACTGTTCTAAACAGAAATAACGCAGTTATAAGGTCTCTAATATACGAAAAGCATGCAAAATAAAATAGCGGAATTTGGGACCAAGTAGCATTTTTAGTTTCAATTAAGTCACGTAGGTATGTATTATATAAATTAAGTATTGCAAATAAGTTATTGCGACTGAGGCGACGGCAGCAAATACAGCATTACTTTTTAATTCCAGATGGCAGAAATAATATTCCAGCGCCGCAAGTTCGCGGCGCCCCCCGAGCCGGGCCCGCTGCTGCTGTTGCTCCTGGCGCTGGCGCAGGCCGGCTGGGCGCAGGTCGTCAACCGCGCGCCGCACTTCGTCCCGCACACGGGAGACATGGCGCAGTTCGCTCTGCCCGAGGACACACCAGTGGGAACACCGGTGTACCATTTAAAGGGTAAGCAAGACCAACATTAAAACAACTCCGACCGATAACCTAAATGTAATATGATTTGTAAGAGATATTTAATATTTTATTTGGAATACAAATCAATCGAATAAAATACATTCATGTGTACATTTCGTCAATAAATTACACCGACAGTCCCGGTTTAGTCAAATAATCCGCCTTGAATTGTACCTGGTGCAAAAGTGTCCATAACGCTTGCAGCATTCCCGCGTTGTATCGCAAGGGATATGCGTTGCACCAGATACGATTGCGCGCGTGCGTCAGCACCACAATTTTTTAGACGCCTTTCCAGCTCCCTCACAAAGTCCTTAGCCTCAGCCCCCCACGCTCCGCTTACCTCCACGGCAAAGGGAATAAAATGATAAACCGTCTTTAAAGGAGCGTATTTAATATGTTTTTGTGTGGCTGCCCAGTCAGCTGCCGCACCAGCCGTACGAGTCGTTTTATTTAAATGGGTGGTCGCAAAAGTGCGTACACAAGTCGCGTCCCACACCATATATCAAGCCATCAGGTCTTTTGCCATCAGTGCGACTCAATCCGTGAGGCTCCAAAACACAAGAGATATTGGCACTAACCATAGCTCGTCTCAAAATATCGATTAGTGCGTGAGACCTGCTGAGAGGTTTCCAAAACATCATGTCTTGGAAACCTCTCAGCTGGTCTCACGCAGCTCAAGCCATGATGGTCCTTGATATCAGCGAGAGCTTCGCAGATGCATTGATGCTGCTCACAAATATTGCTACCAAGCCTAAGTGCTGCAGCGAGTTGAACACAGTTGTCGTCCATGAGTATTCCAAGATGAGGCGAAGGCAAAGCATGCAGCCAGGCACCGGATTCTGAAGACAAAGAAGATTTCACTCTAGCCAACTCCACTCCTGAACTTTTATTTAAAAAATAATCAATGGCGGTCTTTGCTATGACATCGTCCGACTTCCCCTGAATTTATTATTAATTTCCTGTGAATTCTGATTTGGATATTGTGCCCGCCATTCAGATAGAGCCTCATTCACATTGGGTAAGGAGATTCCGTCACCATGTAAAGAAAGAATACGAGTGACGAGCCCAGCCACCCCGTGCATTGAAGCTAAGAAAGATCTTTATTACTTATCCTTATCCTTACTAATATTATAAATGCGAAACTGAGTTTGTTTGTATGTTTGTTTATTTGTTTGTTTGTCACGCCGTAACTACTGAACCGATCATCATGAAATTTTGCATACAAGTTCTCTAGAGTACGGAGAAGGACATAGGCTACCTTTTATCCCGGGAAAAAGTACTATTCCCGAGGGATCGACATTGACGCGGGCGGAGCCGCGGGCGAAAGCTAGGTGAGTATCCCGCGACAAAGATCACAATTCACTGTGGGGCTAGCTCAATCTGTGTGATTTGTCCCAATATATTTATTTAACTACAGTTATGAACCTAGGCCATCAAAACTTAATAGTTATGAAAATTATTATTTTTAAGGAGTCGACCCGGAAGATGGCTATCTGCGCTATTCGATCTCGGGGCAATTCTTCTCAGTGGATCCACTGACCGGCGTCGTCACCCTCGCCAGGACGCTGGACCGCGAGACGCAGGACTCTTTAGAAGTCATCCTCAGTATAACCGGTAACCATTATATTCAAATTCATAGATCATTACAAATGAAAAAATTAAGTAACCTACAATAAATATGAAATTTTATACTTACAATATCGAGTGAAGTATGGCCAAATAATCAGAGATTACTATATATGTTTGCAAAACACTTGAATACGAAAGTTTCTATGTGGGACTGAATTACGCGCATTTCATCGTATTTACGACTTTGATTTATTTTCAGATGAAGGCATAGCTGGAACGGAGCCCAACACGGTGTCCCTCCGCCGCGTGATCCCCGTGACGGACGTCAACGACAACCCGCCGCAGTTTCACAACAGGCCCTACCTCGTGAACATCAGCGAAGCCGCGCCAGTGGCCACCGAGATACAGGTAAACCAGGTTGATATGAAAATCAGGATCACAAATGAAATATAAAATCATAAGAAACAAATGTGGAGAACATTAATAGAACTCTTTTAAAATTGCCAGTTGGTTCACAATCGACGTAAGTATGTTTGTTTTTCGAGTGTGTAAGTGACCAAAACTGGTGTCAGATTTTTCAAGCTGCATAAAGTCATCTAACATAGCTTAACGACTGTCATCAATGATGACAGCCAAGCCAGGACCAACGGCTTAAAGTGGAAGAGGTGCACAAATAAACAAACTCACTTTCGCATTTATAATATTAGTAAGGATAAGGATAATAAGTTTGAAATGATGTTTTTTGGCCGGTTTTTTAAAAGACACTGATTTCATTTTACGTTACTTAATTTACAGATAACGCCGAATATAATAGTTACTGATCGCGACGAAGGAGTCAATGCCGAGATTCGCGTCACATGTTCCACTCGAGAAAAGGGAAGCGATGCCGAAGCGTGCGACACTTTCGGGCTGCTCACAGATATGGTAAATATGTTACCCTTACAATGCAGACAACGTTATTCTGCGCATTTACTATGTAGTCTGCAAATTTTGTAGCACGATCCGTTAAAGTGTGTAATTTTAGTTTAATTAGCTGATATTCGCACTAAACTTAGTAAATTTGCATACCTAATAAGGGACATTAAATCGCGAACACAGACAAAATAATCTACCATCTGTTCGCCTTAAATTAGGGACACTCGCTCGCTCGATGTCCTCGTGCGCGGTTGTCTATTTTTTTTACTTAGAAGGTAATAAATAAAGAATAACAGTGAACACATAATCTGGCAATATCATAAAAAGAACAAAAACCATAATCCCCCTATATTAAAGCCAAATATGTGGTGGAGGTACTTATACTGCGTCCGAGGTATCCCTCATATCTTAATCTGAGGCACTCGAGTAATTCCCAAAACCCCGTCTTGAGCTCCCCAACTATAACTGATTTACGCACATAAGTGGATATATATATAGTTGCACAGTTATATGTAAATAGCAGCCTCGAAAACAGTTCGCCAAACGGTCAGGGTCAATATCAACCAACTTAAGCAATATTTAGTAAGTATTCAGAGTAGTTTTTTTATTTTTCTCAAGAATTCAATTGTAATATAACATAACAAGGCCAAACCATTGCATATTTTCTTATAGATATTGATAATAAATAAATTATTGATAGTATTTATGAAATAACAGACTCCCAAAATGTATATCGCAAGTAACGAGAAATTGCGCTGCCGTTACTGATGGTTTTGCCGGGACAAATATTGAGTAATTAGACAATTATTCAATATTTGTCCCGTATTGAGTCTAGTAGTATATGAAAATAGGTAAAATTAAATCATACGTAAGTAGACACAGCTTTATTGTGTCTACTTACGTATGAAGATAATCAACTTTTTTACATAAAAAATTAAAATATAGTCTGTCGCATGTGTGCAAAAATAAAAGTTTTAGTGCGAAGTCGCACTAAAACGCAACTGTTATTAATTTTTGCAGATAATCTTTGAGAAAATTGTATTGTTAATCATGTTATATCAGTAAAATTTTGAAAAAGAAATTGCTATAGCGACAACTTCGGCACTTGACAAACACAGCTCGGATATTATCCCTAAAAGAGCTTTAAATTGGCATCACTTATAATCTGTATGGGTGGTGTAGGTAAAATAGTAAATAGTGATGATAATGAAAACGAGCGTGTTTAACTCACTTATTTATTCATCGTTACTCTAAAATGTTTCAGATCTCGCCCAATGAGTACCAAGTCCGCCTGTTTCTAAATAGCCCTCTGGACTTCGAAAGCCGCTCGGCCTACGTGCTCAGCTTGGAAGCCAGCGATGCGTCGAGCCAGCCGCTGCGAGCCACCGCCAGCGTCTCTGTGGCCGTCGCCGATGTACAAGACCAACCGCCCGCGTTCTTAAATGCTCCCTATTCAGCTACTGTTCCTGAAAATACGGCATTTGTAAGATTATTATTTCGTATGTCACAATATGATGATTTTTTTCAAGAAGGGTACTATCCCTATTATAACAAGAAAAAATTGACGGCACTCCTCATTTGCCTCAATCTCAAATGACAATTTTATTTTTCAGGATACAAGCATAATGGAAATTATTGCTAAAGACGGAGACACGGCCAATCCTCGTCCAGTTCTATTAACGATTGAAGGAGATACAGAAAACTACTTCAAACTGTTGCCTGAGCGAGCCATTGGACGCGCCACCCTAGTGGCTTCAGATATTCCTGTAGACAGAGAAAGTGAAGCCGTAATGCAAAACGGTGGTGTTTACAGTTTTTTCATTAAAGCAACAGAATTAATAAATAATGAAGTGCCATCAGATTTTACGGTTACACCAGTCACAATTATAGTGACCGATGTTGATGACCATGTGCCCGTATTTAATAAAGATGTTTTCGATATATCGATTCCAGAAAATATTGAAAATGGGAGCCCTATACCTGGCTTATCAGTCTATGTTGAAGATTACGATATTGGACAAAACAGTAAATACGATTTAAGTCTACGTAATGTATTTAATTCTGAAGGCGTATTTTCTCTTATCACGGAACACGGTGAAGGCAGGACACCAATAAGCATTAAAGTGAAAGATACAGTAAAATTAGATTACGATGTAGATGATGAAGAAAAGAGGAATTTTAGTTTTGATATCATATCTTCTAGTAACGGCATAGAATTATCATCCACAAGAGTAAATATAAAATTACTCGATATGAATGATAACTCACCGATTTTTGATAATGCAAGTTATAAATTCAACGTCTTAGAAAATGCTACAATTGGTACAAAAATTGGCGACGTTCATGCAACAGACAGAGATTATGGCATATTTGGCGAAATAGAATACACTTTGACTGGATTTGGTTCCAATTTCTTTAAGACTGATAGAAGTAAGGGAGGGTTATACGTACGGCAGCAACTAGACTTCGAAAAACAGAAGAGCTATAGTTTGACTTTACTTGCTAAAGACGGCGGAGGAAAAGGAACTACGACTAGTATATATGTTGATGTACTGGATGTCAATGACAATTCACCAATTTTCGAATCATCCGAATATAGTCGAACTATACGAGATGGAGCAACAAGTTTTGAGCCACAGTTTGTAATTAGAGTAAGTACGAAACGATATGGTTTACTTGTTTATACAAGATGCTTTAGAAATAATAATTAACCTAACTAATATATTACGACAATGTCGTAATGTAACGTTTTCACAGTTTAAACACTCATCGGAACGCCATACAATCCTTACTTTTAATATTATAAATGCGAAAGTGAGTTTGTTTGTTTGTTACGCTTTCACGCTGTAACTACTGAACCGATCATCATGAAATTTTGCATACAAGTTCTCTGAGGTACGGTGAAGGACATAGGCTACCTTTTATCCCGGGAAAAAGTACTATTCCCGAGGGATCGTCATTGACGCGGGCGGAGCCGCGGGCGAAAGCTAGTTTTAACATAAATGCAGAAAATGTAGAGCTGTAGGACATCTATATCCATACTTCCATGTTATATACTAATATTATACATGTAAAAGTAACTCTTTTTGTCTGTTTATTACCTGTTTACGCTGTAACCACTGAACCAATTTGGATGACATTTGTAATGGAAATACTTTGAGGTGCAAGGATTTTAATGAAGTGATAAATCATAAAATATTTCAGGCCACTGACGCAGACGGAAAAACCCAAGGTAACGGTCGAATCAAATATACACTTGAATCTGACAATAGCATTACTCATAAAGGAAACGTGTTTGCGATAAATGAAGATACTGGCGAAATAAGCATCGTTGACAAAGTTGAAACTATGGACACGCCAAGAGGACAATACGAGTTGGTAGTCAGGGCTACTGACTATGGTAAGAAGTTTCTCAATTTAAGCATTATAAAGATTTTTTTTTTAGTACTCTTAGACATACTTAATATGAACTTATTTTATTTTACTATTATAACAAAAGGTTTCACTCACCCTACAACTACGTAGAAAGAAAAATTAATAAGAGAAAAAAAAAAATATAAAGCTAATCGAATAGCCCTCCCCGGAGAATACCTGGCTCGAAAGTGCCCATCACACCGGCCGCGTTACCACGCTGGATGGCCAGTGAAATGTGTTGAGACAGGTACGCTCCAGAGCGGGGGTCGCAACCATTGTCACGGAGGCGTCGTCCTACCTCTCTGACAAAATGTTTGCCCTCGACACACCAGGGACCACCCGTTTCCACTGCGAAAGGCACAAAAATGTACTGGGATAGTTCCGAATATTTACAGTGTTTTTGTTTGGCCGCCTGTTCTGCGAACAGCCAAAAACATAGGTTTTATTCACTCACATAATTTACTCGGTATCTCCGACAAATTTCAGCCAATTCATGCATGACTGAGACCATTATTAGGGTTCTGTAATAAACAAGGAATACTTATAGTTCCGTCTGTCCGTCCGCGGTTTTACTCAGAGACTATAAGTTAAGGAATGAATATGTATATTATTCACGCCGAAAGAGTGGTAAAAAAAAACTAGAATTTTTTTTTTAGTGTAACTCTTAAACAAGTAGGAATAATTTATTGAACATCTTTTTTCGATTTACGAATTTTTGTTAGAGTTCAGTGTAAATAATATTTTTTCTAATTTCCCTTGTGTAGGAGAAGGATTTTATTACTCTTTCTTTAGTTATTACCCCTATTTGGGTCTTATTTGGGCTCGTTTTTAATCGTTAAACCGTGAACTCAAAGCTGACATTCCCATTTACGGAACTCTACACTGCGCGTGGCCCGACACTCACATGGGCGGTTTTTTTATAATAGAACTAGCTTTCGCCCGCGGCTCCACCCGCGTCAATGTTGATCCCTCGGGAATAGTACTTTTTCCCGGGATAAAAGGTAGCCTATAGCCTATGTCCTTCACCGTACTCCAGAGAACTTCTATGCAAAATTTCATGATGATCGGTTCAGTGGTTACGGCGTGAAAGCGTAACAAACAAACAAACTCACTTTCGCATTTATAATATTAGTAAGGATTATATCTCGCGTATCTTTTATTAATATTTCATTTTATTCAATTATCACGCAATACAGATCAAAAGTATTTAAAATATATACAAAAAATTAAATAAAAGCAGTAAAACAGACAACAATCCAAAATATGTGCGTAAAAATGAAAGTACTAGAGAAGCTTCAATTTAAGTCATCATCATTTCGAGTAGGTGTCAACGGTCAATCGACCATGCACACCCTGGTGTCAGAGTTCTTCGGATCCGCCTCTCAGCCTCTAACGTGTTTCCTTTAACGACTACCAGATGGCAGCCGGGACCACCGGCTTAACGTGCCTTCTGAAGTACGGAATCATCTTTATTATTAGACAATCAGGTGATTCAAGCCTGCAATGTCCTAACCAAACTGGAAACAACTAAACAAAGTATGCTTCCGGTGGGAATCGAACCCACGACCCCCGGGTCAACAGGCCATGCCTTAACAACCTCCGTGGTCAATTTAAGTGAAAAGTAAATACTACAATATATATTTATATATTAATAAAACTGTATTATTAAATGATATGTACTTCACGCTGTTATTGTAATAATGTGTATTAGGAATTCTTTATATTTTTATATAAGTTTAGGATTTTAAAAAAATTAATCATTTTCTCATTTTCCCTCAAAGTAAATTCGTCATGTTTCAATATTGGCTAGTGTAAATCCGTCACATTGTTTATTATTTTACAGACAACAAAAAACTCAAACAATTATTTAAATAAAATATTAATTTTTCATAATCACAGTTTAAGGTTAGTATTCAACCTTATATCTTACACAAAAATCACATTTCTAATAAAACATAAGTAAAAGCAAAACAAAGAAAATTAATAACTAAAAGACATTTGTATCATCTATTGTCATGTCACACAATCTTTGTATTTTGTTGGAATTATAACATCTTCGCATTTAGAAAAATGTGATTTGGCCACGTTCAGTTCACGATTTCTTACGTTCTAAAGTGATCGTGAAAATTCCGAAAATTTCAGTATGGCATTTAGTAAATCGTTGAATCGCTAGTAATCATAGTTGTGCTGAAGTGCGCGGCTAATACTTTACCAAAAAAAATTGTCTTTATATTATCAGCTATCACTACATTTGGTTTTCCCTTATTTGGTTCCTTCATGCAGAATTCTAACGCCATGATTCTTCGAAATTTTACCTAATAGTTGCACTGCATGAACGATTAGTACGTCTTCAAACTGTTCCAAGGTTAGTTTCCCGATGAAGAGTGTACCTGCATATAACCACGTCTCATAAGCATTTGCCTTTCTTTTTCAGCTTTCGTAAATGTGATCTAAAGAGGTATATATTTTAATAAAACGCAATTTGAATGAAAACAAGCTTTACAAACAAAAAATATTCCAGTTCGAAACAGAAAATAATAAGCCAAAGAGTTTGTCTATTTTCGCTAGATAATAGATTCAACCACTTGCAAAATTATAATTACTGAAATGTCAAACAAATCAACACTTGATTTGTTTAAAATATTTTTTTTTATACTACTAAGTAGGCAAACAGGTATACGGCCCACCTGAGATTATACTTGCATGATTATTATTATTACGGGGTTGTAAAATAAGGTATTATATCTATGCTCAAAAAATAATAAGTAAATCAAAATGGTTATGAACCACTTGAGACAGGCTGCGAGGTATTTGGAGTCAATGACACATTCGGTACTTTGATCGAAGCTGATGCGCGGTCAATTATTTTTACATGATTGCTCACGAAGTCAATAAGGTCCGAACAAGTTGGCATTGCCTTGTCACGCACTTGAGATTAAAACTATTGAACAACCTGTACATTCTCACGCATACCTGCGTGATTTCAACTTCTGGACGCTAAATTTGTACAGTCAAAATATATCACAATTACAAGATATATCAAAATTATGCTTATAAAAGGTTAATCTAATCTTAATATAAACGTAAGCAAGGGCAGTACGTCCCAGTTTTTGAGAATAACAAAAATTTCGGTAAATCTTTTTCTGAACTCGCTATTTCGTGATTAGGAACTTTGTAGTGCGGGGACCATATTGGCTCCCGTATTCTAAAATAGTTCTTACAAAGGCATAGAGTGAGAAAAAAACAATCTATATTGGATTTGCCTTTGTTAATTTAAGGTTGATAATGCGTTTAGAATGTAAGTTTGTCGTCGAATAGAACGAAACTTACATTTATGCGTTGCTTTTTAGGCACTCCGCCACTTTACAACGAAACTAAAGTATACATCCGCGTCGGGGTGCCAGGCAACCAGCGACCGACATTCAAAGGCAATTACCACCACTACAAGTATACCGTTAACCAACGCATCCCCGAAAGTAACGAAGACTACACCTTTGATCTCAACCCCATGAACTATAAAGCTATCATCAGAGAAGATGCGAAGCCTGGCGACAACGTAACCAGCGTTCTGGCAAATGATCCCGATGGACTTGATGACCTTTTGACATATCATATCGTTTCGGGCTCTAAAGATAACTTCGCGATCAATGAGAAGTAAGTAGTCATTGAAGACTTATATATATTTTGCTGAACTATTGGTTAAATGGCCAAGTTAAGTCTGATTCAATTATATATACATACCCAGCTCTATTTATATTTAAATAAATAAAAATATAGGGACATATCACCTAAATTGAGCTACCTCCACAGTTAGTTGTGAACTTGTGTCGTTGGATACTAACTCAACGATACTATATTTTATAATATAATAATATATACTTACATAGATAAGCATCAAAGACCCAGGTCAATTTAAAAAAGATTGTTTTTCATCTTGACCTGGCCGGGGATCGAACCCAGCAACCCTCGTATCACACGGCTGGCGTATTAACCACTACACTACGGAGCTCAACTAATTATTCGATAAAAATATTATTATCTTTCAGGACTGGACTCATAACTGTATCTAACGATGCAAATCTCGACCGCGACGTCAACACCGATAAATACGAAATAATCGTATCAGCAGTGGACAGTGGTATGCCCGTGCCAGAAACTGCTACCACCACCGTTTTTGTCACCATCCAAGACGTCAATGATAAATCACCAAAATTTAATATGACTGACACAACTACCTATATTTCTGAGAAAACCAGAATTGGTGACTCAGTGACTCAAATAATTGCTTATGATACTGATATTAATGCTAATCTCAAATATAGCATAAAAAATGATACAATCAGAGCGTTCTCTAAAGCAGGTGTGCAACTAAAATCTAGTGCCCTATATGACTATAGACATATATTCCGTATTGATGAAGACACAGGTAAAATATTTGTGAATGGGACTTTAGATTACAGTCAAGCATCCATAGTTATTCTTACTATAAAAGTGGTCGATATTAACGCCGAGCTGAATAAAGATAAGCAATTTGCTTATATAGAACACACTATCTACATTCAACCATACGCAGATAAAAATCCACAATTCATCAATTCCGGATGGTCGAGTTCTAATCCCGTTATAGATCACAAGATTAAGGAAGAGCAACCACTCGGTAGTACGGTATTGGTGCTGATGGCTGAAGACCCAATTTCAGGTCACGTGGTGTCAAGTTTCAAAGTTATAAACTCTGAAACTGGCTTGTTACAAGTGGATCCCCTCAGTGGACAAGTTGTACTAACGAAACACCTCGATTATGAAGAACTCACTTCTCCAAACTTGACGTTGACCGTGCAAGCAACTAGCAATGACGGAAGCAAACACAGCACAGCCAAGATTATAATCGAAGTAATGAACATAAATGACAATTCACCTATATTTGACAAAGAGGTAGGTCATTTTTAATTTATATGGCACCTTACTTTTTTCCTTAATTGCATTTAATACAATACTGATATTTCTTTGTTTTTAATTTTCAGTTATATAAAGTAAGCGTATTAGAATCAATTAAACACCCGGAGCAAATTGTGACGGTAAAGGCGTCCGACGCCGATGCTGTGCTAACTGAGACTGATAGACTGAACGGATATTCCGAAGTGCGGTACCTGCTCAGAGGAGAAAACTCAGATCTGTTTACCATTGACAACGTCACTGGAATTATTAAAGTAAGTAGAGCCTGTCTCACTCCCACCCAGTGTCGGTACCGAAAATATACCTACGAGCGGCGACCACTTCGGAGTGGTAAAACTGCTACGTACTTATTACTTACGAGGTACTTACTTGCTACTTACGTGGTAAAACTGGGCAAATCCGTTAGGAACGACGCGCGTTTGGTCACATGTAAAAATATAATATAAATATCTATACACGAGAGATGCAATTTTTTTAAAAATCTAAATACAAGTGACGCGAGCTAAATTACACTGTATCGCTAACTACATTGAGTTAATATTTCTTTGAATACCCTTTACAGAGAACGACTTTGTACGTAAGTATTGTACTTATTCTGTGGTAAAACTCTACGACAGAATAAGTTCAATAACTTTTTTGTCACGATAAATTTACAATAAGAATGCAGCCTTGCGTAGTCAACAGACTTTCTGTTGCTGTAGAATTGCCACAGAATACATACGATTAATGCACGTACGGCATTAAAAAAATAACAGAATTATTTTTATTAAAAGTAATTCTGTTATCATGATTATCGTTGTGCTGCAACATCAAAGGTTCGGTGTTCCAATCGATTAGCGACCTATTATCAAGTGAATGTTTTATTTTATTTAAAATAAAATAAAATTCTGCTATTATTGTTATACTGGATTAATCACATCCACAGCCAGCTACTCGCTGTCACGTTTCCAAGTTAGCACCATACAAGTACTTTTTGCAAACGACAGGTAGCTGTCAACAAGAGTCTGGACCGCGAGCGTCAGTCGGTGCTGCGACTGGAGGTGGAGGCGGCCGACACGCCGGGCGGCGCTGGCGGCGCGGTCGGCGCGAACGGCGCGGGCGGCGTGGGCGGCGCAGAGCGGCGACGCGCCGTCGCCGCCGTTCTGGTGGACGTGCTCGATGTCGACGACAACGCTCCTACCTTTGATAAAAACGTATACACAGGTGGGGCAGACACTCAAAGATGCTACTCTTTAAAACGTGTGATGTGTGTTATTGAAATTTCTGTCTTATTTCTACATAAAAGAGCCTGTTATCACCAGAGATCGGATATTCACTGAAATATCTGATCTCTTTACCTAAAGTTCAGAAGTTGAAAATTATGGAAAGCACTCTTTATTGAAAAAAATACTGTTTTATGATTAACAAATTGAAGTTGTTGACCAATATGTCTACCTGGGACAGTTGATCCAGGCAGGCAGTTCCGGCTTCAAGGACGAGGTCTTTCGACGAATCCGACTCGTTCGGGAAGCTCCGCACTGTCTTTTCGTCTGCAACACCTCAGAGCCTAAAGACATAAGTCTTTAATCAATGTGTGTTACCAGTGATGACTTACGGCTCAAAGACGTGGTCCCTTACTATGAGCCTCTTAAGAAAGCTCAAGGTCACCCAAAGAGCTATGGAGAGGGCTATGCTCGGTGTCTCTCCACGAGACCGAATCAGAAATAAGGAGACCCGTAGAAGAACAAAAGTCACCGACATAGCTCAGCGGATTAGTTCTTTGAAGTGGCAGTGGGCGGGGCACATAGCGCGTAGAACCGATGGCCGATGGGGCAGAAAGGTTCTGGAATGGCGACCACGTACCGGCAAGCGCAGCGTCGGACACCCACCTACCAGGTGGTCGGACGACCTGACAAAGGTCGCAGGGAGGCGCTGGATGCAGGCCGCTTCCAACCCGTCATTCTGGAGATCATTGGGGGAGGCCTATGTCCAGCAGTGGACTTCTTGCGGCTGATATGATGATGATGATGATTAACAAACTTAATTGTAAGGAGTGAATACATCTCACTCCATACGCTTACTTTACTGCCCTGCTCCAACGTAATGGGGTTGGTTTTCGCTCGTTTTACCATCAGTGAACTTTGACGAAGCTAGAATACCCTTATTTATGATAAATACTTTAGTTTAATTAAATATTTAAAGAAGCCGCTGCCATAATATGTGAGCCAAAAATCAGCTGATTTTTGGCACCTAAAGCTTAGGTAAATATGCACTAGAATATCCGACCCCTGGTTATTACTCACACTGTCACACTCAAACTATCCGCAGCTCCACCAAAACATTGATCATAGGTCTAGTTCTGTAATATTAGCTATATAAAGAAAATACACATGTTTTGCAGCCGTGGTCCCCGAAAACGTGCCGGTGGGCATCAGCGTGATCCGCGTGACAGCCACCGACCCCGACGAAGGCCTCGGAGGAGAGGTCAAGTACGAGCTGTTAGATGAAGGAGAGGCTAATGGTAAGATTTAATCGAAATCGAGCATTAATCAATATTAAATTTGAATTTCTAAAATTATTCCATGGATTTCCGATAAAATTTTTATATGGTAGTATAAAAATTTATTTTGGAACCAAGCATAAATTGATTATATTCCAGGTTTATTCTCCATCAATCCTTCAACTGGTGAGGTCATCACACGCCAAGAGCTAACGGGTCGTGGACGTACGGATCCCTACCGGCTGTTGGTGGGGGCTTCGGATGGAGGGGGGCACATGGGAGACACCTCGTTAGCCATCTATGTCGGGGACGTGAGCGCCAATGACGGCGTGCCACGTTTCATCCGTCCCGCCAAGGGGGAGGTTCTCACCGTTAGTGAGGTCTGTTTAACACTATTTCATTAAGAGAAATAGAAACAAAATGTTTTATGTTCATGTATAGCCTATGTGCTGTTCGTACTTAAGGTCAGAATTTTTAAAATCTTGTAGATTGCAACAATGTAGTGTTTCATCAAAATCCGACAAGTAGTTTTGGCGTGAAGAAGTAATAAAAGAGTAAAAAACATCCATACAGCCATAAAGAGTAATTATACTGTACTCGTAAGTAAGGTAGTATTAATAAATTCTAAGAAGATACTTATTTAGTTAACACATTATGTGATTATGTCAACAGAACGCGACGATTGGATCCCCCGTGTTCCAAGTGGTCGCCAGCGATCCTGACGACCCCACGCAGCCGTCGGGCCAGCTCTACTACTCCATACAGCAGAGTAACGCAGATGCCAAGAACTTTGCCATAGGTAACCTCTTTATTCTCTCCTTCGTGGACTTAACTTACTGAAGACAACATGACCTTTTTTCGGCCCAACACATCTCCAACAAAAAAATACCTAGGTTTATTAAAATAGGTATTAAAATTATGGATTTAGTGGACCTAGGACATGAATAAGATTCGTCAAATAATATCGAATGATTTTAGTATACCTTCACCGAAACTGTATTGAAGTGCCGTACGGTCAAAACATCACCTGTCTTTTCTGACTTTTAACATACATAGTATTCAAAAAAACGATGCATTCTTGGTGCTATTTCGTCGCATAAAGCTTGAAATGGATGTTATCATTTTGATAGAGTATAGACTGGACACTACGTCTGTAATTGGACAAATTCCGGGTCACAGCTCTTTTGCCTCAACCTAAAATATCAATCAAAACAAAGGTGTGGTTGCTTATGTTAGAGACATTTGGAGTCCTAACAAATCAGAACTACAACTATCAGATGCTTGTGGAGTGATAATAAACATTCCTCGTATTATCACAATTCTAGGCATTTACCACTCGCCTTTATTTCACAACCCATTTAATTTTTTGAATTCTCTTGATAGTATTTTGCATTCATTAAAGGACGAACCAAACTTAGTGCTCATGAGTGACAAAAATATTAACATTTTATCATGAGCTAAGTATGACCCATCAAATAATATACGCATCAATGCCTTTCACGGTCTACACCCTGCAATTACCAAGCCAACCAGATTGGATGCATGTCTTGACCATATATTTGCAAAAACTGTATTACCTGTTCATGGTATGGTCTGCGAAACTGATCTCACTAATCATAGGATTGCTACAGCAATATTATCGGTGAAGCAAGTTAAACCATGGCCACCAAGAACCAAAACAATCACTCCTGCAATAGTTAGAGATATAGAACAATTGAACTGGGAAAATGTTTTAACTTGCTCTGACCTTGATGAGGCTCTTAACATTTTTTCCGATACCATTGACTCAATAGTTAAATTGCACACCCGTGTGGTCAAGATAAGCAAATCGAAATTCAATCTAGAACCATGGATCACTTCGGGTTTGCTCAGGTGTATTAGGCATAGAGATCACCTTCACTCATTGGTTAAAGATCACCCAAATGATTTGGCCCTCAAATCCACTTACTCAAGGTACAGGAATTTGTAAAATAGCTTATTAAAAAAACTGAAATTTCAATATGAAAATGAGAAACTCTCATCCAATAAAAACAATCCTAAAAAACTTTGGAACACAAATAAGAATATCTGTCATTACAAACAAAAATTAAATGTAGCTGGTGCACTTCTAAAACCACCTTATATGTCTGATTCCCTTCAAAACTGCAACAATTATTTTTCAACCGTTGGACTTAAATTAGCAAATCAGATCATGTCTCAAAATCAAACGACAGAAGTTTCACTCACATCTAAGGTCACGGCCCTAGTGCCTCTTTTTTTTTGCATCCCACAAATCCAGAGGAAGTACATATATACCTTAATTAAACAACTTAAATATGAAAGTGCACCAGATATTGATGGTATTACTAACTCTCTTATTAAATCAATAAAATAATACATTTTAATTCTACTAATTCACATTTTTAACCTCAGTCTAATTACAGGCCTATTCCCTAAACGCTGGAAAATTGCTTCTTTAATCCTAATACACAAAGCTGGAAGTCGTGCTCCTGTGTGGAGACTATAAAGACCTGATGATGATGATGATGACACAAAGCTGGCCCTAAAGATGAACCCTCAAATTACAAACCTATCTCTCTACTGAGTGTTTTTTTCTAAGCTTTTGGAGAAACTGGTTAACAACCAATTAGTGCACTTTCTGGAGAGCAACAAGCTGATCTCTAATAGACAGTTTGGGTTCAGACAAGGTATATCTTCGGAAGACGCAGTAAAAACATTAGTCAACAAAGTAGCCGACTGCCTCGATGATAGTCAGTCCTGCATTGGCGCCTTCCTTGAACTGGCGCGTGCTTTTGACACTGTCTCCATTTCCATATTGTTACGGAAATTGGAGGGAATGGGAATACGTGCAAATCTGAAAAATATCATTTTCCATCTTGATCTAGCCGTTGATGGAACCCGGGCACCCTCGTGTCGCAGACTGGCGTGTTAACCACTGCGCCACAGGGCTGTCAAAAATATTCTGTAACATAATTAAAATTTATCGAAAACAAGTTGCAAGCTCTGCTTAGTTTGGAAACTCCTGGTAATTCTTTTAGGATAATAAATATCATCCTTACTTCCTTATCCTTACTAATATTATAAATGCGAAAGTGAGTTTGTTTGTTTATTTGTTTGTTTGTTTGTTTGTTTGTTTGTTTGTTTGTTTGTTTGTTTGTTTGTTTGTTTGTTTGTTTGTTTGTTTGTTTGTTTGTTTGTTAGTTAGTTTGTTACGCTTTCACGCCGTAACTACTGAACCGATTATCATGAAATTTTGTATACAAGTTCTCTGGAGTACGGAGAAGGACATAGGCTACCTTTTATCCCGGGAAAAAGTAATAGGATAAAATACTGTTCCCGAGGGATCGACATTGACGCGGGCGGAGCCGCGGGCGAAAGCTAGTATATAATAAAACTAACATGTACACGCTATGGTGACGGATCAATCTAGATATGTTAAAAGTGTAAAGTAGTTCTAATCTTCTCTACTTCACATTAATATCTTTATGGTTTTGATATGTTAAAACATATTATTGTAAATATGAAAAGTATTGGTGTGTAGAACCATCTATCTCTAAAGATAATTTTCATAATTTTACATGTTAAACGAAGTGAAATACTCTTATGGAAAATAAACTTATTTTATTTATTTATTACTAGCTTTCGCCCGCGGCTCCGCCCGCGTCAATTTCGATCCCTCGGGAATAGTACTTTTTCCCGGGATAAAAGGAAGCCTGTGTCCTCCGTAGTCCAGAGAACTTGTATGCAAAATTTCATGATGATCGGTTCAGTAGTTACGGCGTGAAAGCGTAACAAACAAACAAACAAACAAACTCACTTTCGCATTTATAATATTAGTAAGGATAAGGATTAGGTAAAACTGTCCATTAGATCAGATCCCTATTAAAGTTTACAAATGTATACCAAATAACAATAATACAAGTGCCTTGTAAGTAACAATATTTTTTTTAATTTTATATGACACGCATGATACAATTTTTGTTTTATGTATGGTATCTCTGCATGTGTGGCCCATTAGTCCGACAGTGACCACTTGCCATCAGGTGGCTCTGCCGCGTCTGCTCGTTTGCCGTCAAATATACATAAAAAGTCTAAAATCAATAAAGGGTCAATATACCAAAATCATAAGGCTGATGCTTGCAGCAGATGGCATAGTGGATAACTTTACATAGTGAAAAGTAAAGTTATGATAATGTTCTCGAACAGATGCGCGGTCGGGGCTGATTACGACGCGACAGGCTCTGGACCGCGAGCGGCGCGCGCGCTACACGCTCGTGCTGCAGGCGGCAGACCGCGGCGCGCCGCCGCAGCAGACCACGCGCGTCGTCAGCGTGCTCGTCTCCGACGTCGACGACCACAAGCCACACTTCGCCAGAAACCTCGTATGTTTTAGTTCACCCTTATCGCTGCGACGGCATGTTGTGGCATGAATGTACCATGATTTACCTGGGACACGCGGGCACAGACCATGGTTAATATATATGGAAATTGGTTAAACCTGGACCTGATTATACTGTCATATAGTGTTATCTGTTCTGTGCCCGGTCTGTTCAGCAAGCGGTTAAGCTGCAAGAGCGTAGTAAGGAGGTCCATCACGGAGAATGTGTAACAGCGCTAACGAACACGAGCTTATGCAACTGCATAAGCTCGTGTTCGTTAGCGCTGGTGTTTGCTGCTGCATAAGATTTATGATCCAAGGCAGTGGTGCACTAGGAGTAACTACTCCTAGTGCTCCTCTGCCTTGGATCATAAATCATTTACTCGAGAAACTAGTTGTGCACGTGTACTAGGAGTGCAGGACGGTACGGTCAGGTTGAGGATAAAAAGAAGTTAGAACCGACCGAATACCAGCATCAAACACCGTACCAGTATGGGAAAGATGAATGCTGGGAACTCAAAAAGAAATTACATTTTCATACAAAAGTGTTAGTATGAAAATGTCAAAAATAATTTGAAATAATTTCCTAGCATTGGTCCCATAGGAAAAGTCGTTCATTCTGACGGGCTGAGTCACCCCTTCACGGGAACGTCTGTCAACACGGGCAACAAATGGTTGGTTATGTTACACGCTATAATGTGATGTACCTTTAGAAACTAGAGTCAGATCGTCGGTAGCGAGACGTCGTTAGTCTGCGAAGATGTTATGAAGTTTATTCTTTGGGTGCAATATTAGTTGTAATAAAAATTGGCCGTCTTTCCGTATGCAATATAGTTAAAGTAATTTAACAAAAGTAGCCTAATACTTTTTTTACATCACCAAAATATAGGCACGTAATTATTCAATTATTTAATTAATGTTAAAAACATCATGATACTATTAAATCATCATCATTTCTAGAAGGTGGCACGGTCAATCGACCATGCACACCCTGGTGTCAGAGTTTTTCGGAACCGCCTCCCGGCCTTTGACGTAGTTCCTTTTACGACAACTAGATAGCAGCCGGGACCAACGGCTTAGCGTGCCTTCCGAAGTACAGAAACGTCTAATAAAATATTACTCGGTACTATAATACAAAATACTAAATCATCTATGTTCCATAGGATGATGCCCCATTACTGCTAATGGTAAAAGAAGAGGTTCCTGTCGGCACCGTCATCGGCCAGTTCGAGGCAGTCGACGAGGACGTGGGAGAGAATGCAGCCATAGACTATGTAATTACAGGTAATATCGATGTCCCGACTTATTCAAATATTATATCTTTCACCGTCTTTAATGTTTCTAGTAGAGAGAGATCAGTAAAAAAAATAAGGTGGTCCTTAAGGCGCTTTGAAAACTTGTATAATTGAACTTAAAGGACACTTACATGTAATAGTAAAGATCTGGGTGAAGGATCACTTTTACTGTGTCTAAAGGATGATTTAAAAATTTTAACCCAGTTTTCTAACTATTCATTCTTATCTTTTGAATATATGTAACTATTACATTGTTAATATCAAAACATTTAATATTGAGTAAATTTGCAATTGCGGATTTTTAAATTTTAGCTGGTAACGCGCAGAACCTCGTGCGCTTGGAGCGAAACAACGACAGCAAGGCGACTGTGATTTCAGCGGCCCGACTCGACAGGGAAGCCATGTCGCGACTGCTGCTTACCGTCAAGTGCTTCAAGCTCGGCACTAAGCCACGCCTGAACCACGCATATAATAGGCTGGTGTGTTTCTTGTCTTTTTTAAACCACCAGTAACAGTGTCACTTTATGGACAAGTAGAAACAGATCGCAGATTAGCGTAGAAGACCTGTAACCATTAGTCAATATAAAATCTTATACAAAACTGTCATTATAAATTGGAATATCTGAATTTGTACTCCATTATATATGTCTGGTGCAATAAAGATTTTTCATTTTGTATTGCATTGTACCACCAATAACTGTCCTATGGTTCATAAAAACTGCAAAAAAACACACATTAGTATATTTTATCAAAAACATTGTTTCAGGATCCATCAGAAATTCAAATTCTAATCAAAATAATGGACATCGATGACCACCTACCTGAATTCGAAAGCGCAAATATGACTGTTGGGGTTCGATTGAACGTGCCCATCGACACAGTCATTGCTACGGTGAAAGCAACAGACAAAGACCCCGAGGCTCTGGCCATAGACTACAAAATTGTGAACATGAGTTTCGAATCGCCCATTAAATCAAAGTCTATGAATAATATCACCGATGTTATTCTCCTAAACAATTCCAGTGGAGAACTAAAAATCATGAAGAATTTGATACATTTTGCTGACGGTACTTTTAGGTAAGAACCAGTTATGTACAGAAGTTTTCAACATGGTTCGAAAGTGGTTAAGTATAATAAATAGAAGTATTTTTTATTTCTTTTTGCAGAATAGTAGTACGTGCTAACAATTCTGATCAAATGGACCGATTTACTGACATTTTGATAGAGGTGAGTTAAATAGCTTATAGTGAGAACCACTGTTCGCAATAAATATCATTTCTTTAAATGTAAAAACATATCATAATACTATTATTATTATATATCAAATATATAAGTCAAAGTTACATGCACTTTGGGTTATGTGCTTCCGCCACCAGTCCATGGAAACTATTGCTGGTCTTGGAGTGGATAGGCACTACTTAGTTGATGCATGCGCCCTTGCCGAAAAGACACGTGTACACGACGAGCTCTACACAAGGCATCTTCAGGAAAATTACGGTGTTATTTATGTCATTCGTCGCTTGTCATTCAAACGACCAATATCAGGGGGATTGCCTAAAGATGCCTCATAGCGTAGGCACGCGTCCACCGTCAACGCGCTCCTGCCACACCGAAAGCCCAAGACCGTAAATATAGAGTGGAGACAATGTTCGCGTTATAAATCGCACTCATTATTACTGGCATATTAAAATATATCTGGTAGAATCCAAGAAAATTTTAATAATTCAGCTGTTTAAAATCTTCCTTAAACATTCTGTAGAATATGGTACTACATCAAAGTTCAATAACCTTAAATACGCGTTCGAGGTCTAGTGGAGGTCAATGCACGTAAATTATTTAGCGCATGCCTGAGACCGCCAGCGCGGCATAGGAGAGGAATTAATATCCCCTTCTCTTTCTACCCCGCAGAGTTTTCGCTTCTGCCGGCACTTTCGGAGTGCAACCCGTTGTTTTCTTTTTATAATTTTACCACATTAGAATAATAATAGCCTGTGGCTATATTGATTGATTACATAAATCAACTTGTATAGCTATTGCTTTAGTTATAATGAATAAACACTACACACAAGCACTAAGATAATGAACGAATGAATGAATGAATTAAAACTTTATTGTACACCATAAGTAGCAATTAACAAAATATAAATTAATCAATGTACAATGGGCGGTCTTATTGCTAAGAGCAATCTCTACCAGACAACCGATGGATGGAGAGAACTAAAAAACTATAACGGAACAGGGTGTACATTTCAACTAATAATTAACATAAATATATATTTATACATAATATAATACTTAAATAAATAAAATATATACAAATTAAAATAAACATACATTGACTACTAATGTTAGACTTAAAGTAATGTTAACGAAGCAACGTAACGATGTTGGACAACTAGAACTATTTTAGCAGGTAGAATTATTTCTCCTGGTCTTTAAAAGAAGATAGTGACTGCGCTCTTTGTATTGGTTCTGGTAACGCGTTCCATAATCTCACAGCTTGGACAGTAAAGGAGTTTGAGTAGAAAGAAAAATGATGTACCGGTGCTTTCAAAGTGAGGCTATTAGAAGATCTTAATCCACGATTACTGGAATCCCCTAGAAACTCAAATCGTTCTTTGAGGTATCGCGGAGAAAATGGGTTAAAAAGAATGTTGTACAAGAGAGAGAGAATATGTGCATTCCGGCGAAGCCTAATGGGAAGCCACTTGAGTTTAATTCTAAATTCGGAAATATGATCATATTTGCGCAAGTCAAATATGAATCTTATAAAAAGAATTTGAAGACGCTCAAGTTTTCCTAGCTGGTCTTCCGTGAGATCAAGATAGCTGGCGTCGGCGTAATCTAGAACAGGAACAAGAAGGGACTGCGCTAGCATAACCTTAGTGACAGTGGGAAGAAAGTTACGGAACCTTCGGAGAGAAGCAGCAGAACCGAACAATTTACTACTGACCATTCGCATTTGTGGGGCCCATGAGAGACTTTCGTCCATTATCAGTCCCAGATTTTTAAAGCTCTTACTGTATGGAATTGTGACACTGGGTATTAATGACCAGTCAATTTTGGAGAGCATTCTTGAACTACCCAGAATCATGGCATGCCTGGTAGGGTTAAGTTTCAGCCCATGAGAATTACTCAATTGGGAAAAATTTACGTAAATTAAAATTTGTTGCTTCTACAGCATTACTTATGTCGTCAATAGATGCTTGAGTGTAAATTTGCAGGTCGTCCGCATATAAATGAAACGAAGAAGTGATATTTTCAGAAACGGAATTTTTAAATATAGAAAACAAAAGAGGGGACAAAACACTACCTTGTGGTACTCCAGCAGATATATTGGACCATGACGAATAAGAGTCTTCAAGACGAACCTGCTGACGACGACCATTTAGGTAGCTTCGAAACCATTCATTCGCTGTTGGAGATACATTTAGAGAGCGTAGTGTTGCGAGAAGAATGTCGAAGTCGACGGTATTAAAAGCGTTACTGAAATCTAGTAGAGTACAAAACACTTAATTTACGCTCTTCCATGCCAAGACATATGTCTTCAGTAATTTTAACAAGAGCGGTGACTGTGCTGTGTCCCGGTCGGAATCCGGATAGCATAGGATTTAATAACTTATTTTTAGAAACGAAGTTGTAGATTTGATTATAAGCAAGCCGTTCATGGACTTTTGACAGCAACGGAAGGATCGAGATAGGACGGAGGTCAGAGTAGGATTTAGAACTTGACTTTTTGGGTAAAGGGATTATTTGGGCTTCCTGTGATAATGTGTTTGCGCCAGGTGGTGGTGGTCCGCGAGCGCGACCTGCTGCGGCTGGAGCTGGCGGGCGGCGCGCGCTCGCGTTTGCCGCGGCTGCGCGCGCGCCTGCAGCCCGCGCTGGCGCGCCTCGGCCTGCGGCTGCAACTGCTTGACTCCGGCGACTCCGCCTTCTATGCCAACCCCGGGTAAGACTGTTTAGTGATTTTTGAACAGTTTTTCGTTTTAGATGTTTGTCTTGCTTCTGCAGGTCATGTTTTATGTATTTTCAGGCCTTGCTTCCAATTCCGAAAAACTTCTAGCGGCGAAGCACTGACGCCTCGCGCCATGAAGGCGGCCATGCGCTCCCTCGGCGCGGAGCTCCAGGGAATCCTGGAGTCGGGGGGCGTGCGCAACGTGACGAGCTGTGGCGCGGAGCGCGCTCGGCACTCGGCGACGGCGCGCGCGCTGCTGGCCGTGGCCGCCGCGCTGCCGCTGGCCGCGCTCGTGGCCGCCGTCGTGCTGTGCTGCATGCACTCTAGCGGTGACGCATCTTGTTTACATTCGCCTTGTAAAGCACATCCTGCTCAGGAACTACCTCCCCGTTTGTAACGTTGAACCCGCCTCTTCCGAGCGTGTTTCGAAATGAAATAAAATAAATTTATTTGCAGGCAAACACGGTTAAAACTACTAAAAAATTAATTAGAAAAAAAGTCAATGATAAAAATTTAAGTATATTAACTATTTGAGAGCACTACCGGACAAAACCAAAAACTAAAAAAGTCATTAATGATATAGAAACAATTGACCAACAATTTATGAAGTTGTTTTTTAAACTTAGAAAGTGGTACTGACGATAAACTTTCTGGAAAATGTAGGGAAAATGGTTATAAATGGTTGTAAATGTTTATAACCGGTTATAAATGGTTATAACCGGTTATAAATGGTTATAACCCGTTACAATTATTAAATTAAATGGTTATAACCGATATAGCGCATAAATAAAACGATTTATTTTTTGACATACGCTTTCACAACAAATGTTTGTCAAGTTTGATACCTAGAAACTTTGCCGAATCACACTCTGCAATTTGGTTGTTATTATATGCTATGGACAGGTCTTGAGGTTTACCATGAAACATGTATTTCTGTCAACGAGAACTTTGACCTAAAGTAATTCTTAGCGTTAAAACATTTATCGTAGGTTTGTTTGGATAGTACACAAGGTGCGCCTTCTTAAAATTTTAATATATTGCAATATACCTTTTTTTTAAATGTTACGTGGCCTTCAGGTCTTATAGACCTGGGCTCTGTCTACCCCGTAAGGTACAAAGACGTGATACTATGTATGTATATTACGAAATGATATCTAAAATTATATTTCTTTCAAAGCTCTGTGAATATTAATTGAGGAAAAAATATTTTTACTTGAAAACATTAGTATTGTGATTCCGAAAGTGCCCGCCTTCTACATTTTCGATACAAAACTTTAGTTATTAAAATAATTCATTTTAATTACAAACGCCTAACAATATTTCATATTGCCAGATATAAAGTTTGCTATCATAAATTACCAGGAGCTTCGATGCGTGGCGTAGGGTAGGGTGACAACAGCTAGTTGTGTTTGTAACGAAAATCGTATATTTAGTGGTTTACACGCGTTTTAGGTACTGAAGGTAAAATAATGAAATACCAAAGTGGTAAAACAAAGATCATTTACCGCAAAAATGCTGCTCGAATTTCCATTTTGAGGTTTTTTGTAAGATATTTTTATGTTGGAGGCTACGGTTGGAGGCTGCATTTTAACTGATTTACATTAGCCAAACTGAATTTATAAGTTTCTAGGAAAGTGCACGCGTCAAAGGCAGGCGCCTGCGTTTCAGCACAAAGTCATATAAAGTTGGATTTATTAACTAGCACAGTGTCTCAAGTTTGATCTTAGCTTAATCTCAGAGTATATCTTATTCTCAATATTGAGTACTTAAAAATTATTTACGTTTTCAGCCAAACGGCGAACCCGTTCAGCCATGCTGTTGGTAGGCGCGCCCGTGGCCGCTCCGAGCCAACTGTCGGCACCCGGCACCGGCGCGAGGCTCTACGCCGAGCCGCTGTATACTACGTGATACACGAACATGAACACAGCGAGTGCAGCTAAAAACGGAACAACAGGAATGTTCCACATGAACATGTTGGTCAACTGAACATAAAATCTCACAAATCGATGCCAAATCTTTGACCCTACGACGGCAAAAAATGAGTTGTAGTTGTTGCCATTTTTATTTGAAGATTTATCAAACGACGTCATTTATCGACTATCAAGTTTTATCAGATGTTCGACCTGGAGAATTTCACACTTGGAGGGTAAAAAAAAAGTATATACGAGCTTCATATAGAAGTACTAAAATGTTCATGAGCCATAAAGAGCAATATTTACTCCGCCATCTTTGTGAAAAATTCTATTGGTGATGGTACTATATCATATCAAGAATAGTAATTTTTCTTTAAATTATATACATTATAACTAAATAGATTAATTTTATGTATAGAAATACTTTTTTACATGTTGCAAAATTGTACAATTATAATTCTTTATTTTCAGTTATGTTCTTATTTTTCACATTTGATTCCGCTCCTAAACACTGACAAACTTTTGTTTGACGCCCACTACGTACTCGTAGGCAGGGGCTCTTGTGAGCGCTCCTGCTAAGTGTGCGACTGACTTAAATGGAATTCTCACAAACCTGAAATATTATAAAAATCCTTGAATTGGCACTGTTACGATAATTTATTTTTTTACTTTATATTACGACGAATCACACGACCACGGCCAGTGTATAAAGTAGATGAAATTACCTTATAGGTGCCAATTCGAGGTATTTTATAATGTTCATGTTACCCGACTGAAATATCTGGAGGAAAACCGTCTGTTCACATTACTTCCCGTGTATGCGTTTAATAAGGAATTTAACGTAAAATAAAGAAAACTAGTTAGTTTTGTGTTCTCTCTAATCGTGCTTGTCCAAGTATTGTCCATGTATAAGCATTATTTAGCCACTTTTCATGTTCATGTACAAATATGTGTCATTACCATATTGTTAGTGTGATATTAAGATTAAATTATATTAATTCTAAGTCAAGATTATGATAATTTTATATTTATAAAATACAATTAAGTAGACGATGTATGATATAAACTTCGTTTTTATTTGTATATTCTATAAAAAATATTGTTTGAAAATTGTGTACCTGCGTTTTATTACCCTATTTTGCAATTTATTATCGGTTGTTAAAGTCCTCAAACAAAAGCTACTTTAATCAAGATTCACTTGAAGCATGGAGCTGGGTGTCATGAGCTGTGACATATATTTACCATCAAAGACATCGTGCCCAACAAAATACAACTAACGCCATTTTGCTTAGATAAAAATATAAAACATCAGGATATGATCAACGACTAGCGATCCCTTAAAACGGAAGCTCTAGAACCACAAAATAGAAGCGTTTTACCTGAAATAAAACGCACATTAAATACTTACCTTATTTGAAACTGTACATATTGAGATAGGCCTTGTGTTTTCTGCTTTCTCTTTCTACCTATATAGTGCTGTCTCGCTCGCACGATCCCACCATCTCATCTCACCAGGCAGGGTGGGGGGGGCCTGGTGGGGGCGCCCGCCATCTTAAAATCATTGAGACGAAATATGTACCCAGGCAGGAATTAAATTACAGTTTCAAATAAGGTAAGTATTTAATATGCGTTTTATTTCAGGTAAAACGCTTCTATTAAAGTACTTGACCGTTATTTAAAACTGTACATATTGAGACGTGTTTGTTATCGCCTGGGTGAGATGGACGCCAATGTGAGACGAGTAAGATTAAATAATGATACGATTGTATCATTTGTAATCATTTCCATGGTAAAATGAATTTACCAAATATAATAATCTCAATTATTGTTAATAGACTCAGGTGTTACTTTGCGGAAGTCAAAGCTACATTTACTTTGAGACAATTTACTTTGCGTGCTTCCGCCACCAGTTAGTTCATGCAAACTATTGCTGGCCAGCGCCCACCCACTACTGTTAGTCCCTTCATACCCGCCACCAATAGTTGATACATGCAACCCTGATCGATACTGCTGCATCCGATGAGGCTGCAGCAATGTCAGCCGTCGTGCTCGCGACACGTGTTTCGCCTCTACACGAGGCATCTTCAGGCAGTGAACCCTAGATGTTGATCGTTCGAATGACAAGCAACGAATGACAAAAATTACGCCGTATTGCCGCCTTTTATATTATCTGGGAGGGGGGAGGGGATTGATCGTTATTTTGGTTTTGTATTGAAAATATATTTAATAATGGGGAATTATTCAAATCTATTTGTTTATTTATCAAAGTAATGTTTGACCTTTTATGTTTATTTATTTCTAATTGCTCCCATATACTCATTTTTAATCCCTTCTCCGCTGTATGTAATATTTTGTATGTGTGATTATTTAATAATGTGTGATTATTTTCCAATAGATGTTCTGCAAAATGTGATCGATCGGGGTGATTATTTTTAAACACGTTGATATGTTCGTTATAACGAATTTTAAAATTACGTCCTGTTTGTCCAATATAAACTTGTTGACAATCATCGCAAGTTAATTTATATATACCGGATTTTTTATCTGATTGAATTTTGTCTTTAGTATTAC
Source organism: Elegia similella (assembly GCA_947532085.1). NCBI lineage: Eukaryota > Metazoa > Arthropoda > Insecta > Lepidoptera > Pyralidae > Elegia > Elegia similella. The sequence goes on along the minus strand of OX383930.1, from coordinate 59,005 downwards.
AAAGTGATTTTAATGTTTTGTTTTTTTGAGAGCAATATGAATATTGTTTTTTCTAAATATCTTAGCTATTTTATCTGTAATTTTACCGTAATAAGATAAACTCGCTGCATATCTTTGCGTTTTATCTTGTGGGACCGCATATAAAAGGTCTTTAACGGTGTTCTGTTTCCTTTTCAATATTATTTTATCAACGATTTTCTTACTATATCCATTCGATATAGCAATTTGATAAATAATTTGGAGTTCTTTTTTGTAATTTTCCTCATTTAAAGGAACGGTCATAAGTCTATGTATCATCGATCGATATGCAGCGAGTTTATCTTATTACGGTAAAATTACAGATAAAATAGCTAAGATATTTAGAAAAAACAATATTCATATTGCTCTCAAAACAAACAAAACATTAAAATCACTTTGTAATACTAAAGACAAAATTCAATCAGATAAAAAATCCGGTATATATATGACGGCGCGTTATTAGCGCCATCTATTGAATTGCGTTGGGACAAGATTGACAGCTGTCAGCCAGGGCCTGTCAGTCTAGCGGAGCGTCGTGTCGATGGGCTGCGCCGCTATATCGTATGTCACTTGACGTGCGAGCAACGGCGGCAGTAATACCATTTTCCGACGAATCGCTACTGTTCCGCGTAATCTTGGGATATTTTACTGTAATTAGAGTGATTTTGGTGTAATTAGATTATTTCCTACGCGATAGTGTGCTGATTTGTTGAATTTGTGCGGTAAATATACTTTTTACAATTAAATAACTTTGATTGAGATTCAACCTTTATTCCCTATTGTTGTTCGCTCAAATACCCAAATTGGACGCCATGGCCGATCCTGATATAAATGGGCACTCGCCTATATCAGAAGTGGGATACGAGAAGCGACAACAAGAAAAACATTATAGTGAAAATAGTGCCAAGAAGCTGTTAAACACTATGGAGGCTTTGCTTAACCGTGTATTGTCGACAACACCGCCGGTACAAACAGCAGATTCTAATGCTCACTCTACGGTGAAGTTGGTGGAATTTAATCCAGATGATGCAGATTGTCCAAAATTGAACATAAAACAATTGTGTAACACAGAATGCCGCGCTACGCACCATCAGCATCACAATTGAGCGCACGACCAGATGACCCGGATACACGCTGCGTCGGCAATCTTCACGAACGACACACAGCCAAATATCATTAAATGTGTATAGGATAAGAATTATGTATATAAGCTAAAATAATTGTAAATAAAATCAGTTGTAACTTTGGATTGGAGTTGATCATTTCCTCCCCGCTCACCACCAGCACCGCTGGTTAAGTGTACCTATACGCTTGAGCTCTACGTCACAGTTCCCAGTACGATCTGGTGGAACCGCTGCACTACCCAGTGTCTACTGTGTTACAGCATCCCCCCACTGCGGCCAAGACACCCTTAGCCGTCACGCTGATCAGTCCTATGAGTCTGTAGGATTGGCAGTGGGTATTCATTTCACAACACCTTAATTCCTACCCAACCTCCATCTGTAACCTTAGGTCTCTTGGTTACAGATTTCCTGTATTTATCTATATATTTATTTATAACACCGTATGGTTAGGGCTAGGGTGTTAGGTACACATACACAGCAGTAGGGAAGGTTAGGAACTCCGTCACATTCAGTTACACTCACACCACATACATTTACACGTAAACACGCACATCCAATACACACCCATGAGGGTGATAGAGTGAAGAGTTAGGAGTTAGGTTTTTTTATGTGCAGTGTTGGATAAGCTGTTCACGGATTTATCCTACGTCTGCACATTTTGGTCCTTCGAGCCCTGTTTTGTTTTTAAATATAATTTACGCAGTATACTTTATTAGTTACGCGGTTAACATTATTGCGCGTTAATCTTATGTTGTAGGTATTTATCGAGTAAAAGCAGTTTAAAAAATAATATATATCTCATTAGTTGATTAGGTTGATTGTTTAGGCTTCAGTCTAACGTAAAATCGTGTGATTATTAACATTCATATATAATTTGATTATTAAATTATATGATTATATTATTACGTTAGGATTGAGTCGATTTAATTCAGTTACGGATCATGGATATACCAACGATTAATGAAATCATTAAGAGCCAAGAGGCCGATTTTAATGAAATAAGACAGATATATACCAACAGCAAAAAGGATTCTGCGTCAAGGAAAACGCTGAAGTACATATCTGACAGGAAAAATAGACTGACAGATATTTATTCAAGAATACGCAACAAACATGCAAATCTTGAACAACAAGAGTTGTTAAAAGAACATAAATATATCACTTCCAATTATTTTGGAACCATAACGAACCTTTTCCATGAAGCAATTGAATATTTAAATCAATGTGAGAACAAGATACATCATTTGTCTCAGGTTTATCAGCCGGAAAACTCTGATCCGCAGGAAGAATCCAGTATCAGCTCATCAAAACTATTTGTACAGTTGTTCCGTATTAATCAAATTCAAAAGAAAATACAGTCTGCAAAATTATCGGTCATTGAAAATAAACCTATTTGTCTCTTGCAATCTTTGATGACCACTTTACAAAAACAATGGCAAGAAATTGAAGAAACTCAATTAGTTATTTTGATGGAAGAAAGTACCTTAGAACACAAGTACTTTCAACAAAACATGTTTGAGAATACACAGGAAGAGTTAGAGGCTATAATTGAACAATTATTATTAGCAATAAATAATAAAAAATCAGCTGATCATCAGTCATCCGTTAAGCTACCAAAAATAGTTATTCCCATATTCACAGGGACTTATGAATCATGGAATTCATTTTACGATTTATTTGTTACAATAATAGATCAAGACAAGTCATTGACCGACACAGAAAAAATGCAATACTTGAAAACACACGTACGAGGTGACGCCGCGAAACTAATTCAACACTTAACTGTATGTGACGCTAATTACGTCACCGCGTGGACATTGTTGACAAAGAGATACAAAAATGAAAGAATTATAATAACTAAACACATAGACAACATTCTAAATCTACAAAAGATAAATAAGGGAAACGCTGAAAATTTAAGACAACTCCATGACACAATCAATGAAAATTTACAGGCTTTGAGAAGTCAAAATATTGACACTTTGTCGTGGGACCCCATATTAACAAGGGTACTTAATAAAATATGGGACTTCGAGACAAATGAAAAATATGAACAACAGATAACAGAACCTCATAAACTTCAGCCATTTTCCGGAATGATGTCATTCTTAGAACACCGATTTAAATGCCTAGAAACGGCCTACCCAAATAAAGAAAAAAATTCACATATGAGATGTTATGAACCTTCAACTTCCTCCAAAAAACAAGAAAACTTTCGTTGTTGGTTGTGCAATACAAATCAACATAATATTTACCAATGCATTAAATTTAAATTACTATCTATACAAGACCGAAATAAAACGGTGATACAAAAACAGATCTGTAAGAATTGTCTGATGCATGACACCATTACAAAATGTCATAGCACCAAAGATTGTGGCTATTGTGGGAAGAAAGGACACCACTCATTGCTACATTACGAAAAACAAAATACAACATGTTCTAAAAATACAAATATGATGAAAGAAACCCTTGTAAGGAAAAAATAGGTCAGTCATTGCCCATAAAACTAACTAGATCGAACGTATCTACCACTACCAATTCACAAAAAACAACATTACTTGCAACAGCGTTGGTACAAGTAAGCGCAATCGATGGTACAAAGCATCTGCTAAGAGCTTTGTGTGACCAAGGGTCAGAGGCATCATTTTGCACAGAAGAAGTCGCGCAATTATTAGCATATCCCCGCAGCAAAATACAAACTGAAATAATCGGTATTGCTGACGAGGAACCAAAAGTTTCAAATTATTCCATTCACGTACAATTACAACCTAGATTCCCAAGTGATTACAAATTACCGGTAACACTTATAATATTACCCAAGTTAACAGGCGCTTTACCAAAGGAAAGTGTAGCACAGCTAGAAACATGCTGCCTTGATAATAAACTCATTGCAGATCCAACTTATTATAAAAGGGGGCCAATAGACATCATATTAGGAGCCCAAGAATACTGTGGCTTAATTCAAAAAGGATTATACAAAATTCAAGATGGAATTATAGCTCAAGATACAGAATTTGGATGTATATTATCGGGAATATGCTCTAAAGACACTTCAAATAATATAAAAATAATCAGTATGATGACCCGAACTAATGAAATACAACAGATAAACAAGTTTTGGGAATTAGAGGAAGTACCAGAGAAATACCAATTGTCTAAAGATGACCAAGAATGTGAAAACCATTACCGCAGCACAACATTAAGAAACTTAGACGGAACATATACAGTCAGTCTACCATTGAAAAATCCGGACATGGATTACGGTGATTCTCGCCAAAAAGCGGTCGCGAGATTATTACAATTAGAAAAGAAATTAGACAAAGATTCCAACTTACAACTTAGATATCAATCATTTTTGCAAGAATACCTAGAGATGGGCCATATGAAAAAAGTAACCGTAGCAAACAGATACCAGGGTAAATATTATATTCCACATCAACCAGTAATAAAAGAAGATTCCATCACCACCAAATTACGGGTGGTATTCGACGCATCTAGCAAAGCAAGTCACGGTTCAAGTCTGAATAGTAACATGTTCACAGGCGCAAGATTACAACAAGACATAGCTGCAATATTACTCAGATGGCGAAAACACAACATAGTATTTATGGCGGATATCGAAAAGATGTATCGGTTCATTAAAATAAACGAACATGACTTAAAATACCAACGCATATTATGGAGGGACGATCGAAACAAACCAATCGATGAATACGAATTAACTACAGTAACATATGGAACATCTTGTGCACCATACTTAGCAGTTAGAACATTACAACAACTTGCAGAAGATGAAAAAGATAATTATCCAAAAGCTAGTACAGTGTCCCTAAAAGACTTTTATGTAGATGACATATTATCAGGAGAAAAAGATATTATATCAGCGAAGAAATTACAACATGAACTCAGTCGAATGATGAAAGCTGGTGGGTTTAACCTTAGGAAGTGGTCTTCAAATAGCGAGGAATTATTAGAACACATTCCAGAAGAAAACAAAGACAGTGAAATGTTAAAAATTCCATTAGATGAAACAAGGAAGTCTCTAGGGGTATTATGGTCACCAAAGGAAGACTGTTTCCGCTTCAAAATTACAACCAACAAAAACGAAAATCCTACAAAACGGTTTATCATGTCAGAAGTAGCGAAACTATTTGACCCATTGGGATGGTTGGCACCTGTAGTCGTAACAATGAAACTTATCATACAGCAATTATGGACAGATGGTTCCGAATGGGATCAGCCTGTAAAAGAGAACATCAAGAACAAGTGGTTAGAAATACAAGAGCAACTGAACACTCTGGAAAATATATCTATTCCTAGATGGTGTCATGCCAGCCCAGACAGGAAAATAGAAATCCATGGGTTTTGCGATGCATCAGAAAAGGCGTACGGCGCCGTTATATACAGTAGAGTACAAGATAATGATGGCACATACATAATCACGCTTTTGCAAGCAAAATCAAAAGTGGCACCAATTAAACAGAAAACCACGCTACCTAAGTTGGAATTATGCGCAGCGCTCTTGCTCGCACAATTAATGGAAAAAGTCATAAACACAATAGAAATAGAAAACACTGAAATTTATTGTTGGACAGATTCAATGATTGCTGTAGGATGGATAAAAGGTGAAGCTCAACGTCGGAAAACATTCGTAGCTAATAGAGTAGTAGAAATACAGAAAAGGATTCCTCAAGCAAAATGGAACCATGTAATATCACAACAAAACCCAGCGGATGTCATTTCAAGAGGAGTTGCGCCCAGTAAATTAAAAGATCTACACTTGTGGTGGAGAGGACCAGAGTGGTTAAAAAACGATACAATTCCAACTACAAAAACGATACCAGAGATATGTGAAGAAGTAAAACAAAGTTTTCATATTGTGACTAATGACAAACACCAGGAAACCATATGGGATAGATTTTCAAGCTTTCAAAGAATGGTACGAGTGCTATCCTATTGCTACAGATTGCGAGTGAAACAAAGAAATACAAGTCTATTAACTTGTGAGGAAATTGACAACTGTACTACAAAAGTTCTCATACAAGTCCAGAAACAAGTATTTAAAAATGAATATAAAACCATTTGTGATGGGAATTCCTTAAAAAAAGGAAATAAACTAACATGTTTAGATCCATTTTTGGATTCCAACGGGATGCTACGAGTAGGAGGGAGACTTCACAACTCTAATTTACCATACGATCAAAAACATCCAATAATATTGCCATACAACCATCATGTTACATCAATTATAATTCACGACGCCCATTTGAGAACGTTACACGGAGGGAATGGTTTAACATTGTCATATATAAGGCAGAAGTTTTGGATTATTGGAGGAAAAAGAAAGGTAAAAAAACTACATAAGAAAATGTGTAAAATGCATTAGATATAGATCAGAAACCGCAGCACAAAAGATGGCAGCATTACCAAAACCAAGAGTGACACAGTCTTTCCCATTCAGTCATTCGGGAGTAGATTACGCAGGACCTATAAAAATTAGAACAACAAAGGGAAGAGGTCATAAATCATCAAAAGGATATATTGCACTCTTCATCTGTTTAGCTACGAAAGCGATACATCTAGAACTAGTGGGAGATTTATCAACAGAGTCATTTATAGCAGCGTTACGTAGATTCACGTCTCGTAGAGGTCCAATATCACATATTTATAGTGATAATGCAACAAATTTTGTGGGAGCAGCGAACTACTTATATCAAGAAATATTAGAGATAACCCAGTCAGATCAAATACAAAATACATTGACAAACATGGGAATACAGTGGCATTTCATCCCTCCTGGATCCCCGCATTTCGGGGGAATCTGGGAAGCAGGAGTAAAATCCATGAAACATCATCTTCGACGTGTAATAGAAGAACAAACATTAACGTATGAAGAAATGACAACATTTTTATACCAAATAGAGGCATGTCTAAACTCAAGGCCTCTGTGTGCACTAAGTGAAGACATAAACGACAACGTAATACTAACACCTAGTCACTTTCTCATCGGAAGAGAAGCAATAGGAATACCAGACCCACTTTCAAGTATAAACACGGATCTTATTAACAGATGGAAACAGATTCAAAAAATGAATAGTGCTTTTTGGAAAAGTTGGACTAAAGACTATCTACATTTGTTACAACAAAGATACAAATGGAAGACCAATCAAAACAACTTAACGGTAGGGACGGTAGTGTTGATAAAAGATGAGGCCATAAGTCCGAGCAAATGGCCTGTGGCTAAGATAACAGAATTACATAAAGGCAATGATGGACTAACAAGGGTTGTGACACTGAAAAAGTCATCAGGATCAACGTTAAAAAGGGCAATTCACACACTTATTCCACTAATATCCAATGACAAAAAAGAAGAAAGTAATGAGCATCAATCGGAACCCACATATAGCAACATAACTACAGTTACTAAGAAAAATAAATATAATTGCACAAATTCAACAACGAAAGGTTGGAAATATAGTATAGTAACAATACTATTACTTTTACAGATAGTTAGTACGACAGCGTTAACTTACACTATGAAAAATATTCAGCCAGGGTTTTATGTTGAACAAATAGGAACAGCAAATATAGATCGTGGAACATTTAGAATAGAGACAAATTATAAAAGGGAACACATCCAAGAAGATTTTGATAGAATAGAAAATGCGATATTACAATTCAACAATTTATGTAAAACAACAGAAGCATCAACAAAAGAAACACACTGCAATCAATTTTACAATCATTTGATTGAAGAAAAAGAGAAGTTTCAGCGAATCAAAGAATATCTATCTGAATTAAATAATACTAGAAAGAAAAGAGGAGTTTTGGGACAGTTATTGACATCCGTTTTTGGTGTAAATGAAGAAGTATACAAAGACATAGATTCACTCAACCAAAATCAGCAAAAATTAATTGAAGCAGCGAATCATCAAACCAAATTCATGATATCAACTATTTCACAAGTCAATGAAACAGAGATCAAAATCAGACAAAAAATAGACAATTTTCAAACAAAGTTAAACCAAGTCATCAATTACATACATAATAATAATCGTTGGTATGCATCAGTCAACAGCAACAGCGTAAATATTCAAGTACTGCAGACATTTCAGCTAGCAAACAGTTATGTGTCAGAAATCATAGATCACTATAATGGGCTATTAGAAATTTACTTGTCTAAAGCAACTATATATAGTATATTAAAACCACAAAAAGTAAGCAACATTATAACATCTGCGAATAAAAAATTACCTTCTAATTTAAAAATTGTAAAGCAACAACTATTAGAAACAAGGATAACGGAAAATAAAACTCATATACAAGTGTACGCTTATTTTCCGATAGAAGATGAAGCCAAGTATACACTAATGTACATTACTCCTATTCCAAAAAAATATGACAATCAAACATTCCAAACTATAGAATTAGAAAATAATTACATAGGTTTAGATTATAATAATGAATTATATTTTGATTTAACACATAATGAATTTCAAAGCTGTATGCAGAAAGATGCACACTTTATTTGCTTTCCGAAGGCCGTGAAGAACATGCAATTAAATGAAAATTGCATCGTTGATCAAATTTTCAAAAATCAGACTTTTACAAAATGTCATACAAGAATATTTGAACTATCAAACAACATACTATGGAAGCAATTATATTTGCGAAATTAACTTACATTCAGATCTAGAAAACACAAATTGGAAACACATTAACACAAACACATACATAGCTAGCTTCTTCTCATCAATTACATTTATAATTATCATATTATTAACAATATACTACGTTCCACAGGTCCTGAGATGCATGAGAGCACGGGCACAGCATCACCAGATAACCATCCAGACGTCGTCCGAACGGCCCACCAACCAACAACCGCAACAGGAAGCTGCCAATGGACCAGGGCCAGGGTCAATAAGGAGCCTGCAGCAGCCACCAAGAACAAAGAATCACATTTATAGTCTGCCGATACGCCGCACAATGAAGGGTCACGCCGTGGAGATAAATCATCCAGTTGTCAACGTAGAACAGATTGAACTTTATCAACTAGATGGAACTGCATCTTGAGAGTCGCCAGAATGTCCAAAATTGAACATAAAACAATTGTGTAACACAGAATGCCGCGCTACGCACCATCAGCATCACAATTGAGCGCACGACCAGATGACCCGGATACACGCTGCGTCGGCAATCTTCACGAACGACACACAGCCAAATATCATCAAATGTGTATAGGATAAGAATTATGTATATAAGCTAAAATAATTGTAAATAAAATCAGTTGTAACTTTGGATTGGAGTTGATCATTTCCTCCCCGCTCACCACCAGCACCGCTGGTTAAGTGTACCTATACGCTTGAGCTCTACGTCACAGTTCCCAGTACGATCTGGTGGGACCGCTGCACTACCCAGTGTCTACTGTGTTACAGCATCCCCCCACTGCGGCCAAGACACCCTTAGCCGTCACGCTGATCAGTCCTATGAGTCTGTAGGATTGGCAGTGGGTATTCATTTCACAACACCTTAATTCCTACCCAACCTCCATCTGTAAACCTTAGGTCTCTTGGTTACAGATTTCCTGTACTTATCTATATATTTATTTATAACACCGTATGGTTAGGGCTAGGGTGTTAGGTACACATACACACCAGTAGGGAAGGTTAGGAACTCCGTCACATTCAGTTACACTCACACCACATACATTTACACATAAACACGCACATCCAATACACACCCATGAGGGTGATAGAGTGAAGAGTTAGGAGTTAGGTTTTTTTTATGTGCAGTGTTGGATAAGCTGTTCACGGAGTTATCCTACGTCTGCACACAGATGCTGACATAGAAGCTCAAAAGGATGGATTGATTCGACGCGAATTGAATGGACATACTATTACCACCAGACCTCAATTATTCAGAGTGCTTGGGGGTATTTCACTGAAGCAACGCATGGATCTATCTGAATCCCAAGAACCCGACTCTAAACGACCAAGGACGTCGGCGATGGATAACAGATTTTCCGGCAAATGTCATTGGTGCGGAATATCGGGGCACAGGCTATCTGAATGTAGAAGGCGACAAGAAGATTCAATCACAAGTACCGTGACACCTAAACCACAAGACGGTACAAGTTCTACGCGTATACCTGAGAAGTCCTGCTATTCTTGTGGTAAATCTGGTCACTATGCGCCGAACTTTCCAGATAAGAACAAGAAAACCGGTAATGGGCCTGCAGCAGAGAGGGAGGTTAACTTGTGCGAGCGACGACTGTCAGGGGTATCTTAAGGACTACATCCGGTGAGTCAGTCTCCTTTTCGTTTTGATAGTCGTTCGTCTTGCTCTTTGATAAAAAATATCCTGTTCTAGTAAATTCGGGATACTATGCGCAATGATCTTTTTATTTTTGTTGGTATATTGGCGGTGACGAAATCAATGTCTCAAATATCAAGTGAAGTAAATGTAGATGGAATTTTACATACTTTAACATTTCACATAGTACCATATTTTAATATTAGCGATCCTGTAATAATAGGTAGAAATATATTAGAAAATGGCATCAGCGTGCAAATCAATAACGATCAGTTGGTATTTTTCCTTAAGAAATCAAAATTTTTTTATGAGGCGAAAATTGTTAAGCCAGATTTCGTCAAAGTAGATACGTACTTAAAGGGTGATGATAAATAGGCACTTATTAAAGTACTAGGTAGCTATATTGATTGTTTTATATAGGTGTAACTAAAAAAAAAAAAAAAGTGTATCACAAAAGCCTGTCTGGTTCACATCGTGCTTTTAAATACGCGCATTAGAACTTGCATCCAGTACCTCGGGGTCAGGTTGGTTTAGAAGAAATAAGTAGCAGTTTATTAAATGAGGAGGAGGCCGAGACGGCGCCGGTAGACGAGGAACTCAGTAACGAATACCCTGACAGACTGAATAGTTTTGATACGCTAACTGCAGATTCCGACACAATGACAGCAGGATCTGACGAACGAACTGCAGGATCAGATACTACGAGGTCATCGAACATGAAGTTGTGATTCACGCTGAGCGAGATAATTAATAAAGTAATTCTGTGAGGCTGGTCGTAGGGACATTGTCGTCCGGTCCATGCCCAAGTGGCTGGTCGAAAGGACACAATCGTCCGGTCCAGGTATACACATTTCGAGTGCAACACTGGTCGAAAGGACAGCATCGTCCGGGCCATGCATCTGTGGCTGGTTGAAAGGACATGCTCGTCCGGTCCAGTCAGATATTTGAAGAGAGCATCTTCAGTTAGTATCGTCCGGGCCAGACCCAAGCGGTTGGTTGTAAGGACATACGCGTTGAACTGAACTGTATTTTTGACTGTGACGACATTAATGACTATAGGAAACGTGCCTTCTGCTCGAAGTCTGATGGAAAGGATGCATGCTCGTATTATAAAAGATGTGGTTATTCATAAAAAAAAAAAAAGAACTCAGGATGCACGAGCGGATTGTCTGACAGTCTTAGCTATAGATGTTGATTGTTTCAGGATTGCAAAATGAAGCGCCCGAGGACGGTCGCAAGTCAGTCCGGCCGTGACGGCGCGTTATTAGCGCCATCTATTGAATTGCGTTGGGACAAGATTGACAGCTGTCAGCCAGGGCCTGTCAGTCTAGCGGAGCGTCGTGTCGATGGGCTGCGCCGCTATATTGTATGTCACTTGACGTGCGAGCAACGGCGGCAGTAATACCATTTTCCGACGAATCGCTACTGTTCCGCGTAATCTTGGGATATTTTACTGTAATTAGAGTGATTTTGGTGTAATTAGATTATTTCCTACGCGATAGTGTGCTGATTTGTTGAATTTGTGCGGTAAATATACTTTGTACAATTAAATAACTTTGATTGAGATTCAACCTTTATTCCCTATTGTTGTTCGCTCAAATACCCAAATTGGACGCCATGGCCGATCCTGATATAAATGGGCACTCGCCTATATATAAATTAACTTGCGATGATTGTCAACAAGTTTATATTGGACAAACAGGACGTAATTTTAAAATTCGTTATAACGAACATATCAACGTGTTTAAAAATAATCACCCCGATCGATCACATTTTGCAGAACATCTATTGGAAAATAATCACACATTATTAAATAATCACACATACAAAATATTACATACAGCGGAGAAGGGATTAAAAATGAGTATATGGGAGCAATTAGAAATAAATAAACATAAAAGGTCAAACATTACTTTGATAAATAAACAAATAGATTTGAATAATTCCCCATTATTAAATATATTTTCAATACAAAACCAAAATAACGATCAATCCCCTCCCCCCTCCCAGATAATATAAAAGGCGGCAATACGGCGTAATTTTTGTCAGTCGTTGCTTGTCATTCGAACGATCAACATCTAGGGTTCACTGCCTGAAGATGCCTCGTGTAGAGGCGAAACACGTGTCGCGAGCACGACGGCCGACATTGCTGCAGCCTCATCGGATGCAGCAGTATCGACCAGGGTTGCATGTATCAACTATTGGTGGCGGGTATGAAGGGACTAACAGTAGTGGGTGGGCGCTGGCCAGCAATAGTTTGCATGAACTAACTGGTGGCGGAAGCACGCAAAGTAAATTGTCTCAAAGTAAATGTAGCTTTGACTTCCGCAAAGTAACACCTGAGTCTATTAACAATAATTGAGATTATTATATTTGGTAAATTCATTTTACCATGGAAATGATTACAAATGATACAATCGTATCATTATTTAATCTTACTCGTCTCACATTGGCGTCCATCTCACCCAGGCGATAACAAACACGTCTCAATATGTACAGTTTTAAATAACGGTCAAGTACTTTAATAGAAGCGTTTTACCTGAAATAAAACGCATATTAAATACTTACCTTATTTGAAACTGTAATTTAATTCCTGCCTGGGTACATATTTCGTCTCAATGATTTTAAGATGGCGGGCGCCCCCACCAGGGCCCCCCCACCCTGCCTGGTGAGATGAGATGGTGGGATCGTGCGAGCGAGACAGCACTATATAGGTAGAAAGAGAAAGCAGAAAACACAAGGCCTATCTCAATATGTACAGTTTCAAATAAGGTAAGTATTTAATGTGCGTTTTTACCAAATATAATAATCTCAATTATTGTTAATAGACTCAGGTGTTACTTTGCGGAAGTCAAAGCTACATTTACTTTGAGACAATTTACTTTGCGTGCTTCCGCCACCAGTTAGTTCATGCAAACTATTGCTGGCCAGCGCCCACCCACTACTGTTAGTCCCTTCATACCCGCCACCAATAGTTGATACATGCAACCCTGGTCGATACTGCTGCATCCGATGAGGCTGCAGCAATGTCGGCCGTCGTGCTCGCGACACGTGTTTCGCCTCTACACGAGGCATCTTCAGGCAGTGAACCCTAGATGTTGATCGTTCGAATGACAAGCAACGAATGACAAAAATTACGCCGTATTGCCGCCTTTTATATTATCTGGGAGGGGGGAGGGGATTGATCGTTATTTTGGTTTTGTATTGAAAATATATTTAATAATGGGGAATTATTCAAATCTATTTGTTTATTTATCAAAGTAATGTTTGACCTTTTATGTTTATTTATTTCTAATTGCTTCCCTATACTCATTTTTAATCCCTTCTCCGCTGTATGTAATATTTTGTATGTGTGATTATTTAATAATGTGTGATTATTTTCCAATAGATGTTCTGCAAAATGTGATCGATCGGGGTGATTATTTTTAAACACGTTGATATGTTCGTTATAACAAATTTTAAAATTACGTCCTGTTTGTCCAATATAAACTTGTTGACAATCATCGCAAGTTAATTTATATATACCGGATTTTTTATCTGATTGAATTTTGTCTTTAGTATTACAAAGTGATTTTAATGTTTTGTTTGTTTTGAGAGCAATATGAATATTGTTTTTTCTAAATATCTTAGCTATTTTATCTGTAATTTTACCGTAATAAGATAAACTCGCTGCATATCTTTGCGTTTTATCTTGTGGGATCGCATATAAAAGGTCTTTAAAGGTGTTCTGTTTCCTTTTCAATATTATTTTATCAACGATTTTCTTACTATATCCATTCGATATAGCAATTTGATAAATAATTTGGAGTTCTTTTTTGTAATTTTCCTCATTTAAAGGAACGGTCATAAGTCTATGTATCATCGATCGATATGCAGCGAGTTTATGTTGCCATGGGTGGTTAGATGACGCGGGGATCGTTGTATCGGTGTGTGTTGGTTTACGATATATTGAAAATTCATGTTTTGTTTTGTTTCTCGCAATCGTTAAATCCAGAAAGTTTATACTATTATTTTGTTCTATTTCTGTGGTGAATTTTATAACTATTTGCTAACTCAGTGTAACGTTTTGATGGTCACTTTAAAATACATTGCAGGTTTCGTATGATTGACTATTTTCATTTAAGATATATAAAACGTAATGTATTTTAAAATCACTTTCAAAACGTTGTACACTGAGTTAGCAAATAGGCCGGCTGTTCCCTGTAAAATTTTCTAAATGTATCACCAGATTGCCAATTACCTCTTGATAAGATGTCGTCTATAGGTATATTTTACAATTTTCGTACCAATCAAAGTATGTGAAGCCGAAAGCATAATCTGGCTGCGTGTCTACTTGCGGAAAATAAATCGTTTATGTCTAAGCTATATTTCAAGAGAAACGATAGTATTAAGTCCTTTGCCTGTAAACCCGGGGTCGTAGTTTCGATTCCCACGGGAAGCATACTTTGTCTAGTTGCTTTTAATTTGGTTAGGACATTGCAGGCTTGAATCACCTGATTGTCTGATAATAAAGATGATTCCGTACTTCGTAAGGCACGTTAAGCCGGTGGTCCCGGCTACCATCTAGTAGTCCGGTTCCGAAGAACTCTGACACCAGGGTGTTAATGGTCGATCGACCATGACACCTAATCGATCGATTTTTTTAAAGCGATAAATATCATACTATGCTTGACCAGTACATAAGAACTCAGTTGACCAGAAATTTCAGTACCACATAGTGTGGAAACTACTGATTTATGAAGCAAAATTGTACTAAAGGAAAGATTTTTCCTTTAGGTGTAAGTCAGCTAAACATTTAGCCAGAATCGAGCCATCAGGATGAAATGGACTCAAATGCGATTTATTGCTCCAAGAAAGCCACCTACTCCAGACCACTTTATAATTTTTCCAAGGAGAAACTATCCAGGAACTTCGGGCCAAACTAATCTGCGAGTCATCCCAGGTTGTTAGACTATCTGCCTTCCCCCACATTTCCATACTTCCAGGGTCATGTCCTGAAGTTTGGGTGGAGGCAGACCGGTTGAAGTATCGATTAGATACTGTTGCAGGTTGTGGATTGTGAATCCAGCCGCTATCGCTCGGGACTCCAGTCTGCTTTCCAAAATGCTCGTTCCCATGGTGGGACTATTAGCAAGAATACACCTCGAGCCTGATTGGCTAATACCTTGGGTATCAGGTATGGGGGAGGGAATACCCACGCTAGGTTGTAGTCCCAAGTCCGGGTGAATGCATCGTGATATAAGGCTTGACTGAACATTCGGTCCAGAAAGACATAATTGCAGACAACTTGTGCGTTCTTTGAAGCAAACAGGTCCATGAGAGGAACACCGTATTTTTGAAAAAAAAAATATTTTTGTTCGAAGAGGCAATACATGCCGTTCTAGGAGTAGACGGTAGCGAGACAGATGATCTGCATGCCCATTGTACTTGCCTGGAATATAACGAGCAGATATTTGAATCTGAGAGTGATCTAGCAATTGATCAATTCTTGCTGTTATGTTCATCAGCATTGACGACTTGGTCCTCCTTCGTTCCGAACGTGAGCTACTACTGTCTTGTTGTTGCATTGCCACAACAGAGTGGACTGGCCCAAATTCTGATTTTAGGTTTCCAAGACCTTTAGAACTGCAAGGAGTTCTTCTTGGTTGCAGTGCAATCCCTGTTCTTGGTTGGTCCAATGACCTCTTATACATAAGTGATATACCTGACATAGAAAATTGTAAAATAATATTATTCGCGGACGATATCTCGGTCATAGTTACTACTGATAAAAATAATACATTAGATCAACATAAATTTTATATGACAAATGCTATGACATTATTGACAAATTGGATAAAAAATAATAATCTAAAAATTAATCTTACCAAGACTCATTTTATTAATTTTAATAATTTCAAACATCAAAAAATTGAAATAAATCTTAACGGACAGGTTTTGCAGAATACGCGTAGCGTGAAGTTTTTGGGAATCATTGTTGATTCAATACTGAGTTGGAAGGAGCACATTGAGATAATCTGTAGCAAGTTAACTCGATTTGCGTATGCTCTTTATAAACTATCGATCGTAGCGGGTAAACATACAGCTCAAACAGCCTATTATGCATATGTAGAGTCTATCATGAGATATGGCATAGTTATATGGGGAAATGGTGCAGAAAATAAAAAACTGTTACTAGCCCAAAAGCGATGTGTGCGTGCCATATGTAATATTGCCCCTGACGTATCCTGCAGACCGTACTTTAAATCCCTCAATATACTCCCACTTACAT
This sequence comes from Elegia similella, assembly GCA_947532085.1. Taxonomy (NCBI): domain Eukaryota; kingdom Metazoa; phylum Arthropoda; class Insecta; order Lepidoptera; family Pyralidae; genus Elegia; species Elegia similella. The sequence continues at coordinate 42,274 of OX383930.1, read as the reverse complement.
GCCTCTATATATTGGAAGTAGGTGTATTTGTTCATAAAAACATGAATAAATTTAAAAAGGCCAGTGAATTAAGTACTAGGAGTCTCAGGTTCCCTGATAAATTAATTTTGCAGGGAATACCAAAAACTCAAAGGTATAAAACGAATTGCTATGCAATGTGTATAACCATCTATAATCATATACCAAATGAAATTAAAGATGTACGACTTAATAAATTCAAAAGTAATTTGAGAACATGGCTATTAAATAATGTATTTTATTCTATTGATGAATTTCTGAATTATAAATGACTACGAATTAATTGTATATTGTATAAATTACTTAAAATTTAATGTAAATGGACATTGCTATTATAAATAATGACATGTATATTGTAATTAAAATTCTGCATGCTAATAGAATTAGCTAATTAGGTATAAGGACATATGATAATTTTATTGTACCATCTTTGTAAACCCTATTTACCGCAAATAAAGATTGATTGATTGATTGATTGATTGACCCGAAAAAGACTGGTTGTCCAATTGGGCTCCACAACCTAAATCGGATGCATCCGTCACCATAAAGTGAGACAGCCCACAAGACTTTGTAGGCTTTACAGCTCGACTGCAACTTGATTGAAAATTTGCATTATTTTCGCAGAGAGAGTTATGCATTTCTCTTTAGGTAACGATTTCTTGTTGGTTCAATTGTCCCAATTCACACCCAAGAATACTAGATTCTGCTGAGTGGTTGTGATTGACTTCTCCATATTCACTTGCCAACCCAGATACTGCAGTCTATCTAGGAGGATGCGGACATATGAACTAGGACCTGTCGGTCTTGGTCTGGGACCAGCAGGAAATCGTCTAAATTCTAACTAATATCATAAACGCGAAAGTGAGTTTGTTTGTTACGCTTTCACGTTGTAACTAGTAGACTGTAATTTGTAAACAGAGTTCACTTAGGCTTTGCGCCACACAGTTTGTAAGGGAGGCAAAGACTTTCGGTGCCGTGCTGAGGCCAAATGGCAGGCATGTCATTTCTAGAAGCTGGTCTTTATAAAGAAACCGCATAAACCTTATGTGAGAAGGTTGGACTCCAAGATGAAGATAGGCTTGCGATAGATCGATTTTGCATAGCCAGTCTCTCGGTTGCAAAAAATCTGCGATGCGTTGTACTTTTATAAGACGAAACTTTTCAGTTATTACATATTCGTTCAGAGACGTAAGGTTGAAAATGGGACGGTGAGTGCCGTCGCCTTTCGGTATAAGGAACATAGTCGAAATAAAGCTTGGAGACGGTTTGACTACTTCTAAGACATGTTGCTACTTCATTTGTGACAACACGGTTGTAATAGCTTCTCTGATACAGAAGTGTTGAGTCTTTTTTCGATCCGATGAGGCATCGAGAGTGGTGGTTTTGGTGAAGAGGATTACTCTCCTATGGTCCAGATTTACCGTCTTATTATTTTTTAAAATGTACGGTGGAGCACCGAGCCGTTCCCACCTTTTGTGAAATAAAAGTAGTCGCCCCGCTCTGAATTGGTTGTCAATACTTTGTGGTATAATGTGAACGCAGGGTGCGTTCACATTATACCACAAAGTATTGACAACTATGTTAAACTATGTATTTATTTATTTATTTATTAAAACTTTATTGTACCCAAATAAAATTGGTACAATTGGCGGACTTAATGCTATGAGCATTCTCTCCCAGTCAACCATAAGGATAAAACGGAGAAAGATGTGCGGCGCAAAAGTTAAACTGATTATATAAGTATAATAGTAATATACATATTTTAAATAAATATATACTTAATTATATAATTCATATATAAACTAAACTATTAAATATATATAAATATATATGCTAATGATGAATACAGAAAGATAGTGACAGATGGAAGTTTTAAGTAGATAGAGAGTTTAGAAGGTGAGAATGCACTTTTCTCTTGAAGGAGAATTTTGTTGAAGATTCTTTTATGTCAACAGGCAATGCATTCCAGAGTCGTGAAGCATGAAGGGTAAATGAATTAAACATAAAATTTGTCCGAAAGAGGGGGGTGTAGAGTAGACGGGTGTCTGTAGAACGCAGCTGTCGATCATGTATCTACATCATATACGTATATCAAATCAATGTAACAGATTTGACTCAATTATAATGGATACTTAGAAGCATACAGTCGTTTCCTTTAAGACTCCCGTTCCGCTCCTTATATGGCGACCCTGCTATATGAGTCTGCCTCGTGTCCGCGTTCGGCGCGCTAATGCTAAATTCCAGCTACGCGTAAGATTGTGTTAATGGACAATGAATTCTAAAACATTTTTTGTCGCGAGTGCGCGGGTTTTACTAACAGTGAATAAAAATATTGAAGATGTGCCAATCCACTCAAAATAAGGAGGAGGTTTTTTTGAACCAAAATGCCGCTGGTTCAAATAATGGGAATTTAAAAAATATTGGCTGGCACCTGAGTACGCATAATATAATTGCTACTGTCATTGTGGTACTGCTGGGAGTTAAGTTGATGTATTTGGGGTACAAGATGTACCAACGCTGTTTATCTCGACTTATTCGACGTGAGATGTTCCACGCAAATTTCAACGGGTTCCGGATGTCGTCCAGGCGAGGCTACCCTGTCCAATTCGCTCCAGGACCAAGCGCTCAGGTTAGCGATACGAAGTGCTAAAATGTCTACCTACAGTGAGTTTAGTGAAGTGCGTATTCGGGTATTCGTATATTCGGCTGTGTGTGCATAAATCGGAAAAATTGGACGCATCTAGTTACCATGCCATAAGCATGGCAAACTGATGACGTAGCTGCACGTTTGTACTACACGCGCAGGAAATAAGCGGCAAGTCAGCAGGTTGCACAACAGTTGGCCCAGTGCATCAAATTATCCCCCCCGATTGGTTCCCATCTTGTCGCGATGGGGGGGCTCAGTAGCCGCGGATTTGCCACCCGCGGTGAAGCCAAGAGGAACCGGGCGGAAGGCGCTCCTGGAGGGTTTCCAGGTCACCCACCTCGGAGTTGCCTTATGGAGAGGAAGACAACCTCTATAAAAAATTACAGGAGGGGCCGCTCTCTCTGAGTGGCCTGGCTGTGGGTAAGGGGGGTGGGATCTCCCCACACTCACAGTCGTGGTGTGGGTCGCGGGGGGGAGGAGTTTTCGGTGGTATTGGACGCCGGCTCTCCCTGTCCTCCGCGACCAAGCGCGGCTGTGGCGCTTGGCACGGCGTCGGTGGGGCCGCAGGGGAGGGGGATGTTCGGTGATATGGGGCGCCGTTCTCCCTGTCCTCTGCGGCTGACAACTAGTGGGTTGCGGGGGGGAGGAGTGTTCGGTAGTATGGGACGCCGGCACTCCTTGTCCTCCGCGACCAAGCGCGGCCGTGGCGCTTGGCACGGTGTCGGTGGGGCCGCAGGTGAGGGGGATGTTCGGTGATATGGGGCGCCGTTCTCCCTGTCCTCTGCGGCCGATAACTGGTGGGCCTCTGTCACCTTTTTGGTCAACAAAGGCCATACTGAGGGCTGGTTGAGCGGCGGAAACGGGATTCCGTCTCGCTCGACAGACAGCCCTCCGAATTGCGACATCGCTGGTGTCAAGACGTCTACCCGTTTCGGCCAGAATTGCTGGCCGAGGGCCGCTCCGAACCCTCTCATTGGAGAGGGTACCGGAGCTAGGTGGGGCTGCTTAATAGCGGCCGCCGCGCCAGGGTTGTGAAGCATATGGAAGCACACGGCCCCGGCATTATGCGGACTGGATTATGACACCGTGTGGTTTTAGTGGGTTCGAGTCCCACATACCTGTCCGGCTTCCCGTGGCCGAATAGACGAGACATGAGTCTTTCCACAGGTTAAAAAAAAAGGTGCATCAAATTATATTTTATTTGTACTTGTGAAATGAAATGAAATGAAATAGAATTTCATTCAAATTTGGATATCATGTATGTCTTTCTGAACGTCATATTATTATTTTTAATATTTGCAAAATCGATAAGCTACTAGCGTTTCGAAACGACCACTGCTGAGAAGAATACGCCGAAAGAAACTCAGTCCAGTATTGGTCCCTACGTGCCTGAAGGGCTACACTTTCACATATTTATAACAAATTAAATTATTTTACATTAAGTAATCACTGATGTATATTGATGAACAATTTATTGAATATATTACTTCCATGGAGTTTTATCTGTTAAATAGTCATTAATACAATAGTAGGCATTTTTAAGTAATTGATTTTTAACAGCAGTCTTAAACTTACCTAATGACAGAGCCAATATTTTTTCAGTAATTCTATTATAGAAGCGTATACTAAGTCCCAAAAATGAATTCATTGTTTTCTGTAATCGCAAAGTTGGTGTCGCTAATTTATTTTTATTTCTCGTATTCCTGTTGTGGATATCACTATTTTTCGCGTAAAGATGAAGATTATTACGAACAAACATAATATTTGCAAATATGTATTGCGCGGGGGATGTCAAAATATTTATATTTTTAAACAATTCTCTAAGAGATTCTCTAGCACCTAGTTTATATATAGATCTGATAGCGCGTTTTTGAAGGACGAATATGGTATTAACTTCTGCTGCGTTACCCCATAGTAATATCCCATACGACATGACACTATGAAAGTAGCTGAAGTATACCAAACGCGCAGTATCAACGTCAGTCAACTGTCTTATTCTTCTAACAGCGTAAGCAGCAGAACTAAGTTTACCCGCTAAGGATGTGATATGGGCACCCCATTGAAGTCCGGAGTCAACTGTAATCCCAAGAAATACTGTTTTATCTACCAAATCTATCGTTACGTTTTTGACCACTATGCGTGTTGGTACTTTTGTAACATTGGGTAAACAAAATTAATACACTTCTTCTTTTTAGCGTTCAACAGCAAATTGTTTGCTGTAAACCACTCTAATACTTGAGCTAATGTACTATTGACCTCGTCAAAATTGTCTGTTGTCCTATCAACAGGGAAAATAAGAGAAGTATCATCGGCAAATAGTACAGCTTTACACGTGTTAACATAGTATGGCAGATCATTAATATATATAAGAAACAACAAGGGGCCTAGTATAGAGCCCTGGGGTACGCCCATCTTAACAGATGATCCCGAGGATTGAACCCTATCAACGCTAACTTTTTGAATTCGGCTACTCAAATAAGATTTGATTAATGCAATAGATTTACCTTTAATCCTATAGTGTTCCAATTTGGACAGCAGGGTATCGTGGTCTACACAATCAAATGCTTTGGAGAGATCACAAAAACACCAATAGCATTTTGTTTTCTCTCCCAAGCATAATATATATATGTTTTAAAAGCGCAACACCCGCATCCGTAGTTGATCGACCCTTCGTAAATCCGTATTGTTCACTATGAAATAGACCATTTAGATTAAAAAAAGAAGGTAACTGATTAAAAATTAACTTTTCAAATATTTTACTTAACGCTGGCAAAATAGAAATGGGACGGTAATTTGTTGGATCATTTTTATCACCCGATTTGTACAGCGGTATAACTTTACTTAATTTCATTAGATCAGGAAAAGTCCCTGTATCTACACATTTATTAAAAATAGACGCTAAATAAGGAGCAATTATTTCTATAATATTACTTATGACTGATACTGAGATGTCCCACAGGGCTCCAGTTTTTTTATTATTTAAAGTCTTGAACGTATCAATGATTTTTTGAGGGGTTACATGTTCAAATATTAGAAGACTGTTACATTCCGGTATACAACTAGTTAATAACTTTTTAGATTCCACAGATGATGAAAGTAAGGAGGCAGTAGTATTCACGGGGATATTTGTAAAGAAGTCTTCAAAATATTGAGTAATCTCCTCGCTAGTACTGAGGACCTTATTATTTATTTTTAATTCAATTGGAATGGCGCGTTTTTTCGTTTTACCTGTTTCTGTATTAATAATTTTCCACGTTGTTTTCACTTTGTCACTAGAATTTAAAATAGTCTGTCTGGTATATAAAGATTTTGCACACGCACATACCCTTTTAAAAATTTTTGAATAATTTTTAACAAATTTAACAAAATCAGGATTCTGATTATAGGCTTTCATGGCTAGTAATTCATATAATCTATTTCTACTGACGTAAATGCCTGGAGTAGCCCATTCACAAAACCTTTTACGATTACGTTTAATGTTTGTTTTAATTTTAAACGTATTGTTAAATTCCGATTCAATAACATTAAACATTTTGTTATACAGTATATCATATAAGGGGCATTATTTTTGATAAATTATCTTTAAAAACTTTGATTTTGTCTTTTGTAATAGATCAAAAGGTGATGTGTTGTAAATCTACTTCGACGTGGTTTGCGAATTGTACGAACTGACCAAAGTGATCAGAGGTAAGGTTTTTAATAATAACTTTGTCAACAGGAGTGCAATTACAGAAAACATTATCTATGCACGTTGCAGAATTACCTTGAACTCTGGTTGGCTCCAAAAATAAATTAAATAAATCAAAAGACTTAAATAAATTTAAAAATCTTACACTTTCAGTAGTAGTTACTAGTAAGTCTATATTAAAGTCGCCACAAACTATGACGTTTTTACGACTAGAGCATAATTTCCTTAAAACATCTTCAATCACAAGTTCTAATGTATTATAATCTGAATCAGGTGGACACATACTATAATAGAATTCTCTAACTCGATACATGCTAATTCAACACTACACTCTATAGAAAGACTTACAATATCCTTACGTTCTTTGTATTTCAAGTCATTTTGCGTTAGAATTAAACTGCCTCCTTTCTCTTTTGTCCTTCTGGTATATGAGCTAGCCCTTGAGTAGTATTCAATATTAAATTAAAGTTGATGTGACTGCATAAAATGTTCGGTTAGACAAACTACATGTAAATCTTTACTATTTATAAATAACTCTAATTCTAATAATTTGCTAGTCAGGCCTTGGATATTCTGGTGAATAATATTTTATTCTTTGGCTTTGACTGTTGTCTTATTTCTTAGTTTAAATTACACTTACTATTATTAACTACTACATTTATAGAAATACAGTTTTCTATGTCACAGTTGGAGATTGCAGTTGTACTCGTACAATTTGCAACACAATGTTGTATATTATAAGCTACAACTGTAGCAATTTGTCACCTAAAACTAAATGGAAGATACATAGTATCCTGTGTCAACTTAAATTTATATATAAATTTATTAATATCTAAATAAAAAATAAAGTCGCTATGACGACAAGTCATATTGTACAAATGTACATTCAAGTCATGTATATGTCTATTTTTAAAGTTGTCTAACGATTCCGAATACGGAAAGGTACTTATCATAAATTTACAACGAGTTTTTAAATTTAAACTAATCAATTTGTCAACATTTTGCTTTAAGTTCCTTTTTGTAACAGAACTGTCACCACATAAAATTAGTATTGTTGTGTCCTCATTTATAGTATCAGTATTGATACTGCTAATTAGGTGTGAAAAAGAGGCACCGGGTGTACAAGAGTTTAAAACCGTACAGTCATTGTTTAAATGATTAGAGATTATGCTACTAAAGCCTTGACCCAGTTCATCAGAATAAACTAACAATTTATTACAAATTACTTTTTTATTTAAATTACTATTGACAGTACTTATTTTTGTATTAGTCTTGTTTGAGTTTTCTACCAATAAACTTATTTTCTTATTAATTAAAATTTCTTTTTTAAAGTCGGAGATAGACCACCTATACTTAACTATATATTTTTAAAAAGCGAATTTATTTAAACATAGAATGCATGTAGCCAGATGGCTGTAAAAAAAAAAGAGAGATGTGTCAATCATTTTACTACTACGCTTTCCGCGTTTTTCTTCGCAACGATGGAGCTTAACCGCGAACATCTGCGCGCACAACTTAGCCTTTAACGATTACAATTAGCGTAAGGGGAGTCTGCTCCATCCTGAGCAAAATTTCAGATGGTTCAGACAATTAAAAAGGGGTAAAACAAACCTCGGCTATGACCCTAGAAGTGGCCTAGAAGTGCCCACAAACGGCAGTAACTGCAAATTGTCATAGGCGACGAAACGTGTATTTAACGTTGGTTGGTTGGTTGGTTGGTTGGTTGGTTGGTTGGTTGGTTGGTTGGTTGGTTGGTTGGTTGGTTGGTTGGTTGGTTGGTTGGTTGGTTGGTTGGTTGGTTGGTTGGTTGGTTGGTTGGTTGGTTGGTTGGTTGGTTGGTTGGTTGGTTGGTTGGTTGGTTGGTTGGTTGGTTGGTTGGTTGGTTGGTTGGTTGGTTGGTTGGTTGGTTGGTTGGTTGGTTGGTTGGTTGGTTGGTTGGTTGGTTGGTTGGTTGGTTGGTTGGTTGGTTGGTTGGTTGGTTGGTTGGTTGGTTGGTTGGTTGGTTGGTTGGTTGGTTGGTTGGTTGGTTGGTTGGTTGGTTGGTTGGTTGGTTGGTTGGTTGGTTGGTTGGTTGGTTGGTTGGTTGGTTGGTTGGTTGGTTGGTTGGTTGGTTGGTTGGTTGGTTGGTTGGTTGGTTGGTTGGTTGGTTGGTTGGTTGGTTGGTTGGTTGGTTGGTTGGTTGGTTGGTTGGTTGGTTGGTTGGTTGGTTGGTTGGTTGGTTGGTTGGTTGGTTGGTTGGTTGGTTGGTTGGTTGGTTGGTTGGTTGGTTGGTTGGTTGGTTGGTTGGTTGGTTGGTTGGTTGGTTGGTTGGTTGGTTGGTTGGTTGGTTGGTTGGTTGGTTGGTTGGTTGGTTGGTTGGTTGGTTGGTTGGTTGGTTGGTTGGTTGGTTGGTTGGTTGGTTGGTTGGTTGGTTGGTTGGTTGGTTGGTTGGTTGGTTGGTTGGTTGGTTGGTTGGTTGGTTGGTTGGTTGGTTGGTTGGTTGGTTGGTTGGTTGGTTGGTTGGTTGGTTGGTTGGTTGGTTGGTTGGTTGGTTGGTTGGTTGGTTGGTTGGTTGGTTGGTTGGTTGGTTGGTTGGTTGGTTGGTTGGTTGGTTGGTTGGTTGGTTGGTTGGTTGGTTGGTTGGTTGGTTGGTTGGTTGGTTGGTTGGTTGGTTGGTTGGTTGGTTGGTTGGTTGGTTGGTTGGTTGGTTGGTTGGTTGGTTGGTTGGTTGGTTGGTTGGTTGGTTGGTTGGTTGGTTGGTTGGTTGGTTGGTTGGTTGGTTGGTTGGTTGGTTGGTTGGTTGGTTGGTTGGTTGGTTGGTTGGTTGGTTGGTTGGTTGGTTGGTTGGTTGGTTGGTTGGTTGGTTGGTTGGTTGGTTGGTTGGTTGGTTGGTTGGTTGGTTGGTTGGTTGGTTGGTTGGTTGGTTGGTTGGTTGGTTGGTTGGTTGGTTGGTTGGTTGGTTGGTTGGTTGGTTGGTTGGTTGGTTGGTTGGTTGGTTGGTTGGTTGGTTGGTTGGTTGGTTGGTTGGTTGGTTGGTTGGTTGGTTGGTTGGTTGGTTGGTTGGTTGGTTGGTTGGTTGGTTGGTTGGTTGGTTGGTTGGTTGGTTGGTTGGTTGGTTGGTTGGTTGGTTGGTTGGTTGGTTGGTTGGTTGGTTGGTTGGTTGGTTGGTTGGTTGGTTGGTTGGTTGGTTGGTTGGTTGGTTGGTTGGTTGGTTGGTTGGTTGGTTGGTTGGTTGGTTGGTTGGTTGGTTGGTTGGTTGGTTGGTTGGTTGGTTGGTTGGTTGGTTGGTTGGTTGGTTGGTTGGTTGGTTGGTTGGTTGGTTGGTTGGTTGGTTGGTTGGTTGGTTGGTTGGTTGGTTGGTTGGTTGGTTGGTTGGTTGGTTGGTTGGTTGGTTGGTTGGTTGGTTGGTTGGTTGGTTGGTTGGTTGGTTGGTTGGTTGGTTGGTTGGTTGGTTGGTTGGTTGGTTGGTTGGTTGGTTGGTTGGTTGGTTGGTTGGTTGGTTGGTTGGTTGGTTGGTTGGTTGGTTGGTTGGTTGGTTGGTTGGTTGGTTGGTTGGTTGGTTGGTTGGTTGGTTGGTTGGTTGGTTGGTTGGTTGGTTGGTTGGTTGGTTGGTTGGTTGGTTGGTTGGTTGGTTGGTTGGTTGGTTGGTTGGTTGGTTGGTTGGTTGGTTGGTTGGTTGGTTGGTTGGTTGGTTGGTTGGTTGGTTGGTTGGTTGGTTGGTTGGTTGGTTGGTTGGTTGGTTGGTTGGTTGGTTGGTTGGTTGGTTGGTTGGTTGGTTGGTTGGTTGGTTGGTTGGTTGGTTGGTTGGTTGGTTGGTTGGTTGGTTGGTTGGTTGGTTGGTTGGTTGGTTGGTTGGTTGGTTGGTTGGTTGGTTGGTTGGTTGGTTGGTTGGTTGGTTGGTTGGTTGGTTGGTTGGTTGGTTGGTTGGTTGGTTGGTTGGTTGGTTGGTTGGTTGGTTGGTTGGTTGGTTGGTTGGTTGGTTGGTTGGTTGGTTGGTTGGTTGGTTGGTTGGTTGGTTGGTTGGTTGGTTGGTTGGTTGGTTGGTTGGTTGGTTGGTTGGTTGGTTGGTTGGTTGGTTGGTTGGTTGGTTGGTTGGTTGGTTGGTTGGTTGGTTGGTTGGTTGGTTGGTTGGTTGGTTGGTTGGTTGGTTGGTTGGTTGGTTGGTTGGTTGGTTGGTTGGTTGGTTGGTTGGTTGGTTGGTTGGTTGGTTGGTTGGTTGGTTGGTTGGTTGGTTGGTTGGTTGGTTGGTTGGTTGGTTGGTTGGTTGGTTGGTTGGTTGGTTGGTTGGTTGGTTGGTTGGTTGGTTGGTTGGTTGGTTGGTTGGTTGGTTGGTTGGTTGGTTGGTTGGTTGGTTGGTTGGTTGGTTGGTTGGTTGGTTGGTTGGTTGGTTGGTTGGTTGGTTGGTTGGTTGGTTGGTTGGTTGGTTGGTTGGTTGGTTGGTTGGTTGGTTGGTTGGTTGGTTGGTTGGTTGGTTGGTTGGTTGGTTGGTTGGTTGGTTGGTTGGTTGGTTGGTTGGTTGGTTGGTTGGTTGGTTGGTTGGTTGGTTGGTTGGTTGGTTGGTTGGTTGGTTGGTTGGTTGGTTGGTTGGTTGGTTGGTTGGTTGGTTGGTTGGTTGGTTGGTTGGTTGGTTGGTTGGTTGGTTGGTTGGTTGGTTGGTTGGTTGGTTGGTTGGTTGGTTGGTTGGTTGGTTGGTTGGTTGGTTGGTTGGTTGGTTGGTTGGTTGGTTGGTTGGTTGGTTGGTTGGTTGGTTGGTTGGTTGGTTGGTTGGTTGGTTGGTTGGTTGGTTGGTTGGTTGGTTGGTTGGTTGGTTGGTTGGTTGGTTGGTTGGTTGGTTGGTTGGTTGGTTGGTTGGTTGGTTGGTTGGTTGGTTGGTTGGTTGGTTGGTTGGTTGGTTGGTTGGTTGGTTGGTTGGTTGGTTGGTTGGTTGGTTGGTTGGTTGGTTGGTTGGTTGGTTGGTTGGTTGGTTGGTTGGTTGGTTGGTTGGTTGGTTGGTTGGTTGGTTGGTTGGTTGGTTGGTTGGTTGGTTGGTTGGTTGGTTGGTTGGTTGGTTGGTTGGTTGGTTGGTTGGTTGGTTGGTTGGTTGGTTGGTTGGTTGGTTGGTTGGTTGGTTGGTTGGTTGGTTGGTTGGTTGGTTGGTTGGTTGGTTGGTTGGTTGGTTGGTTGGTTGGTTGGTTGGTTGGTTGGTTGGTTGGTTGGTTGGTTGGTTGGTTGGTTGGTTGGTTGGTTGGTTGGTTGGTTGGTTGGTTGGTTGGTTGGTTGGTTGGTTGGTTGGTTGGTTGGTTGGTTGGTTGGTTGGTTGGTTGGTTGGTTGGTTGGTTGGTTGGTTGGTTGGTTGGTTGGTTGGTTGGTTGGTTGGTTGGTTGGTTGGTTGGTTGGTTGGTTGGTTGGTTGGTTGGTTGGTTGGTTGGTTGGTTGGTTGGTTGGTTGGTTGGTTGGTTGGTTGGTTGGTTGGTTGGTTGGTTGGTTGGTTGGTTGGTTGGTTGGTTGGTTGGTTGGTTGGTTGGTTGGTTGGTTGGTTGGTTGGTTGGTTGGTTGGTTGGTTGGTTGGTTGGTTGGTTGGTTGGTTGGTTGGTTGGTTGGTTGGTTGGTTGGTTGGTTGGTTGGTTGGTTGGTTGGTTGGTTGGTTGGTTGGTTGGTTGGTTGGTTGGTTGGTTGGTTGGTTGGTTGGTTGGTTGGTTGGTTGGTTGGTTGGTTGGTTGGTTGGTTGGTTGGTTGGTTGGTTGGTTGGTTGGTTGGTTGGTTGGTTGGTTGGTTGGTTGGTTGGTTGGTTGGTTGGTTGGTTGGTTGGTTGGTTGGTTGGTTGGTTGGTTGGTTGGTTGGTTGGTTGGTTGGTTGGTTGGTTGGTTGGTTGGTTGGTTGGTTGGTTGGTTGGTTGGTTGGTTGGTTGGTTGGTTGGTTGGTTGGTTGGTTGGTTGGTTGGTTGGTTGGTTGGTTGGTTGGTT